>JARFIX010000148.1:337688-368437 GCA_036346125.1 Lycocerus yunnanus | reverse complement strand
AATATTTAAAATAAAATATCTTATAAGAAGCAAATATATTAAAAATTTGTATACATAAGATTCAGAATTGCAAATATTTCAGAGAATCAAAGAATTCAAAATATTCCCAGAAAGTCCCAGATCGCGATTTTTGCCATTTTTGAAGTGGTTTATAAAATATGAGAGTCTAGTTAGCATAAAAAAAATAAAATTTAAGGTCGGTTCACAAATTTAAAAAAAAGGGCTTTAAAAATTAATTTGGAATGCAATTTTCTCATTGGCTCTTTTGAACTGTAACCCCGCCTACCAAAATTGAAATAAATTGTGGCGACGCGACAGTAAAGATACCAGAATCTCGTTTTTGAGGAACAAGGGTCTAACTAACTAATAAAAAATTTAATTTGTGATCGGACAACAAATTTTGGAAAAAATTCAATTTTTGTGTGAATCCGACTCTTGACGTAGTTGCGTTTATTAAAATCGCTTATAGTGCTCGAAGCGGAGCGCTTTACTTACTAAAACGATCCCCCAAGATGCTCCAACTCGAAAAAGTATGAAAGTTGACCCGTCGGATGTCAGAGAGTGACTGACTCCTTCCTAACGCTTCTCGGGATAGCACCGCCCTATGGTTGATTTATGCATATCAAAGCTATCAATAATACATTTACATGTATTTCTTATAGAAAAATTGTAATTTTAAAAATAAAATTGTGGCCTTATTAGAACTCCGACAAGATTGGTCCTCACCTTAAAGAGCTTGTATTTTTTTTTTTTCGTTTGGTATTGCCATTTCTATAGCAGAAAGTGTATTTTGGATTCCGGGAATCTTAACTCTCACCTTCCCAGAGTATTTTAAAGAATTCCAGAGATTTATAAAAATTTCCAAAGAATTTTAAAAATTTTTTTAAATTTACAGATTTCCTAAAAATTCTAAAATAAGTTTTTGGAATTACATGTATTTTAAAGAAATATAGCAACCATTTTCGATATTTCAACGATTTTCAAGAAATTTCAAAATTTCTAAAAATTCTAAAAGTTTTCAAAATTTTTAACTTTTATAAGGAATTCTAGGAATATCCAAGGAATACCAAAATTAACAGGAAATTTTAAAGATTTTTAAAGGATTTTTTAGGAATTCCAAAATATTTGCAGAAATGTAATGTTTTGCAAAATTAAATATTTAAAAAAATTAGTGAACACAAGAAATCGAATTCCAAAATTTTCAGGAAATTTAAGAAGATCATAAGGAATTCAAAATATTTCAATTGCAATTCCAAATAAATGTATATAAAATTTTCGATATATTCACTCCTTAGTTTGAATTATTGCAGATTATCTTTCTTTAGTCGTTTGCTGCTGAATATTAGCCTCTTTTTTTAAAAAAAAAATGACAAAATTAAGGCTGCATGGTTGGTTTAACCGGATTAGGGAATGTGCTTGTAGCCATGCTTTTATTTTTAATGCTGACAGCATTAAAATGAAATGTTTAGAATCTTTGCGTCAGAAATAGGACAAAACATCCCTAGAAGAGGTACGAAAATTTTATTCAACGTTTAAAGCTCTGTATTCACGCAGAAGAAAGCCACTTTGAAATTTTATAATTTACGATGTACATGAGGTTGTTAATTGTTATCCATTTTAAATATTTCAATTGTTGCATTTGAATAAGTTTTTTAACCGTTTGTCTGAGTTCTTGTGGGCCACGCTGTATTTGACAATGCAATGACAACTTATTTACAAAATATTTTGAGGTTAAGTTATTTAAAAAGTTATTTCAAAAATATTCGTCGGATGTTGCCTCTGAAAAGCTGTCAGTGTGACGTATCGGAACAGTTCAAAACACGTACAACGAACAAACCTATCGTTGAACAGAGAACAACAAAAACTGATTTGTGCTTAATCATTTTATTATTATAAAATTTTTTACTAGTTGACAATACAATTAACTTTTAGGTGAGTTATTATTTTATGACAGTTTGTAAACAAAATACAATTCGTGCGTAATCTGCATGTTGCTAATTTCAGCCTGTGACCAAAACAATCAAAGCCACGTCTTGTCAAGGTGTAATTAAACGATTACTTAGCGCCATGGAAACCATTTAGTGGTAGGAGCACAAAAACTAATTGTAAATAAGTATTTTTGATATTTTTAATATAATAAAAGACAAAAAAAGTTGTAAACTCCGTTGCAAACAAAAATATATTGTACCGTATATTTTTAGAGTAAATTCTAGTGTTGCGTTAGTTGCGTTTGTCAGAACAGCTTGTAGCGGCCGCAGCGTAGTGGAGTACTCATTAAAACGTTTACTTATTAAAAATATCTTCCTAGAATGGTCCAACTCAAAAAAGTGTGGATGTTGACCTGACAGATATCAGGGACTACCGCTAATGACTGATTACCCACCTAACAGCGCACGGACTGGTAATAGAATGTGAAATATAGTAACGTATATCTTGCAATAATACACTTACAAACATGTATTTCTTATGGTAAAATCGTAATTTTCAAATTTGAATTGTGGCCTTATTAGAAGTCCGACTAAATTCATCTTTACCTTAAATTATTTGTATTTTTGTGCTTTTTTGTTTGGTGAAGCGATTTTCATAGGAAAAAGTGTACTTTTGAGTTCAAGTTTATTACCTCGACCGAACATAACATAACGTACAATAATATAAAATATTATATAATATATTTAATATTGATAGTCCTAATTTACTTGTAACAAATAATTTATTTTAAAAGAACTTATATCAATATTATTATAATACACTCTAGGTACGTTATTACGCCACTGCGTAAATACTATGCTACAAGATTAAAGATTTGGGTAAATTGAGGTTAAAGAAGCAATAAAAATCGCACTTAAATGACCACTTTACGATCGTTAAACAATTTCAGGTGACAGGTAGAATTCCCGGATCGCGATTTTCACGATTTTTTAAGTGGATTATGAAAGAAGACGGTCCCAATAGCATATAAAAAAAATAAAATTTGCGGAAAATTCACACAATTTTGAAAAAAAGCACTTTAAAAGTCATAAGAAATAGGGTACTCCCATTGGCTCTTTCTAACCATAAACCCCGCCTACTATAAATACTCGCATAAAAGCGTTTGAAATTGTGATTTTAACTCAGTTTACTCGTTACATTCACCATGAACGCTCAAAATTTCGAAGATATTGTTAAAATTTTCAACCGCAACGACACGGAAGTAGTTGAATTGCTGCAGGGTTTGCACTACTTACCGCAGAACAAACGATGCAAAGCACGTAATTGCAGGCGATACTGTAATGTGGTACATGACAATGACTATTTTTTTAAACCATTGCTTCAAATGTCCTGCGTGCAAGAAGAAATACAGCCTTATCGAGAATACCTTCTTTGCCGACAATATGCTCCAACCGAAGACTGTGTTTTACGTATTGTTGCTATCGTCGTGCAATACTAGAGCCGGTGTAGCTGCACTCATCGTTGGTCTTGACCGACATGCTGTGTACAGGCTATACCGTTCGTTCCGAAATATTTGCGCTTGGACGTTGGTGGTAAACCCGATTCTCCTCCAAATCGGTGGTCCGGGCCAGGTGGTACAGATCGATGAGTCGGTCATAACAAGGCGGAAAGCTGGTGTTGGCCGGATACCCCCCCGGCAACAGCAGTGGATATTAGGGATGTACAGTACGTTGGAACGTAGGGGGGATCGTACTGTACATTGGTAGTAGAGACGCTGCTACGTTAAGGCGACTCATCCTTAAGTACATAAGACCTGGCACCGAGATTTGGACCGATTGTTGGAGGGGTTATATGGGTTTAAACCAACTTGGTGGCGTCTCGCCCTATGTTCACAAAACCGTGAACCACAGTTCGCATTTTGTGGACCCCGTTACCGGGGTTTGCACAAATACCGTTGAAGGCTATTGGTCGCAATTAAAAATGTATTGTCGACGGTTAGGAGTATTAGCTTCAACAATGCTGCCGGAACATTTGCAGGAATACATGTGGGTGTCCATTTTTGGGCGCACACATGTAGAGCGCTTTGAAAATATGGTCATGCAGATCGCGGAGCGGTATCGTGTGTAATTATGTGCAGAGCTGCTGGAAGTTTAAAAAATCGGCCCTTTTCAGGGCCAAAAATAATTTTGAATGGTGTTTTTTTTACTTTTAGCGTGAATTCGTTTCTGAGGTGGTTGCACTGTCAAAACCTATTCTCGCACCGCCCTCGCCCTCCGGGGCTCGTCGGGCTCGAACGGTTTTGACACGTGCTAAACTCATTAAAACATCCCTTAAGCGGCTCCAACTCGAAAATTTTGAAAGTTGACGCGACGGATCTCTGAGAGCGACTGGTATCACCCCACCACTAGTCACTGTCGACCCAGGCACAGCACACGTACCGCCAACAGAATAAATGATACCTTTTCATTTTAATACACTTACATGTATTTCTTATGGGAAATTTGCAATTTTCAAAATTAAATTGTGGCCTTATTACAACTCCGACAAGATTGATCCTCACCTTAAAGAGCTTGTATTTTTGCGTTCTTTCGTTTTGTAAAGCCATTTTTATAGGAAAAGTGTATTTTCGATTCCGAATTTTACCTCTAGCCCAATTACATAAAAAGCTGAATTTTTATAGTTGCTATAACCCTCATGAAAACCTGATTTATGTTTATCTTCTTTAAAAACGCACATTCTTTCTGATTATTATTATAATTCTGATTATTATTAAAGTATTAACGAAAAAAAAATTGTTTATTATTTATTTAGACTGTTAACCTTTTAAAATTTTAATTTAATAATTATATTATAGAAAAACAAACAAAACAACAAATGTTATTAAAAGTTTCATTATGTAAATAAATAAATTGTATAAAATAAAAGAAAAGCAATGCAAGTTTTGTGCATACGAGCATCATGGTTAACTTACCTTCATAAATTTGACAAGTCCTATTTTCAAAAACTATACCAAAAAGCAATACCTATAATAATTTTAAAAATATAGTACATAATGATGTCTACCGAATGTTGATGAAAAAAGGAACACTCAGAACTTCTCGGTCCTTCTTTTGTTTGTAGAATTGGGTAGAAGGAGAAACTGGATTGATCGCCTAGTTTTATATGAACGACTCTTAACAAACTAATAATAAGCTAAAATTGCGTACATAATATTTTCGTTTTATTTTTTCTTAGGAGTCACCGTAAATCTCTTTATCCAACTGTTAATAAACAAAAACAAAACTAATAGAAATTTGAACTTTTTTTATGTTATTTGTGACCTATAAACCGAAAATTGCTGAATTAATTAGAAATTTTTAGGAACAAAAGTTTTATAAAGAAAATGGCACTAATTATTGTGAGTTTGCACCATGAACCCATAGGCAACACCGATTGTTTTTAAATGCTCAGTTTGGGAAGTTAACTTTAAAAATTAGGTTTTCGCTAAATTTTATTAGAAATTATCTATCTTAAAATTTTAAGAACTATTTGCAGAACGATATGATCTGGATTACACGTTCCACGCCTTTAAAAACATAATCGGTAATGGTTGGAGGCGCTGTATGCAAAAGAACTCTCCCACTGGTATTCACGGAGATAGCTAAAGTAAATACCAAATGGTATTTAGAAGAGGTTTTATAAGAAAATATGTTACCAACGGTCTAAGAAATGTATGGTGATAAATTTTATTGCTTCAACCAAACAATTTTGCAAATTTTTTACCGATTTTATTGCTAAGAATGAATGGTCACCTAGCTCACCAGACTTAAATCCTCTGGATTTTTCCTGAAGTTGAAAATAAAACCCATATACTGAAAGAATAAAGTACTTTAATAACTTAATCTTTCATTCTATAAAAAACATCTAATAAAGAATCTACACAATTTTTACACCGTAGCTGAAATCTGCACTTCTCCTACTCGTATCTTACCACATTTTTCCTAATGTCCAACGATATTTCCCGCTTAAAAACTCAACAAAACCAAAATTTAAATTTTCAAAATTTTAATGAAACACCTGGAAGCGAGAAGTAGGATCAAAGCCATAAAATTTTCTAAAATTGTCATCTAATATTAAACTTTCCCATTACTCTTTCTTTCTATCTAAATTATTATCTTCCTTTTTCTATTTGCTGTATCTAATATCCTTTTCGAACCTGTCTTTTCTTCGTTTTCTTCTTCTAGTTCGTTCAGTATTTTTTATTTATTCTGCTCATTTCTCGATTGTGTCTTCGTTTACTCTATGTAAAAGTGTCAAACTTTAATTTGATTATATTTTCCTCTAGTTCTTCTAAATTTTCTCTTATTTTCTCTAATTACTCTTTTACGTTGTCTTCTTTGTTCTTCGTATTTTTGTTTGTTACTTTCTGTATCATTTTTCTTACTTTTACTATCTTATTAATCTCTTCTTTGCATTTTTCAAAGATCTTCTTGCTACCAACTGTATACCATTCCACACTCTTGCTACCAGTTCTTCTACGTTTTGTTGTTCATTCCGTGTTCTTAGAAGTTTTTCATCTCTTCGCGATATTTACCTAGAGTACTATGATTATTCAGTTGTATTTTTCTTGATTCCATTATTTGGTTCCTTTTATGTCTCCTTTACTTGGCATAGCTTGCTTAATCTTTATCCTCAACATAAAATTTGGGTAGAGTCAAGAATCCCGAACTCAAAAGTACACTTTTCCCTATAAAATGGCTTGACCAAACGAAAGAACGCAAAAATACAAGCTCTTTAAGGTAAAGATCAATCTTGTCAGAGTTGTAATAAGGCTACAATTTAATTTTGCAAATTGCAATTTTCCCATAAGAAATACATGTAAGTGTATTTTTGTGTATTAAAATGCCAAATTAGGAATACATTCTGTTGGCGGTACGTGTGCTGTGCCTGGGTCGACAGTGACTAGTGGTGGAGAGGTACCAGTCGCTCTCTGAGATCTGCCGCTTAAGGGATGTTTTTAATGAGTTTAGCACGTGTCAAAACCGCTCGAAGCGCCGCCAGTGCCTAGGCCGCCAGTGTCCGGAGTAAAGTCGATTTTGTCTATTTAACTGTTGTTTATTTAGATAATTAGTAATCTGGGTTTTGGATTTTGAATTTTTTGTTTCGGAGACATTCTCGAATTATTAAACGATAGTAATCTCAAAACTTTGAAATAACTGTCTAATATACTCCAGATAAAGATACTAGTCGTCTTTAGCGAGCCTATTATTTTACCACGATGGCAGCGGTTTGTCTTTTTATTGAAACCTTCCATGAAGTTAAATGAAGCGTTTGAAACGAGCCTTTGCAATAAATATGTGTAGTTTTTAAATCTATTTTTAACATTTATGCTTGACGTTATATTTAACTCATTCTTTATTCTTTATTTGATTTTAGTAAACTGTCAGAGATAACGTGATATGGGACGATGACATAGTTTACTCTAAAATTGGGGGATGGATGGAGAAAAGAACCCAAAACGGAAGGAATTTTAAAGAGTTGGTTTATTATTTCTCAAACTAAGAGGAATTAAAAGCCTACAGTAACAGAACTTTTCAAAATATGGCTACTCACTACCCGTAAAGAATTAGTAAAACTTCAAAAAGATGGCTGAATAGAATATTGGCGACAAAGCAGAACGTGAGCATTTTTACAAATGATGAATAAAATATTTTAAAAGGTTACAAGTTAAATGAAATTTGAAATTATTTTATAATTTTAACGAAATTTGAAAATTTTTCAACTTACATTTTAGTCTAATCATTAAAATTGTAAAAATTTCAAATTTTATTCAACTTGAAACCCTTTTTAAAATACTTCATTCAACATATAATTTTACAAGTTAATAAACATTTACAATAATTATTTTTACAAATGAAAATTGCAGAGAGTTCGCAGCACTCTCAGATTGTTTGTTATTCAACTTTCAGGAATTTACAAAAATTGTTGTTAGCTATATATCCAGGAGTCATTTAAAAATATATAATTATAACTAATTAAAGTAAATTAATTTTTTTTCTGTTAAAGCAGGGGTACTGCGAAGGTTGACAAAATATAAAAAAATTAAGATAAAGAAATTGTTTTTTTCTTTTATGAACGCTATCATTTTCCTCTGCAAGAACCAGAAAAGTCTTCCATGATTGTTGAATTCCACCTTCCTGGTAATGATGTTCCATTGTACTTATGTCTTGGTGAAACCTTTCCCTTGCTCGTCACTTACTGCACCTAAATTTAGATAAAGTAAAGTAAGGGTAAAGTAGAAGGCAAGAACCTTAGAGGAAGACCCCGCCTAAGATACATAGCACAAATAATGAAAGATACTGGAACTGATAGCTACGAAGAGATGAAAAGATTGACTTTCAAACGAGAAGAATGAAGAGCTGCTTCAAACCAGTCATTTGACTGAAGACTTCGAGAGAAATTTAGATGGGAATGTAGAAAATAAACTTTAAGCGATATACGCCATCCTAACTCCTTCTAGTTATGTAATAGTTCTCCTATCATTTTCGCAGTCCACATGTTTTTTTTGTCTAAAAACTGATCCACAACTACATATTTTGAAAGGTGTCCAAGCAGCTAATTCTTTAGTGCTCAGTTTTAAATCGAAGTTTTCATCGTGCATTAGCTTGCTTATTTGAAGTTTAATAAATATCCCTTCTTTAAGCTTTCCATCACTCAACTTCGGAAACTTATCCTTCAAGAAACAAAAGCATCGTTATCTTTGACCAAAGTCGTCACGAACTGATTTATTAAATTGTTTATTATTGGAAAGTTGGTATCATGGAACACTGGTTTTGTAGCAGAAAGAATGTGAAACTTAATTATTATCAAAGCCCTGAGCAGAATCAATACAAAATAGGCCAAACCGTTTATAAAGTTAACCCCAAAGAAATAAAAAGGAAATAAATTTAAAGGACCATTTCAAATATTAGAACTATTGAATAACAAAAGTCAAAATAAAAATTAATAAATACTAAAGAAGAAATTATTCATATTAAGAAACTAAAAATTCTTATTGTTTCAGATTAGTACTCATCTTGTAGATTTTTAAAATAACACCATCAACCACTGAATTTTAAAATTTAAATGATAATCCCGGCCTATTATTTTTTTAAATTGGATCAGTCCAAAACACCATTAATAAATGGACGTTAATCCAAATTTTAGACATCACACATGTAATCGACGTATTCTTCCTGCTGCAAGAAAAATTTAATAAATTAAAAAAATTATTGGAAAGCTCATACCTTTATCAAAGAGAATATCACAACTCCTAGTATAACTTAATAGTTGCTTCAGAAACGGGAATAATAATCCAAATTAACCAATTAAATCCTTCAATAGAAATACGAAATAAACGAAAACAATTGATGGATTGTTATCTTTAATCAAGATAACAACAGGTAATCTTAACCAAAATAACGCTATTAGATATGATAAAGCAATTTCTACTCTCTAACGATGAATAAAAGACTTAACTCCTTAACTCCTTCCTCGCGCGCACTATCAAAAGGACTTAGATAAAGAAGGATAAAAATTGTTAACTAGTATGTAGGTTTCTTCCAAAAATTAAACTATTACTCTTTTAAACAACAAACAGCCATTTTTTTAAGTGTTAAGTGTATTTTTTTAAATGAATTCAGAATAAAAATTAATTCTTCAATTAATTAGTTGTCGTATGCCAAGGACATTCCATTTGAACGCAAGGCTTGATTGCAAGTTTACTGGGAAAATACGATATTCGTTACTTAGCAATTTGCATCTTGTACAGATAACTAAAAAAACATTTAATAATAATTACTTTAATTTAATTAAGTGATCGCTCAGGCGATTACAGAAACCAATTTACATATTCATTGAAAGTCTAAATTCGTGTTATTCAATTTTTCAAATAAAATCATTATGCATGTATAACATTTTTTTGAGAATAAAATATAAATTGATGTAACTTCAATTTTCAAGTTTTGTAAAACCAAAAAATATTAAAGCAAAAATGCTACCTAAAATTGGTAAATTGCGCCAAAGACAAATTTCACTGAAATTTAAAAATGGTAAATTTGAGGAAATTAATATTTTTGTTAACCATGACGACATCAAATAGGTTATATCTGCGCAAAATGGTAGATTGGGCTGTAGGTTAAAGTTGGTTTCTTATATTTTTAATGTTGATGCGAAATAAGTGGAATGTGCGCGAAAAGGTAGGTTGTAAGTAAAAGTTAGTTTTCTATATTATATTTTTTTGTGCAACAACATTCAACAAATGTTCTTACCCAACCACAATATTTGCCCGTGCGACTTTTTCCTCTTTGCCAAACTTAAATTACCATTTCGGAGAATACGGTTTGAGTTTGTAAAGACAATAAAAGAAAAGTCGCTGATGAAGTTAAACATTATATTGTAAATTGCTTATAATAAGTAAATTTTTCGCATTGTATTCATGTAATTAAAACTTACATAATATATTATGTCAATTGTTGCATGTCGAATAAAAATAGATTTATGTCCATTCATTAAATATCTCATTAGTAACATATCTTTCGAAGATCTGAAAATCGTCAGCTATACCTAGTATACATTTGTTTTTACGATTTGTCATCAATATTTAAATGATTGACGATGATTCAATGAAATTATCACACGGATATTGCAACGGGCGCTTTGCATATAAACCTGCGTTACTGTTTTTGTTAACAACCTTCATCCTTCATTTTATGATTTAGAATCGCGTAGTTTATTTTGCAACGCTTTGTGCATTCAAACTTGGTTGCTTCGGAATTTTGGTTGGCTAGAATGAGAAAGTTAAGTTATCATTCATTTTCCGTTTTAAGTTTGGTTTGGTTTAAGAGCTGTACATTTTGTGCGGGTAATTAATTAATTTTATTACCTTTAATTATTTTAATTCGATTTTCTTAGCTTTTGGGACGTGTTCTTTTGGATTTTACCATCTTTATTTAAATATAAAATTTTGTAAATGTGCGTTTGAATGGAGACTGCAGACGTTAAAACTTAAAAAACTTAAATTTAAGAACTTTTTCAAGTTTGTTCCGCATGCAACTTAAGTATTGTGCTCAAATATAAGAATTTTAGCGCTCGCATTTAGTTCGTCTTTACGAACGACTACAAGTATATTTTGACGTAAGAATAATTAATTTATTTTAAGAATAAATCATTTTTGCTTTTATATTGTATAATTCAAATGTTTCTATTAGCGGGTGCAACTTTGTGAAACTTTAGTTTTTCTTTAATAGTGCGATGCAAACGGGAAAATTAATTAAAAGTTTTAAATTTCTTTAATATTAAATTTGGCACTGTCAAAGAAAACTTAAGTTTTCTTAGTCAAAAGCGGTGCAACTAGGCATTAGTAACATCGTAACCTAAAAGTATTATTGACTTCGTATCAGCATCATATAATTCTTTTCGTCCGAAAATGTCCAAATTTCTGCCAAATAAGCATCATTTGCTGGAACTTTTAATTTACTTTTCAATTTAAAAATCTGCAGCTATCATATGCTTGTATAAACATAAAGCCAAGTTGTGCTTTATTTGCGCTGCTTTGCACCGTAAATAAAAATTGTATCTTGAAAACTAAAATTGTTATGGCCAAAATGTATTTATCGATAGAAGTTTTATCGATCTGGCCATTTGGTAATTTTACCATTCTTATCAGCGAGTCAGTTGCATCAATGTATATTATGCCCTGCTATTTTCAAAAATTAATTTAAATTTCTGGTCTTAAAATTTTATTTTCAAGATACAAATTTTTATTTACGGCACAAGGTAGCATTGTTTATTTTTGTTTGTACCTTTTTTGTTTCGGGTAATCGAAAACCTTTGGGGGAGGGGTCTGGAGACATTCTAACGGTAAACTTTGAATTTCGAATTCAAAATTGTTCAGATTGTTTGTTCTTTGTATGTACGTGTTTGTACAAACCTTATTTTTGTTTGTATCTTTTTCGTAAGTTCAATTTATTGGCAAGGTTTTGACTATTAAATTTGTTTTTTTACAATTTCTTACGTTAAAAATTTTTAATTTTGACGCAACCCTCAAATTAAAAGAATTATATTTCCGCAAAAGCAACTAAATTGAGAGATCTAATTGGGAGATCTTCAGTTTACTTATGATAAAAAATAAACTACTCAATCCGGGGGGTCTGGGGTGTGGAACACCCTCCAGTGCACAAATTTTAGAATGAAGAACATTGCAGAACATGCAGACCCCTCCCATCGGACCCCCGGATCGAGTAGTTTATTTTTTATCAGAAGTAAACTGAAGATCTCTATTTCAGAAGTGCTGGAGGGTGTCCCCCCGATTCCCCAGATTGAGTGGTTTATTTTTTATCAGAAGTAAACTAAAGATCTCCCGTTCCAAAGGCACTGGAGGGTGTTCCACACCCCCCAGACCCCCCGTTTAACTAATTTATTTTTATTAAAAGTGAATTAAATTAGCTAGGTCAAGTAAATGTGTTTAATTTGTAATCTGACAATTAATTATAAACTATCTAATTATAAATTCCGTACTCCCTGGGAGGTAGATCTCTGCAACAGGAGAGTTCAGTTTACTTCTGATAAAAATAAACTACTTGATCCGGGGGCTGGGGAGGGGGGAGTGAAACACCTCTAGTGCCTCTACAACGGAGATCTTTAGTTTACTTCTGATATAAATAATCTACTCAATCCGGGGGTCTGGAACACCCTCCAGTGCTCAAATTTTGGTATTTCTGTAAGTCTCAGAAATTGAAAGTCTCTGATACTAAAAGTATCGATTAATTACTGCTAAATTCTATAAAGGACAAAGAAGTATAGAGAATTATGATGAAGTACGTGAAGTGTGAAGTTAATTGTACACGATTTCCTCTAGCGGTTGACCCGTGGTAATATGTAATGGACGGGAGGGTTATCAGCAAAATATACCCTCAGCCATTATTAAGAGTAATTAAAATAAAAATAAAATTAGCAAGAACTTAAAAATAGTTTCTAAACATTTTGTCAGTCAAAGATACATACATTATGTTATGCTGACAAGTTTCTATAATTATGGAGGCTAAATAGAGAATCTAGCATATTATACATTTTTCAGAAATTACCATTCTATTTTTTTTACTATAAAATTATTTAAACATTTAATTTTAAACAATAACATTTCAATTCAGTCAGAAATTTTGTTATTATTAAACTGATAATAATAATTTTTGCGGTATTATACCTATTGTATTTTAGAAAACTGCTAAGCAAATTTCAAATAAATATATCGACACCTTCCAACTTACAAAGATGTGGAAATTTTATAATAATTTATTTAAAAATACAGAACATATTTCGCCAAGTTTAATCAATATCGGAATACCGCGAAACGATATCGACGCAACGAGCGATTTGGCATGTTAATTATGGTTGTTTAACTTTTGTTTTCTGTTTTAAATAAATTGCAATTATTTACAAAAATAAGTTATTCAAAATGGCTGATTCAATATGGCCGACTTTTCGATAAAAATTAAAAATGATGTCGCCGACAGTGAGTCACCCTGTCGCACTCCTGTGCTAATTGCAAAATTATCTGATTTTCCTTTTTTTGTTAGTACTTCTACTGTTGTTTTTTTTAGTCATACGTGTTAAATTTATTAATTTGTTGGGGATTTTCATATTCTTCATTTTGCTTATTAATTGGTTTTATTTATTGTCTCTAATGCTTGCTTGAAGTCAATAATGTCATGTCGTATTAGTAACTGTTTTCTAAGATTTGTGTTACTGCAAAAAGAGCGTTGATCGTCGATCTTCCAGGTCTAAAATCGTGTTGATAATCACCTATCAGTATCTCAGTATGTTTTTGCAAACGTGTATGTATAATTTGTGATAAAACCTTATATAAAACGTTCAGCAGTGATATGCCTTTGTAGTTTTTGCACTCTGCAGTATTGTCTTTCTAATGGAATGGTATCACACTTGCTTTGCTCCACTTTATTAGCATTTCCTCCTTCCTCCACATAGTTATTCAGAGTTATCTCATATAGTCTTTTCCATAATATTTCGTCACTTAGTTTTATGAACTCACTATTTATATGGTCAGTGCCTGGAGTATTGTTGTTTTCCATTTTGTTCACTATTTTCCTAAAATTGTCATATGTCGGTTCAGGTATCATTTCTTCGTTTGAATTTTCGTCTTCTTTATATTTCTTGTTATCAGCTATGTATGCTTCTTACACATCATTTAGTAGGTTTTCTTCTTCCTTCCATATGTTCTTTATTTTGCCTTTATTGTGTTTTATATTTTCCTCTGCGTCATTCACTCTTTTAAGACTTTCTGGAATTCCTATGATTTTCTCTGTCTTCAATCTCTCTGGCAAACTCTTCTTATTGTTGGTTTTACACATTTTAACCGTTTTTCTTTTCAACTTCTTGTATTGTTCTTTATCTTCTATTGTTTTACTTTTTAGCCACTTTGTTCTTGCCTCTCTTCACCTCTATCATCCTCTCACATTTCTAGTCAAACTTTACTTTTATTTTTCTTTTTTGTCCTAGTACCTTTTTGCTATCTTCTTTAAACTTGTCTTTATGAGTGTTTATTTATTTTCAATTCTTTCTCTTCTCTCTTTATCTGATATTTTTGCAAACAGTTTGTGCATATTGTTGTTTCTTGGTTTCTTGATTCAGTTTTATAACTGCAAATCTTTTTCTTGGTGGATCTTTTTGTTTATTTTTACTTTATTGGGTCTTGCTTTTTTATTTCTATTGTAACTACGCGGTGATCTATTTTATTGTTCCCCTCTGTACGATCTCACATCGCATACTTTGAGATGCTTCCTTGTTGACGTCAGTATATGGTCGATCTGGTTACCCTGCCGGTGCCCAATTTTATCCAGGTTTCTTTGTAATTTTTCTTATGTTTATAATCAGTGTAACTAATTCTCTTGTTACATGCAGTTGCTAATGTATAGTGTGTTTACCAGCTATGTCTTCCAAATACTCCTCCCTGTCCACTTTTTCATTGAAGTCGCCCATGATTATTACTGCATTTTTCCTTGGTATCTATACGTATATTGAATCGATGTTATCGTATAGGTTTTTTTTTCAACATTTATAACAGGCAAATTAATCTTTTCATCTTTTATTCCCACATATGCAAGTCTTCTTCCCATTGGCTCAAACTCAATTATTTTTTCCTTAATGTCTCATCCTATTACAAAGACAACCCCAATTCTGCTTTGATTCTTTTCCCCAAGTACAATAGTGTGAAGTTTTCTTCTTTTACTTCTTTGCTTTCCCCATCTTACCTTCTTCAATGCTGTCAGGGAAATCTTGTATCTCTCGACACATTCCATGTTGTAAATCTTACATTTTCTTTTTCTTCTTTTTAATTAATTGTCCCTCTTTTGAGTTGTTTTGCACTTTCAAATTCCGTTGTCATTGCAAGGGTCGGCATCATATAGCACTCCGGATCAGTTTTTATTAGCTTTTTGCAGCCTCTGGATTTCCATCATTCGCCTGGTATTTTAAAGATTCTTCCATCATCGCCCAGGTGTAGATTTCATTAGTTACAGTCAGCTTAGGGTATCGCATTCTTACTCTGTTTCCTTTTCAATCTCCTTTTTAGCAAATTCTCTTATTCTAGTTCTTTTGGAGCCCTATTTTGCTCTATATAAACTCTACCTCCTTTCAGTTTGCTCTTATTTCTCATTATCTGCATTTTTTATTCCAGCTATGACCCTTAACTACTACCACTTTCTTTTCTTTAATCCTGCTTATTTTGAAAACTTCACCCATCGTTCCCATTGAAATTTTAAACATTCAAAAAGTATAATGGTGAAGACACTTTCAACTGTAGTTAAATTAATTGTACTTGTAGAAATTGTCGCAGGTGTAGTCGGCATTGTAATAATCGGCACGTTTTGTAAGAAATTTTTAACCAAACAAAATTTTCTGACCAATATCTTCGCAATATCGAACAATTGAAATAACCAACCAAATCGTCGCAAATAATTGTTGTGTCCGAGTGGTAATTAAAGCACAAAGTTATAAAATAAAATATAATTCTTGTAAGTAAATTTATATTGAATTATATTTTTGGTTGAATAATTCAATTGTTTTTGGTTCAACAATTTAATTGGCTTTAATTAGGGAATTCAACTCTTTCTTTAACAATTTTACTGTTTTTGGCATAATAATTATTGATTTATATTTGATTTTGGCTACCAGGTTTTGATAACTCAGGAAAAATATGACTTTAAACAGGAAAAGCTTAAAAATGAAAACGATTTGTTTTAGAAAATTTAGTAGGAATCCTGGTTTATTTGGTATTTAAAATTTAACCATTAACCGACCGACAAGGATACAAAACAAGTAGTTAATATTAAATAAAACAACATTTCCAGTATTCAACAGGTAGCAAGAAGATTTGTAACCACCTGTTATTAATGATTTATTTAATGAATAGACCAAATCTATTTTTAATCTTGACATGCAACAATTCACATACGTACATTTATTTTCCTGTAGATTTTAAATTAGATTACATTATTTTTTACAACATTGCATATTGTACATACATTAGAGTGTAAATTATTACCAAATTCGATTGGTTGGGTTAAGTTCCTCCAATGCTCTTATATCAGTTGTTATATCACCCCAAACGGTGCTCTTCAAGATTACCAAACTGGTCTAGACGAACTCACAAACCTGGTTTGGTGCACGGGGTGATTTTAATGCGAAGTCCCCTGAGTGGGATTGTAGTGCCCAAGATAGCAGAGCTGAGATTCTAACCGAAGCGACGGCGGTGGCGAATGTGGACGTGATCTACATCGGTGATATTCCCATATTAATCAGAGAAGGGTCGTCATGTATTCTGGACGTCACTTTCCCATTTGAAAAAAAATCTGGTACACTTTCGGTTAAGTTTGAAGTACAAAATAATACACCTCAGCAGTTTCCGATAGTAAATTTTCAATTGAATAAAAACTATATAAACTTTTTACTTTATCATATGTAATATGAAAAGTATTGTTTTCGTGCAGAAAAAAATTTGAGATTTTGATGGATTTACACTTTTGAGGTCCCCTGAGTAAAATAAGACCATTTCCAAAAATGTCTGTGTGTGTGTGTGTGTGTGTGTGTGTATGTGTGTGTGTGGTCAAATTTTGTGTGCGACCTACAGCAAAAACTAATAGGAATTTTCAAACAAAATTTTGGATTTTATATTCTTATATTGAGACTTAGAACTGATTAGATTTTGGCTAAAATTTATTCACGGGAACTATTTTTTAAATTTTATTATTTAATATTAGTTTTTAATTAATATTTCAAAAACTAATAGGAATTTCAAAACTAAATTTAGGATTTAGCATACTTATGTCGAGATTTAGAACTAATTAAATTTTAGTTAAAATTGTTTCATGAAAACTATTTTTTATTTTTAAGTTTTATTATTCAATATTAGATGTGCGTGAAGTTAGACCCCCTTTTTTTAAAATATCAATTTTTTTTGTTGTTCTCGATTGTTCTCCATTTGTTCTCAAGTGTTCTGTTATTTTTTTTTTGATTTTGCAATAAATCATCAAAAAAATCGAAAAACTTTTTTGCCAGCCCCTTTGTCGAAATTTAAATTTTTTGGTTGTTCTCAATTGTTCTTCATTTGTTCTCAATTGTTCTGTAAAATAAATCCTTTAAATCTAATATTAACCGCGAAAACCGCGAAATAAGATTTCACGCCAGCCCCTTTATCGAAATTTAAATTTTTTGGTTGTTTTCAATTGTTCTTCATTTGTTCTCAATTGTTCTGTAAAAATAAATCCTTTAAATCTAATATTAACCGCGAAAACCGCGAACTAAGATTTCACGCCAGCCCCCCTTTTATCGAAATTTAAATTTTTTGGTTGTTCTCAATTGTTCTTCATTTGTTCTCAATTGTTCTGTAAAAATAAATCCTTTAAATCTAATATTAACCGCGAAAACCGCGAACTAAGATTTCACGCCAGCCCCCCTTTTATCGAAATTAAAATTTTTTGGTTGTTCTCAATTGTTCTTCATTTGTTCTCAATTGTTCTGTAAAAATAAATCATTTAAATATAATATTAATTGCAAAAACCGTGAAATAAGATTTCACGCCATCGATCTGTGAACTATGGAGAAGGTAACGGGAAACCATCCCATATATTATAATTACTCTTGGCATTGGCCAAGTTGAATCGCCAACGTCGCATCGGGGAACCGGATATAGTACATTTAGATGGGAATGTAGAAAATAAACTTTAAGCGATATACGCCATCCTAACTCCTTCTAGTTATGTAATAGTTCTCCTATCATTTTCGCAGTTCACATGTTTTTTTGTCTAAAACTGATTAACAACTACATATTTTGAAAGGTGTCCAAGCAGCTAATTCTTTAGTGCTCAGTTTTCAATCGAAGTTTTCATCGTGCATTAGCTTGCTTATTTGAAGTTTAATAAATATGCATTCTTTTAGCTTTCCATCACTTAACTTCGAAACTTATTCTTCAAGAAACAAAACATCATTATTTTTGACCAAAGTCTTCACAAACTGATTTATTAAATTGTTTATTATTGGAAAGTTGGTATCATGGAACACTGGTTTTGTAGCAGAAAGAATGTGAAACTTAATTATTATCAAAGCCCTGAGCAGAATCAATACAAAATAGGTCAAACCGAGTATAAACTCAACCCCTAAAGAAACAAAAAAGAAATAAATTTAAATAGCCATTTCAAAGATTAGAACTATTGAATAACAATAAAGTCAAAGTAAAAAAATTAACAAATAAAGGAGAAATTATTCATATTAAGAAACTAAAAATTCTTATTGTTTCAGATTAGTACTCATCTTGTAGATTTTTAAAATAACACCATCAACCACTGAATTTTAAAATTTAAATGATAATCCCGGCCTATTATTTTTTTAAATTGGATCAGTCCAAAACACAATTAATAAATGAATAAATTTTTGTCATCACACATGTAATCGACGTATTCTTCCTGCTGCAAGAAAAATTTAATAAATTAAAAAAATTATTAGGAAGCTCACACCTTTATCAAAGAGAATATCACAACTCCTAGTATAACTTAATAGTTGCTTCAGAAACGGGAATAATAATCCAAATTAACCAATTAAATCCTTCAATAGAAATACGAATTAAACGAAAACAATTGATGGATTGTTATCTTTAATCAAGATAACAACAGGTAATCTTAACCAAAATAACGCTATTAGATATGATAAAGCAATTTCTACTCTCTAACGATGAATAAAAGACTTAACTCCTTAACTCCTTCCTCGCGCGCACTATCAAAAGGACTTAGATAAAGAAGGATAAAAATTGTTAACTAAATAGTATGTAGGTTTCTTCCTAAAATTAAACTATTACTCTTTAAACCACAAATAGCCATTTTCTAAGTGTTAAGCGTAATTTTTAAATGCATTCAAAATAAAAATTAATTCTTCAATTAATTAGTTGTCGTATGCCAAGGACATTCCATTTGAACGCAAGGTTTGATTGCAAGTTTACTGGGAAAATACGATATTCGTTACTTAGCAATTTGCATCTTGTACAGATTACTAAAAAAACATTTAATAATAATTACTTTAATTTAATTAAGTGATCGCTCACGCGATTACAAAAACCCAAATTTTACATATTCATTGAAAGTTTAAATTCGTGTTATTCAATTTTTCAAATGAAGTCATTATGCATGTATAACATTTTTTTGAGAATAAAATATGAATTAATGTAACATCAATTTTCAAGTTTGGTAAAACCAAAAAATATTAAAGCAAAAATGCTACCTAAAATTGGTAAATTGCGCCAAAGACAAATTTCACTGAAATTTAAAAATGGTAAATTTGAGGAAATTAATATTTTTGTTAACCATGACGACATCAAATAGGTTATATCTGCGCAAAATGGTAGATTGGGCTGTAGGTTAAAGTTGGTTTCTTATATTTTTAATGTTGATGCGAAATAAGTGGAATGTGCGCGAAAAGGTAGGTTGTAAGTAAAAGTTAGTTTTCTATATTATATTTTTTTGTGCAACAACATTCAACAAATGTTCTTACCCAACCACAATATTTGCCCGTGCGACTTTTTCCTCTTTGCCAAACTTAAATTACCATTTCGAGAATACGGTTTGAGTTTGTAAACAATAAAAGAAAAGTCGCTGATGAAGTTAAGCATCATATTGAAAATTGCTTATAAGAAGTGTATTTTGTATGTATTCATGTAATTAACAATTACATAATAGTACTATATTATGTCAATCGTTGCATGTCAGAATTAAAAATAGATTTATGTCTATTCATTAAATAACCCATTAGTAACATATCTTTTGAAGATCTTAAAATCGTGAGCTATATCAAGAATATATTTGTTATTTACTATTTATCATCAACATTTAAACGATTGATGATGATTCAATGAAATTATCACACGGATATTGCAACGGGCGCTTTGCATATAAACCTGCGTTACTGTTTTTGTTAACAACCTTCATCCTTCATTTTATGATTTAGAATCGCGTAGTTTATTTTGCAACGCTTTGTGCATTCAAACTTGATTGCTTCGAAATTTTGGTTGGTTAAAATGAGAAAGTTAAGTTATCATTCATTTTCCGTTTTAAGTTTGATGTGATTGTTTGTTATTGTTTGGTTTAAGAGCTGTACATTTTGTGCGGGTAATTAATTAATTTTATTACCTTTAATTATTTTAATTCGATTTTCTTAGCTTTTGGGACGTGTTCTTTTGGATTTTACCATCTTTATTTAAATATAAAATTTTGTAAATGTGCGTTTGAATGGAGACTGCAGACGTTAAAACTTAAAAAACTTAAATTTAAGAACTTTTTCAAGTTTGTTCCGCATGCAACTTAAGTATTGTGCTCAAATATAAGAATTTTAGCGCTCGCATTTAGTTCGTCTTTACGAACGACTACAAGTATATTTTGACGTAAGAATAATTAATTTATTTTAAGAATAAATCATTTTTGCTTTTATATTGTATAATTCAAATGTTTCTATTAGCGGGTGCAACTTTGTGAAACTTTAGTTTTCTTTAATAGTGCGATGCAAACGGGAAAATTAATTAAAAGTTTTAAATTTCTTTAATATTAAATTTGGCACTGTCAAAGAAAACTTAAGTTTTCTTAGTCAAAAGCGGTGCAACTAGGCATTAGTAACATCGTAACCTAAAAGTATTATTGACTTCGTATCAGCATCATATAATTCTTTTCGTCCGAAAATGTCCAAATTTCTGCCAAATAAGCATCATTTGCTGGAACTTTTAATTTACTTTTTCAATTTAAAAAATCTGCAGCTATCATATGCTTGTATAAACATAAAGCCAAGTTGTGCTTTATTTGCGCTGCTTTGCACCGTAAATAAAAAATTGTATCTTGAAAACTAAAATTGTTATGGCCAAAATGTATTTATCGATAGAAGTTTTATCGATCTGGCCATTTGGTAATTTTACCATTCTTATCAGCGAGTCAGTTGCATCAATGTATATTATGCCCTGCTATTTTCAAAAATTAATTTAAATTTCTGGTCTTAAAATTTTATTTTCAAGATACAAATTTTTATTTACGGCACAAGGTAGCATTGTTTATTTTTGTTTGTACCTTTTTTGTTTCGGGTAATCGAAAACCTTTGGGGGAGGGGTCTGGAGACATTCTAACGGTAAACTTTGAATTTCGAATTCAAAATTGTTCAGATTGTTTGTTCTTTGTATGTACGTGTTTGTACAAACCTTATTTTTGTTTGTATCTTTTTCGTAAGTTCAATTTATTGGCAAGGTTTTGACTATTAAATTTGTTTTTTTACAATTTCTTACGTTAAAAATTTTTAATTTTGACGCAACCCTCAAATTAAAAGAATTATATTTCCGCAAAAGCAACTAAATTGAGAGATCTAATTGGGAGATCTTCAGTTTACTTATGATAAAAGAAACTACTCAATCCGGGGGGTCTGGGGGGTGTGGAACACCCTCCAGTGCACAAATTTTAGAATGAAGAACATTGCAGAACATGCAGACCCCTCCCATCAGATCCCCGGATTGAGTAGTTTATTTTTATCAGAAGTAAACTGAAGATCTCTATTTCAGAGTGCTGGAGGGTGTCCCCCTGATTCCCCAGATTGAGTGGTTTATTTTTTATCAGAAGTAAACTAAAGATCTCCCATTTCAAAGGCACTGGAGGGTGTTCCACACCCAGACCCCCAGTTTAAATAATTTATTTTTATTAAAAGTGAATTAAATTAGCTAGGTCAAGTAAATGTGTTTAATTTGTAATCTGACAATTAATTATAAACTATCTAATTATAAATTCCGTACTCCCTGGGAGGTAGATCTCTGCAACAGGAGAGTTCAGTTTACTTCTGATAAAAAATAAACTACTTGATCCGGGGGCTGGGGGGGGGGGAGTGAAACACCTCTAGTGCCTCTACAACGGAGATCTTTAGTTTACTTCTGATATAAATAATCTACTCAATCCGGGGGTCTGGAACACCCTCCAGTGCTCAAATTTTGGTATTTCTGTAAGTCTCAGAAATTGAAAGTCTCTGATACTAAAAGTATCGATTAATTACTGCTAAATTCTATAAAGGACAAAGAAGTATAGAGAATTATGATGAAGTACGTGAAGTGTGAAGTTAATTGTACACGATTTCCTCTAGCGGTTGACCCGTGGTAATATGTAATGGACGGGAGGGTTATCAGCAAAATATACCCTCAGCCATTATTAAGAGTAATTAAAATAAAAATAAAATTAGCAAGAACTTAAAAATAGTTTCTAAACATTTTGTCAGTCAAAGATACATACATTATGTTATGCTGACAAGTTTCTATAATTATGGAGGCTAAATAGAGAATCTAGCATATTATACATTTTTCAGAAATTACCATTCTATTTTTTTTACTATAAAATTATTTAAACATTTAATTTTAAACAATAACATTTCAATTCAGTCAGAAATTTTGTTATTATTAAACTGATAATAATAATTTTTGCGGTATTATACCTATTGTATTTTAGAAAACTGCTAAGCAAATTTCAAATAAATATATCGACACCTTCCAACTTACAAAGATGTGGAAATTTTATAATAACTTATTTAAAAATACAGAACATGTTTCGCCAAGTTTAATCAATATCGGAATACCGCGAAACGATATCGACGCAACGAGCGATTTGGCATGTTAATTATGGTTGTTTAACTTTTGTTTTCTGTTTTTAAATAAATTGCAATTATTTACAAAAATAAGTTATTCAAAATGGCTGATTCAATATGGCCGACTTTTCGATAAAAATTAAAAATGATGTCGCCGACAGTGAGTCACCCTGTCGCACTCCTGTGCTAATTACAAAATTCTCTGTTTTTCCTTTTCTGTTAGTACTTCTACTGTTGTTTGTTCTAGTGTCATACGTGTTAAATTTATTAATTTGTTGAGGATTTTCATATTCTTTATTTTGCTCATTAATTGGTTTTATTTATTGTCTCTAATGCTTGCTTGAAGTCAATAATGTCATGTCATATTTGTAACTTTCTTCTAAGATTTGTGTTACTGCAAAAAGAGCGTTGATCGTCGATCTTCCAGGTCTAAAATCGTGTTGATAATCACCTATCAGTATCTCAGTATGTTTTTGCAAACGTGTATGTATAATTTGGGATAAAACCTTATATAAAACGTTCAGCAGTGATATGCCTTTGTAGTTTTTGCACTCTGCAGTATTGTCTTTCTAATGGAATGGTATCACACTTGCTTTGCTCCACTTTATTAGCATTTCCTCCTTCCTCCACATAGTTATTCAGAGTTATCTCATATAGTCTTTTCCATAATATTTCGTCACTTAGTTTTATGAACTCACTATTTATATGGTCAGTGCCTGGAGTATTGTTGTTTTCCATTTTGTTCACTATTTTCCTAAAATTGTCATATGTCGGTTCAGGTATCATTTCTTCGTTTGAATTTTCGTCTTCTTTATATTTCTTGTTATCAGCTATGTATGCTTCTTACACATCATTTAGTAGGTTTTCTTCTTCCTTCCATATGTTCTTTATTTTGCCTTTATTGTGTTTTATATTTTCCTCTGCGTCATTCACTCTTTTAAGACTTTCTGGAATTCCTATGATTTTTCTCTGTCTTCAATCTCTCTGGCAAACTCTTCTTATTGTTGGTTTTACACATTTTAACCGTTTTTCTTTTCAACTTCTTGTATTGTTCTTTATCTTCTATTGTTTTACTTTTTAGCCACTTTGTTCTTGCCTCTCTCTCACCTCTATCATCCTCTCACATTTCTAGTCAAACTTTACTTTTATTTTTCTTTTTTGTCCTAGTACCTTTTTGCTATCTTCTTTAAACTTGTCTTTATGAGTGTTTATTTATTTTCAATTCTTTCTCTTCTCTCTTTATCTGATATTTTTGCAAACAGTTTGTGCATATTGTTGTTTCTTGGTTTCTTGATTCAGTTTTATAACTGCAAATCTTTTTCTTGGTGGATCTTTTTGTTTATTTTTACTTTATTGGGTCTTGCTTTTTTATTTCTATTGTAACTACGCGGTGATCTATTTTATTGTTCCCCTCTGTACGATCTCACATCGCATACTTTGAGGTGCTTCCTTGTTGACGTCAGTATATGGTCGATCTGGTTACTCCTGTCGGTGCCCGGTTTTATCCAGGTTTCTTTGTAATTTTTCTTATGTTTATAATCAGTGTAACTAATTCTCTTGTTACATGCAGTTGCTAATGTATAGTGTGTTTACCAGCTATGTCTTCCAAATACTCCTACCTGCCCACCTTTGCATTGAAGTCGCCCATGATCATTACTGCATCCTTCCTTGGTATCTATACGTATATTGAATCGATGTTATCGTATAGGTTTTTTTTTCAACATTTATAATAGACAAATTCATCTCTTCATTTTTTATTCTTACATAATTTATGCAAGTCTTCTTCCATTGGCTCAAACTAAATTATTTTTCCTTAATGTCTCATCCTATTACAAAGACAACCCCAATTCTGCTTTGATTCTTTTCCCCAAGTACAATAGTGTGAAGTTTTCTTCTTTACTTCTTTGCTTTCCCCATCTTACCTTCTAAAACGCAGTCAGGGCAATCTTGTATCTCTTGACACAATCCATGTTGTAAATCTTACTTTTTTCTTTTTCTTCTTTTTAATTAATTGTCCCTCTTTTGAGTTGTTTTGCACTTTAAAATTTTGTTGTCATTGCAAGGGTCGGCATCATATTGCATTCCGGATCCGTTTTTATTAGTTTTTTGCAGCCTCTGGATTTCCATCATTCGCCTGGTATTTTAAAGATTCTTCCATCATCGCCCAGGTGTAGATTTCATTAGTTACAGTCAGCTTTTAATATTGCATTCTTACTCTTTTTCCCCTTTTCAATCTCTTTTTCAGCAAACTCTCTTATTCTACTTTGTATTTGAAGTTTTTTCGAAGCCATATTGTGATCTATATAAACTCTACCTTCTTTCAGTTTGCTCTTATTTCTCATTATCTGCATTTTTTCTCCCAGCTATGAACCTCAACTACTACCACTTTCTTTTTCTCAATCCTGCTTATTTTGAAAACTTCACCTATCGTTCCCATTGAAATTTTGAACATTCAAAAAGTATAATGGTGAAGACATTTTCAACTGTAGTTAAAGTAATTGTACTTGTAGAAATGGTCGCGGTGTAGTCGTCATTGTAATAATCGGCACGTTTTGTAAGAAATTTTAACCAAACCCTGAAACAAAATTTTCTGACCAATATCTTCGCAATATCGAACAATCGAAATAACCAACCAAATCGTCGCAAATAATTGTTGTGTCCGAGTGGTAATTAAAGCACAAAGTTATAAAATAAAATATAATTCTTGTAAGTAAATTTATATTGAATTATATTTTTGGTTGAATAATTCAATTGTTTTTGGTTCAACAATTTAATTAGCCTTGATTAGGGAATTCAACTCTTTCTTTAACAATTCTACTGTTTTTGGCATAATAATTATTGATTTATATTTGATTTTTGGCTACCAGGTTTTGACAACTAAGGAAAAAGTATCACTATAAACAGGGAAAAGCTTAAAAATAAAAAGGATTTGTTTTGGAAAATTTGGTAGGAATCCTGGTTTATTTGGTATTTAAAATTTAACTATTAACCGACCGACAAGGATACAAAACAAGTAGTTAATATTAAATAAAACAACGTTTCCAGTATTCAACAGGTAGCAAGAAGATGTGTAACCACCTGTTATTAATGATTTATTTAATGAATAGACCAAATCTATTTTTAATCTTGACATGCAACAATTCACATACGTACATTTATTTTCCTGTAGATTTTAAATTAGATTACATTATTTTTTACAACATTGCATATTGTACATACATTAGAGTGTAAATTATTACCAAATTCGATTGGTTGGGTTAAGTTCCTCCAATGCTCTTATATCAGTTGTTATATCACCCCAAACGGTGCTCTTCAAGATTACCAAACTGGTCTAGACGAACTCACAAACCTGGTTTGGTGCACGGGGTGATTTTAATGCGAAGTCCCCTGAGTGGGATTGTAGTGCCCAAGATAGCAGAGCTGAGATTCTAACCGAAGCGACGGCGGTGGCGAATGTGGACGTGATCTACATCGGTGATATTCCCATATTAATCAGAGAAGGGTCGTCATGTATTCTGGACGTCACTTTCCCATTTGAAAAAAAAATCTGGTACACTTTCGGTTAAGTTTGAAGTACAAAATAATACACCTCAGCAGTTTCCGATAGTAAATTTTCAATTGAATAAAAACTATATAAACTTTTTTACTTTATCATATGTAATATGAAAAGTATTGTTTTCGTGCAGAAAAAAATTTGAGATTTTGATGGATTTACACTTTTGAGGTCCCCTGAGTAAAATATGACCATTTCCAAAAAATGTCTGTGTGTGTGTGTGTGTATGTGTGTGTATGTGTGTGTGTGGTCAAATTTTGTGTGCGACCTACAGCAAAAACTAATAGGAATTTTCAAACAAAATTTTGGATTTTATATTCTTATATTGAGACTTAGAACTGATTAGATTTTGGCTAAAATTTATTCACGGGAACTATTTTTTTTAAATTTTATTATTTAATATTAGTTTTTAATTAATATTTCAAAAACTAATAGGAATTTCAAAACTAAATTTAGGATTTAGCATACTTATGTCGAGATTTAGAACAAATTAAATTTTAGTTAAAATTGTTTCATGAAAACTATTTTTTTTTTATTTTTTAAGTTTTATTATTCAATATTAGATGTGCGTGAAGTTAGACCCCCTTTTTTTAAAATATCAATTTTTTTTGTTGTTCTCGATTGTTCTCCATTTGTTCTCAAGTGTTCTGTTATTTTTTTTTTGATTTTGCAATAAATCATCAAAAAAATCGAAAAACTTTTTTGCCAGCCCCTTTGTCGAAATTTAAATTTTTTGGTTGTTCTCAATTGTTCTTCATTTGTTCTCAATTGTTCTGTAAAAATAAATCATTTAAATCTAATATTAACCGCAAAAACCGCGAAATAAGATTTCACGCCAGCCCCCCTTTTATCGAAATTTAAATTTTTTTGGTTGTTCTCAATTGTTCTTCATTTGTTCTCAATTGTTCTGTAAAAATAAATCCTTTAAATCTAATATTAACCGCGAAAACCGCGAACTAAGATTTCACGCCAGCCCCCCTTTTATCGAAATTTAAATTTTTTGGTTGTTCTCAATTGTTCTTCATTTGTTCTCAATTGTTCTGTAAAAATAAATCCTTTAAATCTAATATTAACCGCGAAAACCGCGAACTAAGATTTCACGCCAGCCCCCCTTTTATCGAAATTAAAATTTTTTGGTTGTTCTCAATTGTTCTTCATTTGTTCTCAATTGTTCTGTAAAAATAAATCATTTAAATATAATATTAATTGCAAAAACCGTGAAATAAGATTTCACGCCATCGATCTGTGAACTATGGAGAAGGTAACGGGAAACCATCCCATATATTATAATTACTCTTGGCATTGGCCAAGTTGAATCGCCAACGTCGCATCGGGGAGACCGGATATAGTACATGAAGCAGAAAGATAATTCCTGTACAAAATGAAATTTCAAGACTGTTTCAAAATCGAATCTACTAGGAAAATGTGGCAATACATGGCCAAATATGCAGATCTTCTGTAGTGCAACATCATTTCCTAACCCAACTGCATCCTGTTCATACAACAAATTAGTTTAAGACAATCCCACTAAAACTGCAATTTGCCATATTAGATGAGGCATATCTCCGTATTATGCCTCACATTAAACATGCAAGAAACAGAGGGGTCAGAGAGTGATGGTTATTATCAAATAATACAGATGGTTTGGTTTTCCGTTATATCATTAGACTATCTTCAAGAAACTTGGATTGAAAAAATTGTCGATTCGTCTACGAATTTTAGATATAAAGAGTCATATATTGTTTTATGTTATATATTAGGCATGTGTACTTAAACTAGTGATGTTATTGTTCTCTTTCATTTTATGTTACTTTGCGTTTTATAAAACAAAGTAGATCTGTTCTTAAAAAATATAAAAACCTAAAATTTCTTATTTATTTTTGGATAGTTTCAAAGATGTTGATCCGTATCTGTCGTACTAAATAATGATTACTAACCACTTTTCAATATATATAATATCGGAAACGTGTTTAGAACCCTAAAAATCATGTAAAATGACACCTCACATGTCTATACAGTGTATTTTCATTAAAAATTAAAGATGGTCTCAATTTTCAAAATGGCCGCTCGCACAGACTCTGACCCAAATTTTTTTCAATCACTGGAAAATTACGAACAATATCCAAATGGGTGAATCTGGTAAATGAATGACATACAGAAGAATGCTCAGCGATTGTATTAGAAGTTTTAGCCCAGAAAATTTTCTACCCAAATTGGACCGTTACTTTTTTGTAAGGAGTTTAGTTTAAAGGATATAGGGTTTGCAAGAAAACTAAAAAAATAAAACTAGTAATTTTTTTGACATTTCTTCTCTTAATTTAATTCACAACTCGAAATCTGTTCATCCTAGATAATAGATGGTTATAACCTAATTTGTAGATAAGCAAGTGATCTTTAAAAAAATTTTAATCTATTAAGTCTAAAAAATCAATAATATCGAAGTTATGACCGTTTGAAATCAGAAATTTAAAAAATTGCTTTAAAAGGAGAGGTACCCCTCCAAAAGTTTGGACTTGAACAATAATTTTATTCGAAAATTTGTCTTAGAAAAGTGTCCTTTATCACCAACTCAAAGGTTTTTCAAGGTCACGGTGACACCCTGTATATTAAATAGCTAACGTATATACTTGGTATGATTGGGCTGTACCATTTAAATTTTTAGTTTAAAAAACTTGACTAATAAGAAAATAGTTCCAGAATTCTAATTTTAATATTTGTAGAAATCGCGAAAAGAACGTCTTGATGTCTCAAATATGTTAATAGTATATTATACTATTTGAGACATCGCATTTATAGCAATATAAATTTTTCCAAAATTTTATAGATTTTAGGTACTTGAGTAAAAACATTTGCGATGTTTAAGGATTTGTTAATAACATTTTATAACTATAATAATATGTATATTATAAATACCTACCCACTTGTTTATTTAGTTAAATTGATTTGTTATTTAATAATAAAGATTCGTAGCAACGTCGTAAAACTTAAGATTCTAAAAACGCGGAGTAGCCGCGAAATCTTGTATTAGGTTTTTTTGCGGTTATTATTATACTTAGACGATTTATTTTTACAGAACAATTGAGAACAAATGAAGAACAATTGAGAACAACCAAAAAAAATTTAAATTTCGATAAAAGGGGGGCTGGCGTGAAATCTTATTTCGCGGTTTTTGCGGTTAATATTAGATTTAAATGATTTATTTTTACAGAACAATTGAGAACAAATGAAGAACAATTGAGAACAACCAAAAAAATTAAATTTTGATAAAAGGGGCTGGCAAAAAAAGTTTTTTCGATTTTCTTGATGATTTATTGCAAAATCAAAAAAATAACAGAACACTTGAGAACAAATGGAGAACAATCGAGAACAACAAAAAATTGATATTTTAAAAAGGGGTCTAACTTCACGCACATCAATATTAGTCTTTATTTAATATTTTAAAAACTAACAGAATTTTCAAAACCAAATTTGATATTTCTTATCTTTATAGCTGGAGTTGAAGTTATTTAAATTTTGGTTAAAATTTGTTCATGGAAATTATTTTTTTAAATTTTTTTAAATCTTATTATTTAATATTAGTTTTTAATTAATATTTCAAAAAGTAATACAAATTTCTAAACTAAATTTAGGTTTTCGCATATTTTAATCGATATTTAGAACTGATTAAATTTTAGTTAAAATTTGTTTATAAAAGCTATTGTTTTTTATTATTTTAAATTTTATTATTTAATATTAGTCTTTATTTAATATTTTAAAAACTAACAAGATTTTCAAAACTAAAGTTGAGATTTGTTATGTTTATGGCAGGAATTGGAGCTGATTAAATTTTGGATAAAATTGGTTCATGGAAGCAATTTTTTTTAAATGTTTTCATTTATTATTAGTTTTTATTAAATATTTTAAAAACTAATGAGAATTTCAAAACTAAAGTTGGTATTTTGTATCTTTAGATTTAGACTTAGAACTGATAGATTTTAGGTCACATTGGTTAATGGAAAATATTTTTTTCTTTTTATTATTAAAAATTATTTTTTTAATATTTAATAAAAATATGATAAAGTCATGGGCATGGCCACATCCGATTTTTATATGT
>JARFIX010000148.1:0-337683 GCA_036346125.1 Lycocerus yunnanus | reverse complement strand
CCGTACCACATTATAAAAGTTATTGATATTTTAATATTAAAATTGGCGTGTAAAGTTTAAGTTTGTAAGTGTTGAAGTAATTGCGATGTGTATGTATTAATATGTACGAGTCAAGTTAATTTAAGGTGAGAATTATTTTAATTTATAAGCACCAGAGTGTAAGAGTTCTCACTCTTAGATTAATATGGCTCATTTAAATGTAAATTTAAATGCTACAGATTAGTAACACATTTAAGATTACCAAACACAGAAGCAATATGTATAAGTGTTTTTATCAAACAAGTACTGAATATTTAAGTTTATTATTCAATTTAAAGAAACAATTCTAATTTATATTCATTTAATCGATTACATTTAAATCGATTAAAAAAAACACCCCGATTTCTGATTTCTCACGTGTGACGAATTGCACAGCTCTAGTAAGTAACAACTTAAGTATTTCTTAAAGCTAAATAAAAGTTTAGTATACTTCACTACAAAAGAATTTGAGTCAACTTTATCCTGCACTAATTAGTACAATTATAATGGAATGGTAATTATTATATGTAATGTAGATTGAAAATTGTTCAATGTAATTATCGATTAGATCACGCAAAGCGAAATTTGTTGTAAAGTTTTAATATAATCACAATATAAAAATTTGCAAAGTTATTAATTACCACCTATTTTGAGTTTAGCTATTTTGAGTTGCCTTTAGGTTCAATGGAAAGAAAAGAAAGGAACCCAATGGGTTCCTTTGTGCTAGGTTTGATTTGCTGCTTTAACATTATCGTCACTGTGTTGACATAAAACAAAAAAATTAAAAGCAGCGTTTTTAAGAATATCAGAAAGTTCTATGGGATTTATCATTATATATGAAGATTTGTCTTAAGAAATTGCTTCTTACTTTTTAAGAATAGTTACTTCTCTACAAATGCTACAATGATTTCTTTCGGTGTTAAAGATATGTACACCAATGTTCTCATAAATAAAACACTAATAATCTTAAAGGATTTCTTTAATAATCAACGAAATATACCTCAAGAAATCCCCTCCCCAAGAAAAGAAAAAGATAGGTATACAGCGTGACTCACAAGCCCCGGACAAACACGTTTTTCTCTTTTCGCGAAAATCACTAAATTTTTCTGAAAAATAATCTAGTAATCCTATTTTAAGAACTGTGAAGATCAGAAAAACAAGAGAGCAAGAAAAATAAACTAGTAGTTTGTGAGTTACAAAATGTCAAAAGTTCCGCCTCAATCTTACCGTTTTTGAAGCTGGAAATCGTCAATGTGAAATAGTTCAAATGCTTAAAATTCCTCGACAAACCGTTCCGACGCCATCAAACAATTCAAAAAACTTGGTAATATGGAAGACCAACCCGGAAGTGAAAAAATGTTTTGCCAACACTCGCCGGAATCGCAATTTTTTTTTTTTTGATTTTTATTTTGAAGATTTGCGATCATAAGCTGGATGTAACAAATTTTAATTTTTTCCCACATATTCGACTCATCCGAGAGGAGGGAAACACTGGTTTTGGGATTTTTAAGATTTGTTCCACTTTCGGACTAAATTTCTAATAAGCTTTCCTAATAATTTTCAAAATTTAAGTATTTGTAGCAGGTACACAGAACCTAAAAGAGGTATTTGCTTAGAATTTGTGTTTTTATCTCAATCCTGCGATCCTGGTGTTATAAATGTATAAAAACTTAATTAAAAGTATACTTTTCCGAGTAATTTTAAAATTTAGTGTGTAATATTATTTTATATTCAAATATTCGCGGTGTTTAAATTTAAAAATGTAGCGCGTGAAATTACGCCATCTCGGGGCGGAATAGGAAATAGCGCTGCTTTCACCTGGGTCGGAGACTTGTTACGAGGTAGTTGAGGGTGGACAGTAGGCGATGACCGTTGGTATGTTAAGGGTGATTTAAAATTATTCATTTACAAATAATTTGCAAGTAAGAAAATTTAAAATATTTAATTATTGCAATTAAACTTAGGTGATTTTAAAATTCGTGAAGTACGATTTATATAATATTAACAAAAAGTCAATAATATCGATTATTAATTTCAACCCTCGTGTGAGGAAGCCATATTGGTTTTGTTTAGCGTGGGTTGTTTAAAATGGCTTTGTCCGTGTTTTGTTTTATGTTTTAAAATGGCTTGATGGTTGATGTATTTGTTTAAAATGTGAATTGGCATTAATTTAATTTATTTCAAATCGGGTTTGTAATTTCTGAATATTTTATAGGTCCGTTACTTTGGCCCCCCCCAGTTAAAATTTTTGCCCAAAAAGCTAGCTCCCGAATATACGGAGCTAGCACCGGCTAGCACCCAAATATTGGAGCTAGCACCATTACAGTTTTTTCACAAATCCACATTGAAACTGGGGGCTAAAGTAACGCTAACCCCCAGTTAATATTTTGGCTCAAAAGCTAGCTCCTAATCTACGGAGCTAGCACCAGCTAGCACCCAAATATTAGAGCTAGCACCATTATAGTTTTTCCACAAATCCATTTTGAAACTGGCGGAGGGGGGCTAAAGTAACGCTAGCCCCCAGTTAATATTTTGACTCAAAAATCTAGCTCTCTAATCTACGGAGCTAGCACCAGCTAGCACCCAAATATTAGAGCTAGCACCATTACAGTTTTTTCACAAATTAATATTTAATAAATGTCTAAATGTTTCGTTCCGCCCATTCTAAACTTGACTTATGATTTTCTAACAACTTAGGGCAACAAAGTGTTTCTCAACGTTATCAATTGCTTGCAGATTTTTAGTGGTTTTAAGTGAACTAGTTACATTTCCATTTCGAAGAAGTCCAATTGTCGTTACATTTATTGTTTTTGTCCAATCGATAACAGCCATTTCCGATTGAGGTTCTAAATATGACTTTCGGGATCTTTTCTTGTGAGGAACGTTCATTCCCATCCATGATTTTTCGGCGATTTTTTCTGATCATGTTTTATCTTGAGTACCTCTAACATAAAATTTTTTACAAAATATCCATCTTCATATATGACAGTGCAATTGTCATTGTTATGCAACATCAACTTGCATAATTTACATACCACATTGGCACTCAATACCTAATTGGCAAGATATTTAAACAAATCACAAAATTCTAAAAATCTCAATTTGACTTGCAGATAAATAAATGCGCTTTTAACAAGGTTACTCAAACGTCAAAGGCTACAATGCGTTTTGACATTAAAACACATGCTGCAAGTCAAATTGAGATTTTAGAATTTTGTGAATTTATTCAGTTTTTAACCTACACCTTGTTCATTATTTTCGTAATTTATGTGAAAACGGTTGGATTTCAAAAAAAAATTATTAGACCAACGTTGTAGCCCGTTAAATTTTCTATCCGATTTGGGCCATTAGTTTTTTTCTAAGACGTTTCGTTTAAAAGATACGGGTTGGCAAGAAAAGTAAAAAAAATAAAACTCGGAATTTTTGACATTTTTCCTTAATTTAATTCATAACTCGAAATCTGTTGATTCTAGGCGATAAGGGGTTATAACATAATTTGTAGATATTCAAATGCTCTATAGAAAAGCTCTAATCCATTAAACCCAAAAAATCAAAAATATCGGTGCAATGGACGCTTGAAATCATAGATTGAAAAAATTGCTTTAAAGTGATGAGGTACCACCCAAGGGTTTGGACTTGGACAAAAATTTTATTTAAAAATATGTCTTAGAAAAGTGTCCTCTATCACCACCTAAGAGATTCTCCACGGTCACGGGGACACCCTGTATAATTTATAATCACTTCAGCTGTCCCATTTTTATAAATATATTTTCATACTTAGTTCTTTGATTATCTTTCCTTTCAAACTTACCGTCTGATAAAATTAAAATCTGCCGTGACTAAATTTTATGCAACCGATGAAAAATTATGAATAAAAGCTCTGGATGCACCGTGTGCAGGGGCTGTCTATCATCTATTTTTAATACTTTTTTAAATAAATTTATTTTATTTCGTCTAATATACTATTTATTCTACTAAATACGAAATAAGTGTATTATAACGTCATTAGAAGGATACAGTTAAACAGTATCGACGCAACAAGCGATATATAATATTATGATAATTCTGATTGTATTAAACTTTTTATTCTGTTTTTAAATAAATTAGGCAGATTAACAATAAGCCCTAAGTTGTTAAAAAATCATAAGTCAAGTTTAGAATGGGCGGAGCGTGGGAAATATCCGCAGTGAAATGAAACATTTAGACATTTATTAAATATTAATTTGTGAAAAACTGTAATGGTGCTAGCTCTAATATTTGGGTGCTAGCTGGTGCTAGCTCCGTAGATTAGAGAGCTAGATTTTTGAGTCAAAATATTAACTGGGGAGCTAGCGTTACTTTAGCCCTCCGCCAGTTTCAAAATGGATTTGTGGAAAAACTATAATGGTGCTAGCTCTAATATTTGGTGCTAGCTGGTGCTAGCTCCGTAGATTAGGAGCTAGCTTTTGGAGCCAAAATATTAACTGGGGTTAGCGTTACTTTAGCCCCCCCCAGTTTCAATGTGGATTTGTGAAAACTGTAATGGTGCTAGCTCAATATTTGGGTGCTAGCCGGTGCTAGCTCCGTATATTCGGGAGGTAGCTTTTGGCCAAAAATTTTAACTGGGGCCAAAGTAACGGACCCATATTTTATTTATTGGATAATATGCTTTGTTTTGGTCTTTGATCGCAGGTGTCTATTGTTTATACAGGTAATTTATCTTTTGGTGATGTATTATAAATTCTGTGATTTATTTGTAAATTTGGGGTGGTTATGCAATTAATTAAGGTTTTTTATGTGGGGTCGACAAATGTAAATTTAAGGTCAGGGGCGTCTTAAGGATTTTACACAAAAGGGCCGAGGTTGCCAAGAGATCGACATCTAATTAATTTAATCATCTAAATGAATGTGGTTTCGTCTGATTGTACTATTGTCCCTACGACTAAGAATTGCACATAGTGATGTGAATTCTAATAGGTTTCGACTGCAAGCGATGCTCCCTATTTAATATAAAACAATAGTAACAGGGGGGTACAATTTCTGTGATAGTGTGTGAAAGTTGCATAATTAGGTTCTTGTTGATTTTGGTTTAATTATCCTTGCGAGGTGATGAATTAATTAGATGCAATCTTTATGGTATTATTTAGGTCATTTAGGTTTTATTTTCTATCATTAGGTATTATTTAGGTTTGGGGTTTTGCACATGTTAATTTATGTTTAGGGGTCACCGTCACTATTATTATCTATATCTATTATCTACAAATTGTTATCAACTTTACTTATTTGAACGTCCCCACCAACACTTAGGTGGAGGGAATTTTAATTATCTGCTTAAGCACATTGTACAAAACCAAGATTAATGAAAATCAGTAACAAAGTAACAATAACAGCATAGCAGTTGCAATTAAAATATAGCAAACGAATACTGCATACGCATAGTAACAATTCACAACTGAAATCATAATGTTATTATTATTTAAGGACAATTTGTTCTCACATTTACTTTTATATGTAGCTTGCGATCAGAGCCATACCAAGTATTAAATCAAGTCGATATTGACACTATTTTATTTATTAAATAACCGATCTCACAGATGAAGATTAAGGTTTTTCTATAACTCTGCGAGTTTGTTCGATTTTCCGTGAGGTAGATATTTAATAAAATATCCAAAACCTAACTGACTTGTGTTTTATTTCAAATGGGGTTATTTTAGTGTTCGATTTGGGTTTCGGAAGGTTTACGCAAGCACCGAGCCATCTCCGTTTATGTTATGTGTTTTTGCTTATATGTTTAGGTCAGCAGCGACGCCACTGGGTGAGCAGATTTGGTTATTTAGGACGCCACTGGGTTGTTTTGGTTCAACTACTGTTTGTTTTCCGTCTGTTTAAAGAAGTTGGGTTACGATTTACACAACGTGTGGGGTTCTCTTGACGATCACGATGTTAGGCCAGGGTTATCTAGGTTGGGATTCGAAATTTGTGGCGCGAATTTCGAATGTGTGGATCGAATATTACAAGTGTTTGGTAGCAGGAACACAGAAACTACAAGAGATATTTCCTTATAATTTATGTTTAATATCTCAATCCTGGAAACCTGATGTTATAAATATAAAAAACGTAATTAAGAGTATATTTTACAGAGTAATTTCAAGATTTAAGGATTTGTAGCAGGAACACAGAAACTAAAATAGGTATTTGCTTACAATTTGTGTTTAATATCGCAATCCTGCGATTCTGATGTAATAAATGTAAAAAACTTAATTAAAAGTATACCTTTTCAAGTAATTTTCAAGATTTAAGCATTTGTAGCAGGAACACAGACACCAAAAAGGTATTTGCTTGGAATTTGTGTTTATTATCTCAATCCTGCGATCCTGGTATTATAAATGTATAAAACCTAATTAAAAGTATACTTTTCCGAGTAATTTTCAAAATTTACCCTTTGGTAGCAGGAATACAGAAACTAAAAGAGGTATTTGCTTATAATTTGTGTTTATTATCTCAATCCTGCGATACTCATGTTATAAATGTAAAAACTTAAATAAAAAAATAGTTTTCCTAGTAATTTTCAAAATTTAAGGTTTGGTAGCAGGAACACAGTAACTAAAAGAGGTATTTGCTTAGAATTTGTGTTTTTATCTCAATCCTGCGATCCTGGTGTTATAAATGTATAAAACTTAATTAAAAGTATACTTTTAAGAGTAATTTTAAAATTTAGTGTTTGGTAGCAGGAACACAGAAACTACATGAGATATTTCCTTATAATTTATGTTTAATATCTCAATCCTGCAAACCTGATGTTATAAATATAAAAACTTAATTAAGAGTATACTTTCCCGAGTAATTTTCAAGATTTAAGCATTTGTAGCAGAACCACAGAAACTAAAATAGGTATTTGCTCAGAATTTGGGTTTAATATCGCAATCCTGCGATCCTGATGTAATAAATGTAAAAACTTAATTAAAAGTATACCTTTTCGACTAATTTTCAAAATTTAAGCATTTGCAGCAGGAACACAGACACCAAAAAGTAAGTAATTAAAAGTATACTTTTCCGAGTAATTTTCAAAATTTACCCTTTGGTAGCAGGAATACAGAAACTAAAAGAGGTATTTGCTTAGAATTTGTGTTTATTATCTCAACCCTGCGATCCTGGTGTTGTAAATGTAAAAACTTGCTTAAAAGTATACGTAATCAAATAAAATCAAATATGTCTTTTGAGTTTTATTTTGGTTGATAAGATTTTGGCCAGATTGCATGATGAATCGAGAAATATTAGAGGCGATGAAGAATGAGGACGTAGTGAAAATAATTAATCGGGCAGAATAAGATGGTTGGGACACGTGGTGAGAACAGAAGAGAACTCGGTAGTGAGACAAATGATGCAATGGAGACCTATGGAAGAAAGAGCAAGAGAAAGACCCAAAATAAGATGGTGGGATCAAGTGACGGACGATCTGAAAACGATGGAAGTGGGAGACTGGAGAGAGAGAGCCAGCGACAGGAATAATTGGAGAAGAGTTGTGATGGAAACGAAGACAGACAGAAGACTTTGAAAATAAAATGTAGATATGAAGGGAACTAATCCACCCCAACAAATGGATTTGTAAGTTTCTATGCAGAAACAGCAAAATTCCGCCTAGGAATGTGAAAGCTAATAATAATAATAATAGTAACCTCGTAATCAAATAAAATCAAATATGTCTTTTGAGTCTTCTTTTTGAGTTGGTAATGGTTGATAAGATTTTGGCCAGATTGCTTGGGTGCTTGGACAATCTATGGTAGCACTTAGTGCTGGATGCTTGTATTCCTTCTGAATCGTTTTTACTTAAAGTGCTCGATGAATGGCCTCGTTTGTAATATATCATGAAGCGTTACAGATTTTTCTTAACGTTTTAGACTGAAATCGTTGTAACATTTTGATGTTAGAAATACTGGCTGTGCCCCAAAGTTAAATGCTATATGTCCAGATGGGTTTGATAATGGCTTTGTATAAAAAAAGTTTATTTTTTATTTTTAATTGAGAATTATGGCCAATTAACCAGTTTAGTTTATGTAGCTGTTTCCGTTTGCTCCATATGTGATTCTTCCAGGTAAGTCTACGGTCTAGATGCATCCCAAGATACTTAGTATCTTCAACTTGTGGCAGAATTGTTCTATTCGGGATTATTCCATTCAGGAAAATGACATAGAGAAATTTTCTTTCGTTCGTCTTAATTCTCCATGTTTCCATTAATTTTTAATACTGTCCAAATTTGATTGTAGCATATCGAAGGCAATGAATGGGTCAGCAGTGTCATCGGCAGAGGTGGCCACCAAGGTGTGGATTGGGATCGATACAGGATTGGGGTCAGCACGCTACCCCGTGCAACGCCAGAATTGATTGGAGTAAGTGGAGAGCATTCGTTCTGCATCTTGAACTAAAAGAATCTTTCTGTTAAGTAAGATTTGATTATGTGGTAGTAGGTTGACGGTAATTGTTGCGTTATTTTGTACAGGATGCATTGTAATGGTGCATTGGTGTTTGCCTTGTAGGTTCTGTTATTTTCTTGTGATTAAACTTAAGCTTGAATTGCCTGGGTGTTTAGTTTGGGACAAAGAAAAGGGTATTTTTATTTCGAATCTGTGTGCCATTCTTCAAGCCCTGAATTTTGTGTATTTGACAGTAACTGTGTGTTTTGATTTTGAATTGTTAGATCGTCAATAAACAAGTTTATTGGATCGACGATAAGCAAATTCGCAGGTGGTATAAAGAAATCGGTCAGACTCTGGGACGTGTCTAAGAGAACAATACCACTTGATTCTGATAAATTTTCATTTTCGTTGTTACTTTTACATTTACATAGTAAAGGAAAATATTATAATCGAGTAAAAAAAAGTTTTGAGTTAGCATTTTTCTCATGGTCTATGAGTCCATAAAAGTCGTTTAAAACAATTATTGGAAAGATGTTCGGATGTGTACTATGTGTGACCATTTTTTTCGTTGACAATTTCGGACAAACGCATGCACCGATTGAGTTGAAATGTGGCACATTGGTTGTAAATCACCGTCTAAAGAGCTGATTGGACTTTGATCGAAATCCGTTCATTTTTACTTAATGTTTTGAAAAAAAATATTTTCGAAAGCGCCATACTTCTTTCCATTGTAATAGTTAAAAATGAAAATAGTGCCAATCGAAAATGATTTTATTTCTGCATATAAAGACACCCAACACTTGAAATTTTTCTCTTAAATTACTATTAAAATAAATAAATGGAATTATTGCATTTAAAAGAATATGAGCGCCCTTGGAAACAAAATAATCAATAAATTCAAAAAAATGTTTTTACAATTAAAAATTAAAATTATAGTTATTATTATAATAAACCAACAGTTAATGGGAAAGTCATGGAATGTCACATCAGATTTTTTAGCTTGGTATTTGATAGTTGTGTTAGAGGTTATGTCGTCGACGTCACATCTCCCACAACTCCACTGGTTAATTTTTTCGCTACCGTTTATTCGAGGGGTAGCCCGCTGATGAAGTTTTTTGTACACATCTCATGAAGTACATGACATTTCATGTGAAGTACATAAAGTACTTGTGAAGTACGCAAAGCACTAGAGGTCATTGTTTTACTAATTAAAAGTTTTGGTAGTTGCTAGTTTAATAGTAATCAATTAATTAAATTAAATTTCGATTTCTTTAATTAATTTTGTAATTATTTTTAGTTTAATAGTTTGAATATCATAGAGGTTTGGTAACTGAATAAAAAGCTTTGGTACTTCATTATTTCGTCATGATTAACTAATTACATTGAAGTGAAAATAACGCGCTTGTTCCGATTTTACAGAGACGGCTCCAGAATGTAATAATACAATTTAAACTATCTTCTTATGCCCGATTTCTTCAACTATAGTTATCTATCAGTTAAAATACATAAAAGTTAAATTGACGAAATTACCAATGAGGTGTTTAATTTTGTTTTGTTTTGTTGTGTGCTTGGTTATTTCAATGTGGTCTGATTGGATAGGATTGGATAAGGTCATATCATCAGCCCTCTTTCATTGCTAATTTTTAATTCAAAAAATCTAAATCTATTGTGCATTCTTTATTTTCGGATAGATCTTTTTTGTTTTTAAATTATTTAAAAAAATAGTTGGGGGCTAAAGACCTGCTAGCTCTACCCTCTCGATTTTGAAAATAAGGGTAGCGGAAAGTTTATACTAAATTTTCAAACCTTTAATATCTTTGCCTGCATTGTAATGCATGGGTACTGAAGGGTGTTTCACACCCCCAGACCTCCCGGATTAATTAGTTTATTTTTATCGAAGTAAACTGTAGATTTCTCGTTTTGAGGCACTGAGGTGTTCCACACCCCAGATCCCGGTTTAAATAATTTATTTTTATTAAAAGTAAATTATATATTAATATCAAGTTTTTATAATTAACTATAAACAAGTAAATGTATTTAATTCATAATCTGACAATTAATCATTAACTGCATAATTATAATTATAAAAGGTAGATTTCTGCAACAGGAGATCTTCAGTTTACTGATAAAAATAAACTGTCGATCCGGGAGGTCTGGGAGTGGAGCACCCTCCAGTGCCTTTGCAGCGGAGATCTTCAATTTACCTTTGATAAAAATAAACTACTCAATTGGGGTCTGGGGTGGAACACCTCATAATCTGACAATTAATCATTAACTGCATAATTATAAATTCGTACCCTTAAAAGGTAGATTTCTGCAACAGGAGATCTTCAGTTTACTTGATAAAAATAAACTGCTCGATCCGGGAGGTGTGGGAGTGTAGAGCACCCTCCAGTGCCTTTGCAACGGGAGATCTTTAATTTACCTTTGATAAAAATAAACTACTCAATCTGGAGGTCTGGGGTGTGGAACACCCTCCAGTGCACAAATATTGAAATGAAGAACATTGCAAAACATGCAGAACCTCCAGACCGAGTAGTTTACTTTTTATCAGAAGTAAACTGAAGTTTGCCCGTTGCAGAGGCACTGAGGAACACTCAGACCCCGGTTTAAATAATTTATTTTTATTAAAAGTGAATTTAATATTTAAGCATATCTCAAGTTTATTAAAATTAGCTATGGCCAAGTAAATGTGTTTAATTTATAATCTGACAATTAATTATAAACTGCGTAATTGTAAATTCCGTACCCCCTGGGAGGCAGATCTCTGCAACGGGAGATCTTCAGTTTACCTCCTATAAAAAATAAACTACCCAATCCGGGGATTGGGTAGTTGTGATGTGGAACACCTTCTATTGCTCAAATTTTTCAATCTCGGTAAGTCGATGAATTAAGTGAAGTACCGTGAATTATTGATGAATTATATAAAGTACGACGAAGTATGGAGAATTATGATGAAGTACGTGAAGTCTGAAGTTAATTGTACACGATTTCTTCTAGCGATTGACCCCTCGCGTTTATTACTCGCCACTTTTCTTCTTCTTCTTTGGCTTTCCATTCCGGGTGGAATATCGCCACATTTTTCAATGTTTTCAAATCCAGTTTGTTGAGGGGATTACTCATCCAGGGATAATCCGACGCACCGTATATGTCGAAACTTGTACATCTAGAAAAACTAGGATTCTTTTAGTTTCGTTGTATGCTAAATTAGGTTTATTTTATCAATTTAACCGGCTTAAATATATTTTTTTGTTATTAAAAATACACATTTAATCTTAATTTGTAAATGTAATCCAATAATGTTAAAACTGCATAAGTAACTGCGATAACCAACTGATCTAAATAGTTCAAATACCACCACTTTTATTTTGTATTGTAATAGAACCGGAAAATCCTTTATTGGTAAAATGCTAAACTGTTTTCTATAAAATATAAAATGACTATTCAATTCACATGTCATCTGTTAAAAGTGGACTAATCAAAAGCAACATTCGCAATTTCAGAGCCAACCGAAATGAATTATAGTGACAATTGCACTAGTGGAATTATATCGACAATTGCACTAGTGGTTCAAGTGACTATTTTATATATAAATACAAAACTTTGCGAATGACAAAAGTTTGTTTACTGGTTGTAATGGAAATGAAATCATGTGCAGCTCAATTTTTAAATTATAATTTTTGAAAAATAAAATTTGTGAATTGAATAGTCTCTCGAATACTTCGTAGTCAAAGTTTATAGACTATTTTTGAGGTGGTATCACTCATGTTCATTGCGCTTGTGAATAGCACTCGTGCTAACGCACTCGTGCTATTTGTACACAAGCGCAATAAATATTCGTGTACCACCTCAAAATAATCGACATAACTTTGACTACTTTTTATTATAAATGATTATCAATTAAGTTAAACTATTTATGAGGGTCAATCAAGATATTATAGCAAAATGTATAATAAAGTAGATAATTGCATTCTAATGCGATTCTAATGATATTTATAAAAGAAATTTTATTTATATATTGGTTTGCATAACCACACTAGTTATAGTATGTATACTATTATTACAAAGTTAACGTTATCCAATGAAACATTTGAGTTAAAAATATAACAATGGAACTTCAAAATTGCGTACATTGCGCTAGTGAAATGGGAATAAAAGTTACATCACTTTTAGGATTTCCATGGGTAAAATACAGTTGCCGACATACAAATGGTCAATCGCAAATAACTCTTGACCGCTCTAAACCACATCTGTGTATTAACTTGTTCATTCTGGTTTTCTTAATGGTGGTTTGCGGTATCAATGGAATGAATGTGAAAACTTCGTTACAGGGAAATAACCCAGTTTTTGATACAACTATTCATATTTGTTGTTTAACGTTGCATGTAGGTTCCATAATGGTTATGATGAATTCAATCCTACGGACAAATATTATGATTGATGTTATTAACACAACACAAAAAATATTAGACCAGTGGCAAGAACATACTTCGAAGATTTTACTATCCAAAGACGATACCATTAAAATAAGGCGCATGATTTATATGCGTTTTGCATTAGTAGGTGTAGTTATAAGTGCAATAATAGTAATTACATTTTGTGTGGATAGTGATGAAAATTGGAGTATAGTTGAAATAGTTGGAACTATTATTTCCATTTTTGTTTGCACGATGTTTGCTAGTTTTATAGACATTGTGGCACAGATATTTATATCTATGTTTATTAGCTATGAAAATCATTTAGAACATGAGTTGATTGAAGTCTTTTATGTTAATAAAGATTTATGTGACTCGTTGACGTCATACGGACATTAGATTAAACTTCCCCTTCAGTTTTAAATACTTTTTTATCAACTGACTTATGTTAGACGTATGAAATACTTCGATTTGTGTAATTTGATGCATCAATGCGTTTTTGGAGAGCGAATCAATCCAATAGCAAAAATAATTACTTGCAATCGAAATGTTGATTTTGAATTGTAGTACTGCGTTTGTGTGGGTAAAAAAAATTGAGGTGGTATGTATTTATTTAATTTTCTATATATGAACTAATAAATATTGATTTCTTGTATTAATGAACATTGTATTATATTAGTATGTTAAAAAGTTTGTGGCGTTTTAGTAAACATGCACAATTAGGTTTTTTATTGTCTAAAATGAATTTATTTAAACTAAATATTCTCCATTATTAATTATCGACAATGTTCGATTTTTCGGGCAGATCCACGATTCCATCGGTGAAGAACTGTTGGATTCCGGTTAAAAAATTGAATGAAGTGATTTTCACAGGCTTCTCTTGAAACCAGCTTAATTCCATTGAGTGAGGTCTACATGATTGGAACAAATGATAGTCAGATGGTGTATGTATAAACATCCGGTGGATGCATCAAAACTTCCCAACAAACTATCATATTTTGCCAGGTCATCAAATATATAAGTGTGTTGTCGGGCGTTGTTATGATGGAAGACAACACTTTGCCTATTATTCAATTCGGATCGTTTTTGTTTGACAAACTGGAAGGAACTCGGGGGGACGATTCCTTCCAATCCCTTCAGGCAGAAAGAGACGAACCAGTTCCGCGCAGCAGATTTTGATAAAGTACGTTCTCCGTACACAGCACATATTTTTCACAAGCCTGCGCAGCGTTCTTCCCTTTGTCGTAATAATATTGCATAATATAGCGCAATTTTTCATTATTTTCTCCATTTTTAAACGCAAACAACTTTCCAACCACTGCACTAATTTCGATTTTTGTTCACAAAACTAACACTAGAAGTGTCACCTTTCAACGAGCGTTTACTGGCAATTGCTGCGATCTGGTTTTCCTGAGTTATTTGCAATTGATGCCATCTATCGGGAAAAATGCCACGAACTTTTCCTCTTACCTATATAAGAATAAATTTAATGATTTCAAGTTAAGTGAATTTTTATTGAATATACTAAATACAAGTTTAATTTTTATTGCATTTTAAAGATTAAATTTTGTTATCAAAAGAAACCTAGCAAACAGTTCCGAAGTTTTACAATTTATATTTATATTTTTTTATGATTTTAGGGAAACAAGCAGCTAAAATTTTTGAATAAATATCCTATAAGCTTTTTAACAAATGAAGAAGCTAATAAGGTGATTATTAAAATATAATTACTTTTTAAAATGGAGTATCAAAATCTTAATATATTAAACAGAAAGTTTGTATGTACGTCCCATAAAATTCTTATTTAAATATTTATGTCGGTATCGAATCGATAATATTGCAATTATAGATATTATTCCCGATAAACTTAGGATAATTTCAAAAACAGATAATTTGAACTTGTCAATTTAAGCTTAACCGAATCGCGCTGTTCTTTGTAATCGGAGCTGTTGCTCTTTTGACCGATACTCAAAATCTGACTAAAAACATATTTTAAAAAGTATCTCAAACAGACATCGTTTGATCCATGTGCCCATATGGTAAGCCACTTAATTTGCACCCTTAAGTTGTCGCCGAAAACAAAGTCGTCCGCTCTTTGGTTAAAACACCGCTGGAGCAAAGGAAAACAATTAGGGAAGTAATAAAAAATTTTGGGAAAATGATTTGCTAAAGCAGGATATCCTTTATACTAGGATTAAACTATTAAATTACAATATAGTTTTAAGAAACTGGTGAGAAATTTAAACATTAGAGTTAAAATTGAGTCTTATTTTTTTGATTTTAATACTAATAAAAATTAATGGGTTTTGAAAAAATTAATATTTTGAAGCAAATATAAAGCTAAATACCAGTCAATTTTACAGAATAATGTAATGTTTTTATCAGTATAGCTTACATATGTAATATATAACAATGTCAATTGTTTGTGAGCATTGTGGTGTGGCTAATATAATTTTGTTTATTATTTATTTAAGTTTTGTTTTAGTTTGAAACAATTAAAACCATTAGTACAAAGTATATACCAGTTATTATGGCTTCAGAAATAGTTCCAATTGATATAACACTAATTGGATCTGTAAGTTTTTATATAATTTTTTTTAGAAATATTTAAAAAATGAAAATGATTAATGGTTTTTCAGGTAGCAGGAACAGTACTTACTTATGTTGTAGTTGCACTACAATTTGAAATACTTATATGGAATCCAAAATAATTTTTTCTGACCACATTATAGAAGTTGTTGATGTTTTAATATTAAGATTAGAGTGTATAGTTAATGAGTGTTAAAGTAGTTTCCATGTGTACTATGTAATATGTTCGAATCAAGTTAATTTAAAGTGAAAATTATTTTCCTTTATATGCACCAAGTTGTAAGTGTTTTCACTCTTAGATTAACATGACATTTAAATGTTTAATTTAAACATTTAAGTTATCTTTACTTTAGTTAGTAAATGGTTGCTTCGGCAACTAAATTTATTAGAGAATAAATAACATGGTATCGATGAATGGCTACATATTAGTAACAGATTATGGTTACCAAATACAGAAATAATATTATGTAAGTGTTTTCTGTCAAATATGAACTGAATATTAAAGTTGATTCTTCAATTAAAAGAATCAATTCTATTGAATAGATATTCTTCGATTCCATTTAAATCGAAAAAAAGACCACCGATTTTTGATTTACCACGTGGCGAATTGCATAGCTCTAGTATAGTAACAACTTAAGTATTTCTTAAATCTAAATAAAAGTTTACTATACTTTGCTCTACTTTACCTTTCACTGATTACAATTAGTTACAATTATATTGTAATAGTAATTATAATGTAGATTGAAAATTGTTCAATATAATTGTCAATTAGATCACGCAAAGCTAGTTGTGTTGTATGGTTTTGATGTAATCACAATATAAAAATTGCAAAATATTTTATTTTCGTTTTTTTTGGAAAGTGGAGTAGGTCAACGTTAAATACAAAAAATGACCAAGAAATGAATACAGCCTAGAAATACGGGATAGGTTGGGCAAACAATCTACTCTAAAAGACTACTGATTTAACAATTCAGTAACTACTGCCAATAGATTCAATAACTTTTGTCTCACGAAGAAAATCAAGACAAAAATAAAAATCTAGAAAAAAAATAATCTATATCAAATACACCCAAAGTAGCGAATCCACCACCAATATTTGTAGTATAAGTGGAAAACATCAAGCCAAAAGAAAATCTTCTTAACAGCTCCGAACCAAACAAATATATAGTGAAAAGCTTGCTTTATCCGCGCTTGTTTTCCATCTAATCTGTTTATTATAAAAGCTCAATTTGATACATACTTTGACACACTTGAGCATCGTTTCATATCCGGTGATGACCTTAACACAAAGCACATTTTTTAAGCTCTGGATTCTTGCAAAAGTTAGACGAGTTAATAAAAAACGTGGGAACATCAAAAGAAATTGTTATTCTAGAAGACTTACATAGTAGAACGTAAAGGAGAGAGAATGATCAAATGGTTGGAATATATGGAGAAGAGGTAGTAAACGATAATGGAATGAGACTTATAGATGTGGGTGAATTAAATCAAATGAAAATAACAAACGGGTTTTTCTGCCTGGTCTTGACGACATTTTAACCAGATTACGAGATGCTTGCTTCATATCTACTATAGACTTGAAGAAAGCCGTTTGGGAAATCCCCCTGACCGAGTAATCTCATGAAAAAAACAGCTTTTACTGTCCCTGGTCCAGGATTAATTGAATACAAAGTTATGCCCTTTGGATTCTCCAACGCTCCTAGTACACTACTACAAAGGCTCACGGAATTGTTATTTGGCCATCTAAGGTGAAAACATTTTCATCTGCCTCGATGACATTATAATCATAGCTTTTACGTTTTCTGACTATCTAAAATTACTCTACCAGGTGTACTTCCGATTAAAGAAGGTTAACCTGACTGTTAATTTTCATAAATGCAAATTTTGTCGCCCTAGTTTATCATTTTTGGGACAAATGGATAAAACTTGCCAAGGTCGAGTAAATTAAAAAAATTGACGGCTTTAAGACGGTTTATTGGGATGCTCATTTAGTACAGACGCTTTATCAGAAGCGTCAAACCATTGTCTGGACAGCTAAGACCAAATTCTCGTTTGCCCGTCTAAAACATCTGTTAGTTTTTTTCTAATCAGTTTCTAAAACCTCTAACTCCATAGGCATTTCCATATTTTTTAATCAAATAATGGATGAAATTTAAGAAATATGTCTACTATGATAATGTAGAAACAGAGCTTTAGTATAGCTTCTCTATTTCGACCTGTCCGACTGCGGAAACTTATTGTTATTTAAATCACTAATTGTTGGTAAAATAAAGCAGTAATCGTAAAAAAATCGACGTCATAGTCTGACCGTATTCAACTTACAACCTTAAATTAAAAATGTCAGACTTAAAATTAATTTAATTTTTGTTTCCTGCAATGGAAATGTTAAGGATCCAGGAGATAGTTTAGTTAATGAATTATTTATTTTTGCAATTGTTTGTAGTCATGAGGCGTCGGCCTCGCAGAGCTAGGCAGTGAAAATCAGTTTTTCAGACCGCTTTTACTAAAAGGTAACTAAGAAATTAAATAAATTATTTCACTGTCCGGGCATTATCCTATGTTAAATATAAGCAAATAAGAATTTTATCAAATACAGAAAACAACGGGGTCCCATAACTACGTAGAAAATTAAATTATTAATTTTGTATTTATTTCAAGTTAATGGCATTTATATGAGGCACATTTAATTATTTTTTTTTAATTAGGTTCTCCTGGAATTTTACGGTATTCTAAACATTATTTTTTGTCAAAAATTGGAAGACACTTTATTACATTAGAAATATTGAAATTATCAAAACGGTAAAATATAAGAAATTATTATTATTAAATAGCATAACATTTCTTGCACAGAAAAGAAACTATATTTAAATTGCACTCAATTGTGTGATATTTCTGCACAATTTACGTCTACATTGTCGCCAAACCCAACATTGTGATAAAAAGATGTAAATTTTATGCCAAAAATTTTGTTTAGGTATACTACTTAAACGGGTCATTTTTAGGTATATATTTGTAGAAAACTTAATCCTAACAATTACTTTAAAATCTGCACAATGTTGTGCAGATTTCCAGAAGAAAACTTGTGAACATTAATTAATACCCACGAAACATTTTTTTTTTGCTTTTTAAACACTTTTACGTGTTGAATAAAATATTTTAAAAGGTTTCAAGTTCACAAAACATTTACAATTAAACACTTTTACATTGCTTAATATAATGCTAAACGTAAACAATATACCAACTACAAAAAGCAGGTAGCTCTTCTACAAAAAAATAATAGCAATTATTATGGCTTAAATTAATAGTCATGCAAATTTTATTTTTAATTATAAAATAATGGCTGTTCGTTTGCCTCATGCAATACAAAAATTTTAAAAACTGAAATGGATCAATGTTGATTTTGGTCTTTTTAATACAATAAAAAATCAAAAACGGTTTTGCTTTTTGCTGCAACACTTTGCTTTTCTTAAGATATTTTCTACCACTATATTAAATAGTGTCGCTGACATCGCATCACCTTGTTTCACTTCGGTGTTTACGTCTATGCTTTCTGTTTCCCCTTCTGGTGTCCTTATTTTAGCTGTCGTCTTATCGATTGTCATCATTACCGGCCCTATTAATTTATTTGGTATCTTCAGTTCTTTTATAGTTTCCAACATTTTTTGCTTACTCACTGTGTGGAAAGCCTTTTTTAAAAATCACAAAGAGCATGCGCATGTCCATGTTGCAGTCGTAGCTCCTCTCGTATTTGTTTCAGGCAGTGCATAGCTCCCGGACCGTCGATCTGCCTCTTCTAAATCCGTACTGGTAATCTTCGATTATTTTATCTGTGTAATGTTATTAATCTTAACGAACAAAAAAGTCACGTGTCCTAATGTTTTTCCAATAAATTCTGCGTGACCTCTTCCTAGAGCGCCGAATACCGCTGAGCTACCGAACACGCTTAAAAAAGTACAAACAAAAGGTACTACCAACTTTCATACTCATAAACCTAAAAAAGATAGACACTTGAGAGTAGAATTAAAAATCCTACTATCAAAATATGACGTCAGAACTGTAGCCGGCTAACCAATTCATTTTTGAATTTCAAATTTGATTTTCTCAGCAAAGACCGTAACTTAAAATTTTTTTATTTTGTTTATAAATTTTTTTTGATTTTATTTCCTGGAAATAATTAAAGTTATCACTAAATTCGAACACATGCAACATCCCTATTGTGACAGAAACCAGTAAACAATATAAACTAGTAGATGTAAATCTAAGTAAAACAAAATTAATGGTAACAAGCAAAGATAATATACCAAACTGTCATCTGATGGTGAACAACCACCGCATAGAAAGAATCAGCAAATATACATATCTTGACACTAATACTAACGAGCAGTGAGATATTCAACAGTAATATGACTAGTGATCATGATATTGCTGGCAATTTTTGCCGAATCGATTACGACTACTTGTTGCGATGAAAAGAAGCACGAGTGCGCAGCACGAGGTATGTATTATATATGTAAGCAACAGGTATGTATTATAATGAATAAGTTAATTGTATTATAATGGGATTCTAATTATATTTATACAGGAAATTATATTTATATTTTTGGCTGTATAAGTACACTAGTTATATGTAAATTATTGCTATAAAGTTAAGGTTATTATAACATAAAATTTGAGTGAACAGTACTAAAATGGAATTTCAAAATTGTGTACCTTGCGCTAGTGAAATGGGAATAAAAGTTACATCATTTTTAGGATTTCCATGGGTAAAATACAGTTGCCGACATACAAATGGTCAATCGCAAATAACTCTTCACCGCTCTAAACCACATCTGTGTATTAGTTTGTGCATTCTGGTTTTCTTAATGACGGTTTGCGGTATCGATGGAATAAATGTGAAAACTTCGTTGCAGGGGAATAACGCAGTTTTCGATACAACTATCCATATTTGTGGTTTAACGTTGCATGTTGGTTCTATAGTGGTTATGATGAATTCAATCCTACGTACAAATATTATGATTGATGTTATTAACACAACACAAAAAATATTAGACCAGTGGCAAGAACATACTTCGAAGATTTTACTATCCATAGACGATACCATTAAAATAAGGCGCATGATTTATATGCGTTTCTTATTAGTAAGTGTAGTTATAAGTGCAATAATAGTGATTGAATTTTGTGTGGATGGCGATGAAAATTGGAGTATTGTTGAAAAAGTTGGAACTGTTACTTCCACTTTTGTTTGCATGATGTTTGCTAGTTTTATAGACATCGTGGCACAAATATTTATATGTATGTTTATCAGCTATGAAAATCATTTAGAACATGAGTTGATTGAAGCCTTTTATGTTAATAAAGATTTATGTGACTCGTTGTCGTCATACGAACAGTTACGCATTAAACTCCATCGCCTTCTAGTGTTATTTAATACTTTTCTTAATCCGACAGCTCTCTTATGGTTGATTGTAGTAATTATACTTTTTATTTGTGGTACTTTTTTGGTATCAATACGTTTTTTGAAAAGCGAATCAGTACCAATAACAGCAAAAATAATTACTTTGTTAATCGAAATGTTGATTTTTGGAATTGTAGTACTGCGTTTCGCTGTGATGGGAACAAAAATAATAGAGGTGGTATGTATTTTATATTATTTACCTAATAACATAGAAACTAATAAATATTGATTACTTAATTGAGTATTCAATAATATTGCTTTATATTAGTAAAGGGAAAAAGTTTGTTGCGTTTTTCTTAGTAAAATTCAACTGGGTTAATTTCATTAACCTCCATTATTAATTATCGACAATTTTTCGCCATTTTTCGGGTAGATCCACGATTCCATCGGTGAAGAACTTGTATGGGTTCTGGTTAAAAAATTGAATCAAGTGATTTTCACACGCTTCTCTAAAAACCAGCTTAATTTCACTGAGAGAAGTCTGTAGAGATCGGAACAAATGATAGTCAGTGAGTGCTATGTCTAAACTATACGGTGAATGCATAAAAACTTCCCAACCAAACTATCGTAATTTTTGACAGGTCATCCAATGAGTGTGTGGTCGGGCGTTGTCACGATGAAAGACAACACTTGCCTATTATTCAATTCGGATCGTTTTTGTTTGACTAACTGGAAGGAGCTCGTGGTGGACGATTCTCTTCCAGTCCTTTCCAGTAGAAACAGATTTTGATAAAGTACCTTCTCCGTACACAGTTCAATTTTTTTCACAAGCCTACACAGCGTTCTTACCTAGGTCGTAATAATATTGCAAAATATAGCTCAATTTTTCATTAATTTTCTCAATTTTAAACGCAAACAACTTTCTAACCACTGCACTAATTTCGATTTTGTTACACCAAGTAACACTAGAAGTGTCACCTTTTCAACGAGCGTTTAATGGGTGTTGCTGCAGTCTGGTCTTCCTGAGTTATTTGCAATTGATGCCATCTATCGGAGAAACCTCCACAAAGTTTTCCTTTATCTATATAAAATGAATTAAAGGTTTCAAGTTTTTTTTTTTTTTATTTAACTTCCAATATAATATTACAATCTACCTTACAGTATTTAGTAACCTTTTAGTGACAAATAACAATAGATGACATGTAGGAGTCTGGCCATTACCAAATCTCCTATTACAATTTATTCAATGGATCAAATTAATCGAATCGAATATTGTTGGCAATTGGGTTCTCTGTAGTACTAGTATTCAACTATTCAAATCTAGTAGTTAGGTCTATTGGAGTGTACCTCTTGAGTCTACGTACGGTCGGGCTTTTAAAAAGATTTTGTACTAGTTGGTTTGGATGAAAATTCAGTCGTAGTCTATATTTAGCACTATAGTTTTTGACTTCTTCTTTGACACTTGGCACTTTCAGATCTTTGCGAATTAGTTCATTGGGCACATACCACGGGGCATCTACTATCAGTCGCAGTATTTTTGATTGGAAACGCTCCAGGATTTCTATATTAGAATTGGACGCAGATCCCCACAGTTGCACTCCATACGTCCATACTGGTTTAATAATTGCTTTGTACAGAAGCAGCTTATTTTCTATACTTAGTTGAGACTTTTTGCCGATGATCCAGTATAGTTTTCTAAGTTTAAGACCCAGTTGCTTTCTTTTAGTAAAAATATGTTTCTGCCACGTTAGGCGTCGGTCAAGGTGCATCCCTAAGTATTTTGCTTCGTCAGCCTGAGGTATATCCAAGTTATTGAGTTTGACTGGCGGACAATTTCTCTACGCATTGTAAAGGTGACTTGGACTGACTTGGTTTCGTTGGCCCTAATCCGCCACTTCTTCAACCATTCCTGAATCTTCTCCAAATTGTGTTGTAGTATGTCCGACGCTTTTTTTGGGTCGATGTGCGTCGCCAATACCGCGGTATCGTCAGCGAACGTAGCGGTCATGCAAAAGTTGGTTATTGGTAGATCTGCCGTATACAACAGGTACAGTACTGGGCCCAGTACGCTTCCCTGAGGCACTCCAGACTCGATTGGCTTTAGGGTTGTGTAAGCCTCCTGAAACTTCACTCGAAATACCTATCCTGCAAGTAAGACCTCAATATGAAGTATATATTGTCGGGAAGGACTCTTCTTATTTTATACAGTAGTCCCACATGCCAAACTTTATCAAAAGCTTGGCTTATGTCCAGAAAGGCTGCTGTGCAGAATTGTTTTTCTTCAAGTGCTTTACTGATTTTCTTGGTTATGCGATGCACCTGTTCCACTGTTGCGTGCTCTTGTCTAAATCCAAATTGGTGGTTAGGGATTACATGATGTTTTTCTAGAATTGGTTTAATTCTTCTTAAAAGCAGTTTTTCGAAAATCTTAGACAATATAGGCAATAAACTTATTGGACGGTATGATTTTGGGTCTTCCATTGGCTTTCCTGGTTTAGGAATCATTATAATTTCGGCTACCTTCCATTGACTTGGATAGTGTTTAGTTCTCAAGATAGCATTAAACAACTGTGTGATATATTTTGTACCGACTTCCGGGAGTTCCTTCAATATTTTCCCTGAGATAAGGTCAAAGCCTGGAGCTTTCCTGGGGTTGAGACTTTTAATGATGGATTTTATCTCTGAAATTTTAAAATTTTTAATCGGCAGTTCTAGTTGTTCTGGGGCTTCCACTACATTCCTTAGACCGTTTTCCACCTCGATAGGTTCTTGGGATTCAAAGGGTTTAAAAACATTAACCAAATGCTCCGCAAACACTTCTGCTTTTGTATGTTACTTCTTGCCCACGTTCCGTCTCCAGTGCGTATAGGAGGAATTGCAGTTTGCGGTTTTGTGAGTTTTTTTGTGGCCTTCCATAGTGAATAATCTGAAACATTGGTAGCAGTAAGATTTTCCAGGTAGTTTTGGATGTTTTTATTTTTATCGTCTTTCAGGATCTGTTTCAGGTCTTTAATAGCTTTATTGAGCTTCGCTTTATCGTGAGGTGATCTAGAAATTTGCCACCTTTTCTCAATTTCCTTTTCTCGATAATTTTTTGTTTTATTTCTGTTGGACAGTCATTTTCTTCTGTACTGCTCTGTGTGTCTGGAGTCGATTTCCAGGCTGACTGTTGAATGACCTTAGTTAAATATTCTGAACATATTTCTATGTCGGAATCCGTTTTCAGTGAGACATCCAGCTTTAAATGAGCTTCAACATCACCTCTGAAGGCTTCCCAATCTGTAAACTTTGACGTCAGTGTTGGTGCTTTGGCTTTTGATATTATTTTTGTGCTGAGCGTGACGACCACTGGTGAGTGATCCGATGAGAGGTCGAGACAAGATTCAGTTTAGCGCAATTGTAGGAATTCCTCTGACTACACAAAAATCGATTACATCCGGTATCTTTCTTCTGTCGGTTGGCCAGTAGGTTGGTTCTCCAGTAGAGAGGTGGTGCATGTTTTTAGATTGCATGATTTTATACAATTCTCTGCCTTTGGGAGTTATGAGTCTTGATCCCCATTGTGTGTGCTTAGCGTTGTAGTCGCCTCCAGCAAGAAACCGATGTCCCAATGAATCATAGAAGTGTTCAAACTGTGCCGCTTTAATTGCGTGTTTTGGTGGGCAGTACACCGCTGCGATTGTCAATGGTCCAGCCCAGTCCTCAACAGTTATACTAGTTGCCTGGATGTGCTCTTGTTTGTAGTACCCATGTAGGTGGTGCTTTATGGTATTTTTTATTATTATGGCAGTACCTCCATGTGCTTTGCCATCAGGGTGTTGTGTGTCATATACCGAGTACTTGGGAATCTTTATGAAGTTTTTCTTAGTGAAGTGTGTCTCTGAAATTAGCATAATATCAATTTGTAAGTTTATAATAAATGTTTTAAGTTCTTGGGTATGTTGAGCTAGGCCGTTGGCATTCCAGAGCGCTAATTTAATTTGTTTACACATTTAAGCGATTTTGGTTACGAGAGTTGTTAGTATGTTTAACATGTTGCTCATTTGATCCATGAGCCCCTTCATCATTTGCTTGAGTTCATTTATGTCGTCATTTGGCTGTTGTGTTGTTTGTTGTTGGTTGTATATTGTTGTTGTGTGGTGGTTGAACTTGATGGTTGATTCTGGTTTGTGTGCGGCATTTGTTGGTTTTTCTTCTTTAGGAGATTGGCATACGACATTCCAGGTTGGATTGTGTTTGGAGGAGAAGAGTTATTTGTGAGCTGCTTCTTTCTTAAAGGAGGGAAGGTTTTACTTTGTAAGTCTTTAAATACAGTACATCCCTTGTAGTTCGCAGGGTGGTTTCCGTCGCATAGTACACATTTGACATCGTTTGTTTTTTCTTTCCTCAGGCATGCCTTGGTTAGATGGTTCCCGGCACACTTGACGCATCGTGGGCTTCGGTAGCAGAATGCCTTGGTATGTCCGTACCTTTGGCACCTCATACACTGTGGAATTTCTCTTTTGGGAATGGGTGGTTCGAATGTAACAATTGAATTAAGCAAAGCTTTTATTTTGTAAATGTTTTTGTTATCTTCGCACGGCTTGAGGTCCACGTAGAAAAGTGAAAGTGGGATTTTGGTGCGATACTGCTTTATATTGAAGACGCTAGCCACTGTGTAACCAAGCTGTTCGATTGCTGTCTTTATTTCATTAACGTCGGTGGAGTAGTGGACTCCTTTCAACACAACTTTAAAGTTTCTATTCTCCTTAGGTTGATAGATAGGTTTCAAGTTAAGAGAATTTTTATTGAATATACTAAATACAAGTTTAATTTTTATTGCATTTTAAAAATTAAATTTTGTTACCGAAAAAACTTAGAAATCAGTTTAGAAGTTTTACAATTTATATTTATATTTTTTTATGATTTTAGAGAAACGAGCAGCTAAAATTTTTGAATCAATATCCTACAAGCTTTTTAACAAATGAAGAAGCTAATAAGGTGATTATTGTAATATAATTATTTTTTGAATGGAGTACCAAAATCTTAATATATTAAACTGAAAGTTTGTATGTACGTTCCATAAAATTCTTATTTAAATATTTATTTCGGTATCGAATAGAAAACATTGCAATTATAGATATTATTCCCAATAATCTTAGGATAATTCCAAAGACTGATAAATTGAACTTGTCGATTTAAACTTAACCGAATTGCGCTGTTCTTTGTAATCAGATCTGTTGCTCTTTTGACCGATACTCGAAATATCACTAAAAACGATTTTAAAAAATATATTGAACAAACACCGCTTGACCACATGTGGCCATATGGTAAATCACTTAATTTGTACCGTTAAGTTGCCGCCGAGAACAACGTCGTCCGCTCTTTGGCGTTAAACATCGCTGAGGCAAAGGAAAGCAACTAGGAAAGTAATAAAAAATTGTCGGAAAATAATTTGCCAAAGCAGAAATTATGAAGCGACACATATATGTAATTATACAAGGATTAAACTATTCAATTACAATATAGTTTTAAGAAACTGGTGAGAAACTTAAAACGACATTGGGGTAAAAATTAAATCTTATTTTTTTTGATTTTAAAACTAATAAAAATTAATCGGTTTTGAGAAAATTAATATTTTGAAGCAAATATAAAGCTAAATACCAGTCAATTTTATCAAATAACAATGTCAATTATTTGCGTGTTTTGTGGTGTAGCCAATATTATTTTGTTTAATATTTATTTGAGTTTTGTTTTAGTTTGAAACAATTAAAACCATTACTACAAAGTATATACCAGTTATTATGGCTTCAGAAATAGTTCCAATTGATATAACACTAATTGGATCTGTAAGTTTCTATATAAACTTTTTACAAATATTTAAAAAATGTAAATGATTAATGGTTTTCAGGTAGCAGGAACAGTACTTACTTATGTTGTAGTTGCTCTACAATTTGAAATACTTATATGGAATCCAAAATAATTTTTTCTGGACCACATTATAAAAGTTATCGATGTTTTAATATTAAAATTAGTGGGTTACGTTTATGAGTATTAAAGTAATTACGATGTGTGTGTATCAATATTTTCTAGTCAAGTTAATTTAAGGTGAAAATTATTTTTATTTATATAGTATGCACCAAGGTGTAAGTGTTCTCACTCTTCTCACTCTTAGTTAGATTAACATGACTCATTTAAATATTTAATTTAAACATTTAATGTACATTTACTTTAGTTACTAATTCCCGGTTGCACCGTATCTGACTTAAGTAAAACTTAAGTATTTTTTGACAGCGCCAAATTTAATATTACAGACATTAAGGAAAACTAAAGTTTCATAAAGTCGCACCCGCTAATAAAAACATTTGAATTATACAATATAAAACAAAATTTAATTATTCTTAAAATAAATTAATTATTTTACATCACAATATATTCGTAGTCGTTTGTGAAGACAAACAAAATGTGAGCGTTAAAAATCTTATATTTGAGCACAATACTTAAGTTGCATGCGCAAGAAACTTGAAAAAATTCTTAAATCTAAGATTTAAGAACGATTACGAGCATTGTTTGGCGTAAGAATTATAAATTATTGATACAAAATAATTCATTTATTACTTTTATGTTGTATAATTCAAACATTTTTATTAGCAGTGCTACTTTCTGAAACTTTAACTTTTCTACAATAGTGCGATACAAACCGGCAAATTAATTAAAAGTTTTTAAATTTTTATAATATTAAATTTGGTGCTGTTAAAGAAAACTTAAGATTTGCTAAGATTTGCTTACTTAGAAAATGCGGTGGAACCGGGCATAAGTAGTTGCTTCAGCAAGTAAATTTATGCGAAAATTATTAAAATGTTATTGATGAATGGTTGGAGATTAGTAACAGATTTAGGTTACGAAGTTCAGAAACAAAATTGTAAGTAAATATTTAAAGTTTAAAGATTTAAAGAAGCGATTCTAATCTATATTCATTTAATCGATATTCTTTGATTTCATTTAAATTGATTAAAAAAGACCACCGATTTTTAATGTGCAAAGGGACCAATGGCACAATTCTAATAACAACTTAAGTATTTCTTAAAGCTAAATGATACACTGCAAAAGAATTATTTAAGTAAACGCACTAATTAGAATTAGTACAATAATAATGCAATAATAATTATAATGTAAATTATTTAATCTAATTATTGATAAGATCACCCAAAAACAGTTGTATTGACCATTTAAAAGTTTTTTTATAGAATTTTTGTTTTCGTTCCACATTTCCTTTTGTTCACTTTACTCCATTTATAAAATTGGTAAGTTCAAACAAATTCTAATTAAATTACCGTCCGACGACCACCATTTATTGTTCAATTATTACTATTCTAATAATAATTTATGTTAAATAAAATATTTTAAAAGTTTCAAGTATAATGAAATTATACTTAAAAAATAATACATTTTTCAAATTTCATTATACTTGAAACTTTTAAAATATTTTATTTAACATATATTTTCAACAAGTAATAATAAACATTTACAATAATAATAATTTATTTAAGCGTACTTCACACTATTTGAAATCGCTTATGATTTTCTTATGACTTTTTATGTATTTTGATATTTATGGAATTCACAATAAAATTTTATCAGTCAAACTGTATAAATTTACCGCAGTCGGTAAAGTAGTGCAACGATATTATCGAAAATCATAACAAATATCGTATCGGAATAGAAGCGGTTCTAATCAGACAATCGCGTATGATTTTTTTTATGATTGCCTTTATGACTTATTCCTTATGATAAAATCACATAGTGTGAACATAAAAATACTGCTTATGTTTAAAACATGTTTATCCCGAAAATCCCTCTATTGGTGAACTGCTGAATTGTTTTCTATAAAATGATTATCAATTAAGTTAAACTATTTATGAGGGGTCAATCAAGATATCATAGCAATATGTATAATAAAGTAGATAATTGCATTATAATGCGATTCTAATGATATTTATAAAAGGAATTATATTTATATCTTGGTTTGTATAAACACATTAGTTATATGTATATTATTATTATACAGTTAAGGTTATTCCAATGTAAAATTTGGGTAAAATATAACAATGGAACTTCAAAATTGTGTACATTGCGCTTGTGAAATGGGAATAAAAGTTACATCATTTTAGGATTTCCATGGGTAAAATATAGTTGCCGACATACAAATGGTCAGTCGCAAATAACGCTTTACCGTTCTAAACCACGTCTATGTGTTAGCTTGTGCATTCTGGTTTTCTCAACGGCGGTTTGCGGTTTCAATGGAATGAAAGTAAAAACCGCGTTGCAGGGAAATAACGGAGTTTTTGAAACAACTATTTATATTTGTGATTTAACGTTGCATATGGGTTCCATAGTGGTAATGATGAATTCAATCCTACATACAAATATTATGATTAATGTTATTAACACAACACAAGAAATATTAGACCAGTGGCAAGAACATACCTCGAAGATTTTGCTATCCCGAAACGTTACCATAAAAATAAGGAATGCGGTATATTGCGTTTAGTATTAATAGGTGTCGTTATAATTGCAATACTAGTGATTACATTCTGTGTGGATCGCGATCAAAATTGGAGTGCAGTTGAAAAGGTTGGAACTGTTATTTCCATTTTTGTTTACATGATGTTTGCTACTTTTCTAGACATCGTTGCACAAATATTTATATCTATGTTTATCAGCTATAAAAATCATTTAGAACATGAATTGACTGAAATATTTTATGTTAATAAAGATTTAACTAACTCATTAACGTCATACGGCCAGTTACGCATTAGACTACATCGCCTTCTAGTGCTATTTAATAGTTTTCTTAATCCAACAGCTATCTTATGGTTGCTTGTATCTGTAATACTTCTTATCTGTGGAACTTTTTTGGTATTAATGTGTTTTTTGGAGAGCCAATCAAATCCAATAACGGCAAAAATAATTACTTTATTAATGGAAGTATGCATATTTGGGGTTGTAGTACTGCGTCTTACTGTGATGGGAACAAATATCGTTGAGGTGGTATGTATACTATATTATTTACCTAATAACTTAAAAATTAAATATGTATTATTCAATATTAAATATTATACGAAAATGAATTTAATGATTTCAAGTTGAGAAAATTTTTCCGAAAAAAACTTTGCACAATCGCGAATTTTTACAAATATCATTTATATTTTTTTATGATTTTAGGGAAATGAGCAGCTAAAATTTTTGAATAGATATCCTATAAGCATTTTAACAAAGGAAGAAGCGGATAAGGTGAATATTTCAATCAAATTATTTTTAAATGGAGTACCAAAGTTTCCAATAATTTAACCAAAACCAAATTTTGCTAGTTACAGAGAAGGTAGTGCTTGTTTTCATAAAAAAATTATTAAATATATTTATACAGGCACACGGTGTTCCATAAATTAAATTTAAATTAAAGTTATTAGGTATCAATATGATATTTCTATCTGCTTCTGTTCTATTGGAACAATACTGACAGTATTAAATGAACCCGACTTTAGACAATACTTAAAATATTATCTGTAAAGTTTACCCAAACTAAGGAGTGCACTTAACCGAAGTGGGTGAGTATTTTGAAGGTTATTTTTAGAAAAACCTACAAGTTGCCCTTTTGAAGAGTACGACGGTAACAAATCAGATTTAAGCATAGCCAATAATACTTTATCTCAGAAAAAAATGTTTGATGATTCATCAATATAGCTTATAAAACAATGTCATTGGTCATTGGAATGCCCCATATATGTATTGTTGTATGGCTAATATTATTTTGTTTAATATTTATTTCAGTTTTGTTTTAGTTCGAACTAATTACAAACATTTGTATAAAGTGTACACCAATTATTGTGGCTTCAGAAATAGTTCCGATTGATAAAAAACTAATTGGATCAGTAAGTTAATCATATTAATTTCTTTACAAATATTTAAAAAATGTAAATGTTTATGGTTTTTCAGGTAGCAGGAGTAATACTTACATATGTTGTAGTTGCACTACAATTTGAAATACTTATATGGAATCCAAAATAATTTTTTTCGACCACATTATAAAAGTGTTGATGTTTTAATATTAAGATTGAGGTGTATAGTTAATGACTCTTAAAGTAATTTCAATATGTGTGTAATATGTTCAAGTCAAGTTAGTTTAAGGTGAAAATTACTTTCATTTGCGTACATGCACCATGGTGTAAGTGTTCTCACTATTCTCACTCTTAGATTAACATAACTTATTTAACATGACTTTAATTTAAAAATTTAAATTACCTTTACTTTAGTTACTAAATAGTTGCTTTACTAGTAAAGTTATGTGAGAATAAATAAAATGGTATCGATTCTTGGCTACAGATTAGTAACAGATTAGGGTTGCTAAATACAGAAACAATATATAAGTGTTCTTTATCAAACAAGAACCGAATATTAAAGTGTATTCTATAATTTAAAGAACTGATTTTAATCTATATTTATTGAATAGATATTTGATTAAAAAGACGTCCTATTATTAATTTGCTACGTGGCGAATTGCACAGCTTTAGTAAGTAACAACGTAAGTATTTCTTAAAGCTAAATAAAAGTTTACTTTACTTTGCTGCAAATTAATTTGAGTGAACTTTTCCCTGCACTAATTATAATTAGTACAATTATAATGTTGAATAAATTTTTTTTTAATTTATAAATAAATTTAGTGAAATTATTTATTCGTTTAGGGATAGTTAAACTGATGAGTTCTTGATAAGACGAAACCACTTTGTTCAACGGGTCTTAGACTAAAAATGAAAGTTGGAAAATTTTCAAATTTCACGATGCTTGTAAATTTTTAAAAAATTATATCCAACTTATAATTTCACAAGTTAATAAATTATTTACAATTAATTATAATGTAGTAGTAATTATTATAATATAAATTAAAAGTTGTTTAATGTAATTATCGATTAGATCACGCAAAACAAGTTGTGTTATGTAGTTTTGATGTAATCACAATAAAAATTGCAAAGTTTTAATTTCCATTTTTTACTTTATCATATATAATGATTCAGCTATAACAAAAATGATGATCTGTTAGGACGGTAAATTCAGTACTTTCAATATAAGGTCTGAATTTTTCAATAGCAAGGATGACCACCAAACATTCTCTTTCGGTTACCGAAAAATTACGCTGCGCCTTGTACAGTGTTCTAGACGCATATGCAATTACGTGCTCGTGTTTCCCTTCGAATTGAGTTAGAACACAACCCAACCCATAATTTGGCGCATTGCATTGCAGATAAAACCTCTCATCAAAATTGGGACTTTCCAAAATTGGCACAGAAACTTACAGATGTTTTAGACGGGCAAACAAGAATTCGGTTTCAGCTGTCCAGACAATGGTTTGACGCTAAGCCCGACCCTTTTATGTTCCGTGATAGGTGCAGACAGAGTGGAAAAGCCCGAGATAAAGCGTCTGTACCAAACAATCATCCCAATAAACCGTCTTACGGCAGTCAACTTTTGTAATTGCCTCAACCTTGGCAGAGTCTGTATGCTGTATTTTGAGATTGAAAATTTTAAGAACGTCACCTGCAATCTATAAGTATTACAATCGAAACCTGGACTGGTCCTATGATATTTTCCGCTATTTATTGTCCTCCAAAATATACTATTAAAGAAGCCCAAATTTTTTCAACTTCTTTCAAACACTCGGAAACCGTTTTGTTGCAGGGGGACTACAATGCAAAGCACCAGCAATGGGGTTCAAGGTTGGCCAATCCCAGAGGTAGAGAACTACTGAAAACCATAACCAAAAACAACTATGGACACATATCGACGGGTCAACCTACATACTGGCCCACCGATAGAAACAAATTGCCGGATGTCATAGTTTTTTGCATTATAAAAGGTATCTCGACAAATTATCTGCATGCTCAGTCCTGCTTGGATTTGTCATCGGATCACTTGCCGGTTGTGATAACACTACACTCGAAAGTACTCCAAAAGCAAAGTCCACCATATTTGCATAACAGCCAAACCGACTGGAATAATTTTAGACTGCTGATTGATCAGAACATCAACACAGATCTATCACTCAAAACCGAGACTGATGTAATCGAAGCAGTGGAACACCTAAACTGTACCATTCAGGACGCGGCTTGGAATTCAACTCCTACATTGAATTATTTTGAAAAAGAAAGCAAACATTTCCCGCAAAATATAAAGATGGCAATTACAGAGAAAAGGAAACTCAGAAGAATCTGGCAGAACACGAGACATCCAAATGATAAGGCTAGGCTAAACCAAGCAACAAGGGCTCTAAAACATATGCTACAAAACAGTAAAAACCAAGCACTCCAGGATTACTTAAAAAGTCTTACACCAACGGAAACGACTGAATACTCGCTGTGGAAGGCAACAAAAAAACTAAAAAAAGTTTATGCACTTGTCCCCCCAAAACGTAAACCAAACGGAAGTTGGGCAAGAAGTGATCAGGTAAAAGCTGACACCTTCGCAGAACACCTAGCAAACGTTTTTAAACTATTTCCAGCGGGAAACACGGAAGCAGATAAGAAAATCACAAAACTATTGGAAGCATATAACAGGAAATTGTAACTTTAGCAATTCCTGTTAAGTTTAGTCTCCTTGAGTTTTGTTAAGTTTACATGTAAGGTGAGAGAAAAGTTGGCACTATGTTTTCCTCTTAGATAAGCTCGCTTTTTGATAAAGGCAGTGGTCGACCAACATCTTAAGAGCGCGCATGTATGTTTTTTAATTTGGTGCAAATTTTGTGTTTTAAACCTACTGTGATTATTTCATCCTCCATATCACAGGTAAATTACATTCATTTTGTTTTGCCGATTCTTACCACTTATTTTTAGTGGGTTTTAATGCCAGGTTTAAGAATCTGTTTGGTTGCATTTTCATCAAATATTTTAGTTGAATTTTTGCTATGTCGCCAAGACGTGATATGCCAATCGTGACACCTGGATTGATAAGGAAAATTTAGCCCACCGATAAAGTCGACCTTCGTCAATTAACTTTATATTGGAGCTGTTTCGGAAAATTATTTTTATTTTTGGATTTTGGACTGTTGCGTTTAGTCGATCATGGGATCCTTGCATTATTTTGGGACGATGGTATTATTGAAGATTTGTAAGAGCTTCTGTTATGCTCCTGTCAAGATGCCAGTTGTTCTTTGGCAGGCCTTAATTTTTTTACCACGATGGCAGCGATTCCTTCCATTTATTTTTCCCCTCCGTTTGAAGTTGGACGAAGCGTTGTAACGAGCCATTGCTATGAATTTGTGTAGTTTGTTAATCAGTTTTCAACGTTGGTAGTTGACGTTGTCGACCTGAAGTTATGTTTAATCCATTCTTGTGTCTTTATTTGATTTTAGTAAGCTTCCGGAGATAACCTGATGTGGGACGATGACGTGATTTACTCTGAAATTGAAGGTAACCCAAAATGGAAGGTATTTTAAAAAATTCGATCCATCATTTTGGAAGTCTCTAGGTAAGTGAGCTATGTCAGTAAAGATTCGGGGATGTGTGTTTTAACTGCGCTTCAGGTGGGACTTTTGGTTTAACGTCAACGATTTCACAACAAGAATTCAATTGTTGAACAATTCATAGTAATGGGGAGTCGACTTGAACCATCACTAGCCTTCAGCTAGTGTGGTTGTATTTTGCTTTAAGAAGTTTACCCCTCAGGTAAACTTACTTACTTAACCCTTGTTTTTTTTATTATTTTAGCCTGTAGCCTTCAGCTACTTGCTAATGTTACTTGCTTTGTTTTATTATTTTTTTGATTATGTGTTTGTTCTGATAAGGAATTGAAAATAAATGTCACACCAACTGTTTACTATCTTTGCTTTTGTTAAATTAAACAACTCTAAACTTTCTTGTACGTTTTATTTACTTTAGCTGGCGCCCTATTAACATCATTTTTCCTCATGCTGAGCAATTTATTTTAATTACAAACCACTACTCCTTCGCACACCGACTAAATACTTAAATGTATAAAAGTTAGCTGATCGTGTAATAACAGCTACGGTCAATCAAGCGGCTAGCGTGGCAAAATTATTATTTATGCAATTATTGTTACAAGCACAACATCAACAAAACTTTCCAACTGTTAAGCCTATTAAAATTAAAGAGGTAGCCTCCACAATCAAGAAAAGCAATCCCAAGAAAACACCGGGATATGAACTTATTACTGGGAAAGTACTACAGCAGCTGCCGAGAAAGGTGTGAGAATGATAACATTCCTGTTTAATGCAATCCTTCGATTGAAATTGTCCTCCACAATGGAAAGTGGCACAGATAATCCTTATACATAGGCCAGGAAAACCACCGGAACAAGTAACATCTTATCGTCCCATTAGCCTTTTGCCACTTCTTTCAAAGGTCTTTGAGAAGCTTCTTCTGAAACGATTACAGCCACATCTGCTGAAGAATAACGTGATACCAGAACACCAATTCGGTTTCAGGAAGCAACATGCTACCATAGAACAGGTTCATCGTGTTGTTAACACTATAAACCAAGATCTAGAAGAGCAAAGATTTTGCACTATCGCCTTTTTGGACATTACGCAGGCATTTGACAAAGTGTGGCATCCCGGACTGCTGTATAAAATAAAACATGTTTACCACACCCACACTACGCAATCCTAAGGTCATCCCTTTCTGACAGAATGTTTCAGGTGAAATTCCAGGACAAGTTCTCCAAATTTTATCCAATTCAATCCAGTGTTCTTCAGGGTAGTGTGTTGGGACCAATATTTTATCTCCTGTCCAAGCTGCGGTAGAAGCCCTAGGAACAAGGAAAAAAACAAAAATAAAGCCTATACAAAACACCGTGGTTCAACGATGAGATTAAAGAACTTGCAAAAGAAAAGAAGAAAGCATTCCTTAAATACAAACGCAACCAGACAATTGACCAATACTCGCTATATGTACGAGCACGAAACCGTATTAATCAAGACATAAGAAAAATAAAACAAGACTATTGGGAAAGGTATACAAAAGAGATGAATACGACATGTACGGGGCACAGAAGAAAATATGGAGAATGTTACGAAGCCAGAAAAAGGAAATAAATGAAAGTGTATCATTTGGTAACATAAAGGAAGAACAATGAATTCGTCACTTTGAAACGTTATACACAGACAATACAAGCAACGATGCCCTGAATCTTGAAAACAATACAAACCAAAACCCAGTAAAAATAATTCCCGAACAGGTACAGTTAGAAAATAATAAATTAAAAATAGAAAATCACCTGGTCCAGACGGAATACATAGCGAGTTGTTAAAATATGGAGGTGAACCTTTAACTAAATCAATACACTCTCTGTTTGAAAGAATAATAAAAGAAAAAAATACCAACGGAATGGAAAGAAAGTATAACGGTTCCTATGTTTAAGCGAGGAGACAAAAGATTACCAGACAACTACCGCGGAATAACACTGCTGAACTCAACACTAAAGCTGCTCACTTCCGTAATAAACACAAGATTACAAGAGAAAATTATAGTGAAAGAGGAGCAACAAGGATTCCGACAAAACAGAAGCACAGTGGACGCAATCTTCATACTGCGCCAGATTGTGGAGAAATCCATAGAATACAACAACCCAGTATACATGTGCTTTGTAGACCTTACAAAGGCGTTCGATCGGGTCAGAAAGGATGATATTATAAAATTCTGAATGAGGAGCTTATAGAACAACAACTCGTGAGTCTGATATATGACATAAATACGAATAACAAGACAAAGGTAAAACATCAGATAATTTCACAAAACCTATCGAAATTAAAACAGGAATAAGACAAGGAGACTCCTCAGTCCCTTTCTCTTCACCTTGATCATGAACAAGTTTATACAAGACGTAAGACATAAGCAGGGATTTCGCATGGGTGGTAAAACATAAATATAGTGTGCTACGCCGACGACGCTGTATTGATAGCCGATAATGAGGACAACTTGCAAAGACTTCTGCACCAATTTAATATAACAGCTAAACAGTATAATATGGAGATCTCCACAAAGAAAACAAAAACAATGGTGATTGCGAAGGAACCCATTCGATGTAAACTGGAAGTGGACGGAGAGATGATTGAGCAAGTTATGAAGTTCAAATACCTGGGCACAGAACTCACCAGCGCGAGAGACCTAATGGGGGAAATACAACAACAAGCCATTAAAGCGACGCAAGTATATGGAAGTCTAAGAGCAATGGTCTGGAGCAACAAGTACATGAGAATGGACAGTAAGGTGAAAATATACAAAACCATGGTCCGCCCAATTTTAACCTACGCTACAGAAACCAGAGCCGAAACAAAAAGAACGAAACAAAAAATAAGATCAGTAGAAATGAAAATACTACGAACAATACAGGGTCTTACACTACGAGACAGACAAACCAGTGAAAGCATCAGACAGAGATGCGACGTAGTAGATATAGTGAAGTTTGTGAAACACCGGAAGAAAGCTTGGAACGATCACGTTGATCGCATGGATGAGGATAGACTGGCCAACATTTGCAAAACCGACGACCGACAGGAAAAGACTCCCAGGACGACCGCCCAAGAGATGGGCCCAAAGTTGGTTTTCGTCATCCGTAGAGTAGTGACGAGGCAGGCAAACAGGAACAGGTTCCTAGCCAAAAGTGGAAGAAGAAGAAGAAGTGTTTTGTTTATTTATTCGTAGAACTCCTTTATTTCTTCGTCTTCCTTCTCCGCTGTTGGTGCATATACTTGTAGTATATTTAGTTTAATGGGGTTGTGTTAATTTGTATTAGCAGTATTCTTTCTGAAATTGGCACATAGTTGTTTACGAATCTAGAGAAGTGTTCGTCTAATATCATTCCCACTCCGTGTTGATGTGCGTTTGTTTCTTTTCCCGAATAATATACTTTGCAGCCATCCACAATGCACTCGCCGCTGCCTGGCCATCGCATTTCGCTTATTCCCATTATTCCGATCTTTAGTCTTTTCATTTCTTTTATCGCATTGTGTGTTTTTCCAGATTGATACATTGTTCGCACTTCCAGGTACCTATTTTTATCTGTATTACATCTATTTTAGTGCGTTTGTCTTTATCTCTGTCTCTGTACGGGGTTTCGCTTGATGACGACCTGAGAAGCCCCATGTTCACTTCTCCTGCCGGATCTTGGTATCCGATCTCCATGATCAGTAATTTCTTCGTTTTGTCTTGACTAGCCATTATGAATTTTCTTGGGAATTAATGAGGTGGTTTCCGTTGCCTTCCTCATCGCAGTATCACAGTCGGTGAAATCATTATGTGATTTTCGCCTGTGAGTGTCTGTTGTCAAGCCTTTTCGAAAACTTCTTCGTCTGCCTTGCCACAGTAATGACATAGCTGCTACCCTATGGCATGTACAGCCTTTCACTTTTGATCCAGTGCTGCTTGTACCTGTTGGTCCGTGGGAGCTATTTCATTTCACTCCTACCACTTATATCTAAGAGGATTTCCCTATCCGCCACCTGGGAACGCGTTCTCTAGAGGTTGCAGGCTCTCCGAGAACAAAGAACACTTTATTACATTAGAAATATTGAAATTGTCAAAACGGTAAAATATAAGAAATTATTATTATTAAATAGCATAACATTTTTGCGGAATTGAGCTGTCTTTTAAAGACTTACAAAATTATTTTTCTGAGGGGATTAGTCCTTTGGATCCTTTAATTAACTATATAAGTACATCTGCAATGCATACCCATATTTCGTTTCTTTCTACCCTTACTGCTTTTCTTCATTACAATCTAGGCTGTGTTTTGCTTCCTTCACTATTAACTTCCATTTTTCCTATCACAGTACACTTGTCTCCAATTCCTAACATTCATTGCTCTCAGGTCCTCCATCACACCCTCCCACCAACGTGTTTTTGGTCTTCGTCTCACTCTTTTCATGACCCGTTTCCATAGCGTTAGTCGTTTTATCACTTTCTCATCGCTGCTACGCATTATATGCCCCAACCATTTTGTGCGCTGTGCCTTCATAAACTTTATCACGTGTTCCCTATCCATTTCCTTTCGTATCTCAAAATTCATCTGTGCTCCGACCCCTTCATCTACTCTCTTCGGGCCCAAAATTACTCTCAGTATCTTCCTTTTGAAAACCCGCAGCTGCCCCTCCTCTCCACCGGTCATGCACAGAGTCTCCGCCGCTTATGTTACAACTGATCTTATCAGTGACTTATATATTCTCATTTTAGTTTTTTGCTATTTTTTTTCTTTCAAAATATCTCTGTTTGCGAAATATGCTCTGTGACCAGCCTGTATTCTTGCTCTAATTTACTGTCTTCCATCATTATTACTAACCAATTGTGCTCCTAGGTAGTTAAAGCTTTTGACCTTCTAAAAAATATAGTTGTCTATCCTTATCTCTCTTCTGTTGTCGTTATTTTTTGTTCTCTGATACATCATGTATTTAGTCTTACTGTCGTTCACCCTTAAGCCCATTTCTTCTACTGCTACTTTTCTTCTTCTTTCTTCTTCCGTTCTTGAGATTATCACGACATCGTCGGCATATGCAATGAGTTGACTCTTTTATTTATAATTGTTCTATTACACTTTGTTTTTCTGATGATATTTTCTAGCACTATATAAAATAGTGTCGTTGACATCGCGTCACCTTGCTTCACTCCGATGTTTACGTTCAGGCTTTCTGTTTCCTTCTTAGATAGAAAAGGCAAAAGGACGTCTATCAGAATGACGGGACTTTTAAGAGACATAACATAACACTTATTGTAATAAATTAATCTAAATAGTTAACATTCTACGACTTTAATTTTGTATTGTAATAGAGCAGAAAATTCCTTTACTTGAGACGTGCTAAATTGTTTTTTTAAATATAAAATGATTATCAAATAAGTTAAGCTATTTAAGAGGAATCGATCAAGATATCACAGCAACAGGTATGGGCTAGAGTCCGTTAACCCTGACTCGAAAGTACACTTTTCCTATAGAAATGGCTATACCAAACGAAAGAACAGAAAATACAAGCATTTTGAAGGCAGGAGGAACTTTGTCGGACTTGTAATAAAATCATAATTTAATTTTGAAAATTGCAATTTTCCCATAAGAAATACATGTAAGTGCATTATTGCGTAATATTACGCAATAATTTTATGCATTTTGGTAACAGTACGTGCATATTTATTCTAGCGGTTTACCTTAGGTGGGGCCAACTAGAGCAGTGGTAGAAACGAGTCAGTCGCTCTGAGATCTGCCGCGTCAACTTTCAAACTTTTCGAGTTGGAGCCGCTTAAGGGATTTTTAATGAGTTTAGCACGTGTCAAAACCGTTCGAAGCGCCGTACGAGCCCCGGAGGGCGAGGGCGGCTGCGGAAATAGGTTTGACAGTGCAACCACCTCAGAAACGAATTCACAAAAAGTGATTTTTTTTCGAAAATTTGTTGTCCGATCACAACTTTAATTTTTTTATTAGCTAATTACACCATTATCTTTCATAATTCGTTGTAAAAAACGAGATTCTGGTATTTTAAATGTTGCCACAGCCCATTTTAATTACGATGGGCGGGGTTATAGTTCACCAGAGCCAATGATAAAATTGCATTCCAAATTAATTTTTAAAGCCGTTTTTTAACCAAATTTGTGGACAGTCCGCAAATTTTATTTTTTTTATGTGTATCTGGCATTGTTATCTTTCATAATTTGCAAAAAGAATGGTAAAAATCGAAGTCAGGGTTGACGGACCCTCGCCCAGGTATGTATTATAATGAATGAGTTAATTGTATTATAATGGGATTATAATTATATTTATACAGGAAATTACATTTATTTTTTTGGCTGTATAAGTACACTAGTTATATGTAAACCATTGCTATAAAGTTAAGGTTATTATAACATAAAATTTGAGTGAACAGTACTAAAATGGAATTTCAAAATTGTGTACCTTGCGCTAGTGAAATGGGAATAAAAGTTACATCATTTTTAGGATTTCCATGGGTAAAATACAGTTGCCGACATACAAATGGTCAATCGCAAATAACTCTTCACCGCTCTAAACCACATCTGTGTATTAGTTTGTGCATTCTGGTTTTCTTAATGACGGTTTGCGGTATCGATGGAATAAATGTGAAAACTTCGTTGCAGGGGGAATAACGCAGTTTTCGATACAACTATCCATATTTGTGGTTTAACGTTGCATGTTGGTTCTATAGTGGTTATGATGAATTCAATCCTACGTACAAATATTATGATTGATGTTATTAACACAACACAAAAAATATTAGACCAGTGGCAAGAACATACTTCGAAGATTTTACTATCCATAGACGATACCATTAAAATAAGGCGCATGATTTATATGCGTTTCTTATTAGTAAGTGTAGTTATAAGTGCAATAATAGTGATTGAATTTTGTGTGGATGGCGATGAAAATTGGAGTATTGTTGAAAAAGTTGGAACTGTTACTTCCACTTTTGTTTGCATGATGTTTGCTAGTTTTATAGACATCGTGGCACAAATATTTATATGTATGTTTATCAGCTATGAAAATCATTTAGAACATGAGTTGATTGAAGCCTTTTATGTTAATAAAGATTTATGTGACTCGTTGTCGTCATACGGACAGTTACGCATTAAACTACATCGCCTTCTAGTGTTATTTAATACTTTTCTTAATCCGACAGCTCTCTTATGGTTGATTGTAGTAATTATACTTTTTATTTGTGGTACTTTTTTGGTATCAATACGTTTTTTGAAAAGCGAATCAGTACCAATAACAGCAAAAATAATTACTTTGTTAATCGAAATGTTGATTTTTTGGAATTGTAGTACTGCGTTTCGCTGTGATGGGAACAAAAATAATAGAGGTGGTATGTATTTTATATTATTTACCTAATAACATAGAAACTAATAAATATTGATTACTTAATTGAGTATTCAATAATATTGCTTTATATTAGTAAAGGGAAAAAGTTTGTTGCGTTTTTCTTAGTAAAATTCAACTGGGTTAATTTATTTAAACTAAATATGCTCCATTATTAATTATCGACAATTTTTCGCCATTTTTCGGGTAGATCCACGATTCCATCGGTGAAGAACTTGTATGGGTTCTGGTTAAAAAATTGAATCAAGTGATTTTCACACGCTTCTCTAAAACCAGCTTAATTTCACTGAGGAAGTCTGTAGAGATCGGAACAAATGATAGTGAGTGCTATGTCTAAACTATACGGTGAATGCATAAAAACTTCCCAACCAAACTATCGTAATTTTTGACAGGTCATCCAATGAGTGTGTGGTCGGGCGTTGTCACGATGAAAGACAACACTTGCCTATTATTCAATTCGGATCGTTTTTGTTTGACTAACTGGAAGGAGCTCGTGGTGGACGATTCTCTTCCAGTCCTTTCCAGTAGAAACAGATTTTGATAAAGTACCTTCTCCGTACACAGTTCAATTTTTTTCACAAGCCTACACAGCGTTCTTACCTAGGTCGTAATAATATTGCAAAATATAGCTCAATTTTTCATTAATTTTCTCCATTTTTAAACGCAAACAACTTTCCAACCACTGCACTAATTTCGATTTTTGTTTACACCAAGTAACACTAGAAGTGTCACCTTTTCAACGAGCGTTTAATGGGTGTTGCTGCAGTCTGGTCTTCCTGAGTTATTTGCAATTGATGCCATTTATCGGAGAAACCTCCACGAACTTTTCCTTTACCTATATAAAAATGAATTAAAGATTTCAAGTTAAGAGAATTTTTATTGAATATACTAAATACAAGTTTAATTTTTATTGCATTTTAAAAATTAAATTTTGTTACCGAAAAAACTTAGAAATCAGTTTAGAAGTTTACAATTTATATTTATATTTTTTATGATTTTAGAGAAACCCCAGCCAGCTAAAATTTTGAATCAAGTATCCTACAAGCTTTTTTAACAAATGAAGAAGCTTAATAAGGTTTGATTTTGTCAATAGATCAATTATTTTTAAATGGAGTACCCAAAATCTTTAATATATTAAAACTGAAAGTTTAATGTACTTTCAATAAATATTCTTATTTAATATATTAAATAAATTTATTTGTATTCAATTTAGAATTAAATTGAATTATTAGATATTATTAAGTATTATTCTTTGTAATCAGATCTGTTGCTCTTTTGACCGATACTCGAAATATCACTACAAACGTATTTTAAAAAATATCTTGAACAAACAGCGCTTGACCACCTGTGGCCATATGGTAAACTACTTAATTTGTACCGTTAAGTTGCCGCCGAGAACAACGTCGTCCGCTCTTTGGCGTTAAACACCGCTGAGGCAAAGAAAAGCAAATAGGAAAGTAATAAAAATTGTCGGAAATAATTTGCCAAAGCAGAAATTATGAAGCGACACATATATGTACTTATCCTAGGATTAAACTATTCAATTACAATATAGTTTTAAGAAACTGGTGAGAAATTTAATACGACATTGGGGTGAAAATTCAATGTTTTATTTTTTGATTTTAAAACTAATAAAAATTAATCGGTTTTGAGAAAATTAATATTTTGAAGCAAATATAAAGCTAAATACCAGTCAATTTTATCAAATAACAATGTCAATTATTTGCGTGTTTTGTGGTGTAGCCAATATTATTTTGTTTAATATTTATTTGAGTTTTGTTTTAGTTTGAAACAATTAAAACCATTACTACAAAGTATATACCAGTTATTATGGCTTCAGAAATAGTTCCAATTGATATAACACTAATTGGATCTGTAAGTTTTCATATAAATTTCTTTACAAATATTTAAAAAATGTAAATGATTAATGGTTTTCAGGTAGCAGGAACAGTACTTACTTATGTTGTAGTTGCTCTACAATTTGAAATACTTATATGGAATCCAAAGTAATTTTTTCTGGACCACATTATAAAAGTTATCGATGTTTTAATATTAAAATTAGTGGGTTAAGTTTATAAATATTATTAAAGTAATTGCGATGTGTATGTATTAATATTTTCTAGTCAAATTAATTTAAGGTGAAAATTATTTTCATTTGTATAGTATACACCAAGGTGTAAGTGTTCTCACCCTTCTCACTCTTAGTTAGATTAACATGACTCATTTAAATATTTAATTTAAACATTTAATGTACATTTACTTTAGTTACTAATTCCCGGTTGCACCGTATCTGACTTAAGTAAAACTTAAGTATTTTTTGACAGCGCCAAATTTAATATTACAGACATTAAGGAAAACTAAAGTTTCATAAAGTCGCACCCGCTAATAAAAACATTTGAATTATACAATATAAAAACAAAAATTTAATTATTCTTAAAAATAAATTAATTATTTTTACATCACAATATACTCGTAGTCGTTTGTGAAGACAAACAAAATGCGAGCGTTAAAAAATCTTATATTTGAGCACAATACTTAAGTTGCATGCGCAAGAAACTTGAAAAAAATTCTTAAATCTAAGATTTTTTAGCGCTCGCATTTTTATAATATTAAATTTGGTGTTGTTAAAGAAAACTTAAGATTTGCTATGCTTTGCTTACTTAGAAAATGCGGTGGAACCGGGCATAAGTAGTTGCTTCAGCAAGTAAATTTATGCGAAAATTATTAAAATGTTATTGATGAATGGTTGGAGATTAGTAACAGATTTAGGTTACGAAGTTCAGAAACAAAATTGTAAGTAAATATTTAAAGTTTAAAGATTTAAAGAAGCGATTCTAATCTATATTCATTTAATCGATATTCTTCGATTTCATTTAAATTGATTAAAAAAGATCACCGATTTTTAATGTGCCAAGGGACCAATGGCACAATTCTAATAACAACTTAAGTATTTCTTAAAGCTAAATGATACACTGCAAAAGAATTATTTAAGTAAACGCACTAATTAGAATTAGTACAATAATAATTATAATGTAAATTATTTAATCTAATTATTGATAAGATCACCCAAAAACAGTTGTATTGACCATTTAAAAGTTTTTTTATTAGAATTTTTTTTCGTTCCACATTTCCTTTTGTTCACTTTACTCCATTTATAAAATTGGTAAGTTCAAACAAATTCTAATTAAATTACCGTCCGACGACCGCCATTTATTGTTCAATTATTACTATTCTAATAATTTATGTTAAATAAAATTTTAAAGTTTATATATGAAATTTGAAAAATGTATTATTTTTAATACAATTCTAATGAAATTTAAAAATTTTCCAACTCACATTAAAGTTTAGGACCTCCTTTAATGTGAGTTGGAAAATTTTTAAATTTCATTAGAATTGTATTAAAAAATAATACATTTTTTCAAATTTCATTATACTTGAAACTTTTAAAATATTTTATTTAACATATATTTTAAACCAAGTAATAATAAACATTTACAATAATAATAATTTATTTAAGCGTACTTCACACTATTTGAAATCGCTTATGATTTTCTTATGACTTTTTATGTATTTTGATATTTATGGAATTCACAATAAAATTTCATCAGTCAAACTGTATAAATTTAGCGCAGTCGGTAAAGTAGTGCAACGATATTATCGAAAATCACAACAAATATCGTATCGGAATAGAAGCGGTTCTAATCTGACAATCGCGTATGATTTTTTTTATGATTGCCTTTATGACTTATTCCTTATGATAAAATCACATAGTGTGAACATAAAAAAACTGCTTATGTTTAAAACATGTTTATCCCAAAAATCCTTCTATTGGTGAAGTGCTGAATTGTTTTCTATAAAATGTTTATCAATTAAGTTAAAATATTTATGAGGGGTCAATCAAGATATCATAGCAATATGTAGAATAAAGTAGATAATTGCATTATAATGCGATTCTAATGATATTTATAGAAAGAGTTATATTTATATGTTGGTTTGTATAACCACATTAGTTATATGTATATTATTATTATAAAGTTAAGGTTATTCCAACGTAAAATTTGGGTAAAATATAACAATGGAACTTCAAAATTGTGTACATTGCGCTTGTGAAATAGGAATAAAAGTAACATCATTTTAGGATTTCCATGGGTAAAATACAGTTGCCGACATACAAATGGTCAGTCGGAAATAATGCTTTACCGTTCTAAACCACGTCTATGTGTTAGCTTGTGCATTCTGGTTTTCTCAACGGCGGTTTGCGGTTTCAATGGAATGAAAGTAAAAACCGCGTTACAGGGAAATAACGGAGTTTTTGAAACAACTATTTATATTTGTGATTTAACGTTGCATATAGGTTCCATAGTGGTAATGATGAATTCAATCCTACATACAAATATTATGATTAATGTTATTAACACAACACAAGAAATATTAGACCAGTGGCAAGAACATACCTCGAAGATTTTGCTATCCCGAAACGTTACCATAAAAATAAGGAATGTGGTATATGTGCGTTTAGTATTAACAGGTGTCGTTATAATTGCAATACTAGTGATTACATTCTGTGTGGATCGCGATCAAAACTGGAGTGCAGTTGAAAAGGTTGGAACTGTTATTTCCATTTTTGTTTACATGATGTTTGCTACTTTTTAGACATCGTTGCACAAATATTTATATCTATGTTTATCAGCTATAAAAATCATTTAGAACATGAATTGACTGAAATATTTTATGTTAATAAAGATTTAACTAACTCATTAACGTCATACGGCCAGTTACGCATTAGACTACATCGCCTTCTAGTGCTATTTAATAGTTTTCTTAATCCAACAGCTATCTTATGGTTGCTTGTATCTGTAATACTTCTTATCTGTGGAACTTTTTTGGTATTAATGTGTTTTTTGGAGAGCCAATCAAATCCAATAACGGCAAAAATAATTACTTTATTAATGGAAGTATGCATATTTGGGGTTGTAGTACTGCGTCTTACTGTGATGGGAACAAATATCGTTGAGGTGGTATGTATACTATATTATTTTCTTAATAACTTAAGAACTAAACATGTATTATTCAATATTAAATATTATACGAGAATGAATTTAATAATTTCAAGTTGACGAATTTTACAAATATTATTTATATTTTTTTATGATTTTAGGGAAATGAGCAGCTAAAATTTTTAAATAGATATCCTATAAGCATTTTAACAAAGGAAGAAGCGGATAAGGTGAATATTGCAATCAAATTATTTTTAAATGGAGTACCAAAGTTTCCAATAATGTAACCAAAACCAAATTTTGCTAGTTACAGAAAAGGTAGTGCTTGTTTCTCATAAAAAAATTATTTAAATATATTTATACAGGCACACGGTGTGCCATAAATTAAATTTCAATTAAAGTTATTAGGTATCAATATGATATTTCTATCTGCTTCTGTTCTATTGGAACAATACTGACAGTATTAAATGAACCCGACTTTTAGACAATAATAAAAATATTATCTGTAAAGTTTACCCAAACTAAGGAGTGCACTTAACCGAAGTGGGCGAGTATTTTAAAGGTTTTTTTTAAAAAAGCCTACAAGTTGCCTTTTCGAAGAGTACGACGGTAACAAATCAGATTTAAGCATAGCCAATAATATTTATCAGAGAAAAAAATGTTTGATAATTCATCAATATAGCTTATAAAACAATGTCATTGGTCATTGGAATGCCCCATATATGTATTTTGTGTGGCTAATATTATTTTGTTTAATATTTATTTCAGTTTTGTTTTAGTTGGAACTAATTACAAACATTTGTATAAAGTGTACACCAATTATTGTGGCTTCAGAAATAGTTCCAATTGATAAAAAACTAATTGGATCAGTAAGTTAATCATATTAATTTCCTCACAAATATTTAAAAAATGTAAATGTTTATGGTTTTTCAGGTAGCAGGAGTAATACTTACATATGTTGTAGTTGCACTACAATTTGAAATACTTATATGGAATCCAAAATAATTTTTTCTCGACTATATTATAAAAGTTGTTGATGTTTTAATATTAAGATTAGGTGTATTAATGACTCTTAAAGTAATTTCAATATGTGTGTAATATGTTCAAGTCAAGTTAGTTTAAGGTGAAAATTACTTATTTATGTACATGCACCATGGTGTAAGTGTTCTTCTCACTCTTAGATTAACATAACTCATTTAACATGACATTAATTTAAAATTTAAATTACCTTTACATTAGTTACTAAATAGTTGCTTCACAAGTAAATTTATGTGAGAATAAATAAAATCACAAGATGCTTGCAACATCTTTGAGATATTAATTGCTAGAGTACCCTCTTGAGGGACGGGTAAACGACCTTGGTTGTATCCTTACATAAGGAAGCCGAAATATATATATATATATATATATATATATAAAAATGGTATCGATTCATGGCTACAGATTAATAACAGATTAGGGTTGCTAAATACAGAAACAATATACCTATAAGTGTTTTAATCTATATTTATTGAATCGATATTTGATTAAAAGACTACCAATTTTAATTTGCTACGTGGCGAATTGCACAGCTTTAGTAAGTAACAACGTAAGTATTTCTTAAATACTTAAATAGATTTCTTAAATAGTAAGTATTTCTTAAAGCTAAATAAAAGTTTACTTTAGTTTGCTGCAAAATAATTTAAGTGAACCTTTTCTGCACTAATTATAATTAGTACTATTATAATGTTGAATTAAATTTTTTTATAAATTTACAAGCTTAGTGAAATTATTCATTCACTAAGCACAATTTCACTAAGCTTGTAAATATTTAAAAATTATTTTCCCAACTTATAATTTCACAAGTTAATAAACTATTTACAATTAATTATAACGTAGTCGTAATTATTATAATATAAATTAAAAGTTGTTTAATGTAATTATCGATTAGATCACGCAAAACAAGTTGTGTTATGTAGTTTTGATGTAATCACAATAAAAATTGCAAAGTTTTAATTTCCATTTTTTTACTTTATCATATGTAATATGAGAAAGTATTGTTTTCGTGCAAAAAAATTGAGATTTTGATGGATTTACACTTTTTGAGGTCCCCTGATTAAAATAAGACCATTTCCAAAATATGTCAGTGTGTGGTCAAATTGTGTGTGGTCAAATTTTGTGTGCGGCTTATAGCAAAAACTAATAGGAATTTTCAAACAAAATTTTGGATTTGGAATTTTGTATCCTTATATTGAGACTTAGAGCTGATTAGATTTTGGTTAAAATTGGTACATGGAAACCATCATTTTTAATTTTTTTAAATTTTATTATTTAATATTAGTTTTTAATTAATACTTCAAAATCTAATAAAACTTTCAAAAGCAAATTTAGGATTTCGGATACTAATACCGAGATTTAGCTTTGATTAAATTTTAGTTGAAATTAGTTTATGGAAACTATTGTTTTTATATTTTTTTAAATTTTATTATTTAATATTAGTCTTTATTTAATATTTTAAAAACTAATAATAATTTCTAAACCAAATTTGAGATTCTGTATCTTCAAAGTAGGAGTTAGAGCTAGTTAAATTTTGGTTAAAATGGGTTCATGGAAACAATTTTTTTTTAACTATTTAGTTAATATTAGTATTTTCAAAATATTTCAAAAACTATTAACAATTTTAAAATTAAATTTGTTATTTTGTATCTTTGTATTGAGACTTAGAGCTAATTAGATTTTGGGTCAAATTCGTTAATGAAAATCATTTTTTCTTTTTTTTATTTTTAATTATTTAAAAAAAATTATTTTTAATATTTAATAAAAGTAGGTATGATAAAGTCATGGGCGTGGCCACATCCGATTTTTTTAGCTGAGTTAAAGTTACTATTTGCTTCTTCGTAATTTTTTATTATTGGACTCTTTAAAAATGTTCTTATTCGAATTTTTCCACTTTCGTTCCACTTTCTTTTTTGTTCACTTCGCTTCATTTATAAAACTGGTAAATTCAAACTAATTTTAATTAAATTGCCGTGTTGCAGCCGCCATTTATTGTTCAATTATTATTATTCTAACAATAGTTTATTTAAGCGTACTTCACACTATGTGAAATCGCTTATAATTTTTCTTATGACTTTTGTTGTGATTTTAGCTTTGATTTGTGGTTTGTGTATGACTAGATTTAATTATGTTTACACCTTGTGACTGCTTGTGACAAAATTACATGATAAAATAAATTTTCCGAAAATCGTCAGCAAATCGATACTTCCTTGCTTATGTACACGCAGGAAATTGAACATTACTGACTAGTCCGGTAATAATTATTAGTATTGTAACAACATAGTTTGTAACTATGGAGCCAACAAATTGACAAACTTGATCTTTGCTCATTTTAAAAATGTCGTTCAATTTAGTGTTTTAAAATTTCGATTTTTACGATATTCGGAAAAATTTAATACGAGACACGTCAGAAAATGTATTTGATTACTCGGCACAAAGTGCCTCGTATTTTAAAATTGTTCTCGTCAGTAATATATCATTTTCCTGACTTTCATCTAAATAACTATTTCAACAGAACAAACCTGTCATAAAATTTTGAGATTAAGATAAAAATGATACCAAAAGAGTAATTATTAATAGTAAGAGTAATTACCTCAATGTTCGATAGCAACATTGTGCCTGGTTTTTATGTATTTTGATATTTATCGAATTTACAATAAAATTTCATCAGTCAAACTGTAAAAATTTACCGCAGTCAGTAAAGTAGTGCAACGATATCATCAAAAATCATAACAAATATCGTATCGGAATAGAAGCGGTTCTAATCTGAATTATGATAAAATCACATAATGTGGACATAACAATCTAGTTTTCGGTTTTAATACCTTGGTTAAATTAATTTGCTGTATTAAGACTATAACTTAACTCTAACTTTTTTTAAACAATTTCTTCATTTAATCGTATTCTTTATTTAAACGTATTTTTGTGTCTACATTCATTGTTGGTTATTATAGAACTAAATTTTTTTGAAATTTGACGCATTCATTGGTATAAATTTTATTGTGTAGATTATGAATCGACTTCGTATACTAGCAAATATGAGACTCGAGAAGTAAATCTTCAGGTTGACGTAATAACACTTCATTTTATAAACTTACCCTAGGAGACTGATTTGACGACGAGGTGAACGCTGAACATAATGGCAAAACGAAGAATGTGCAAGCTCAGCTTGCTTATTATCTCGTCCATCTAAAAATCTAAAAAAGATGGTATTGCGCCTTGACGTGAATATTAAGCGCGAAAGGGGGATGGATAAATTAGGAATGAAAAGGGTAAAAGCTAAGATAAAAAGAATGTTTAGGAAGTAAGTAAACCTATGCGAACGCCGCAGCCGTTGCAAGATCTGATCGATTTCACAGGCCAGTTGGAAACTGATACAGGTCAGGACTAATGGTAAAGCCGCCCAATAGGTGTAAGGTTCTGAAACATCTACATAGAGAAGTTAAATTTCCGATGAAATTTGTTGGTTGTAAAGTATTGAAAGCAAAAATGAAACAATGTGAACTTTTAAATTAATTTAGTTTTTTTATTCAATATAATCTCCCTCAACTTCAGTACACTTATTCCAATGATCCTGCAATAATTTTATTTCATCTCTGTAATGATTTTCTGGAAGCTCTGCAAAATACTGTTCCACGACTAAAATAGCTTCTTCATTCGATGAAAAACGCTTTCCACGAACGAATTGTTTCAAGTTTCTGAAGAGGTAGTAGTCGCTACGAGCCAAATCTGGCAAATACGGTGGATGTTCAAGCAATTCGTACTTTAGTTCATTGAATTTTGCCATTGTTAAAACACTTTTGTGGACAGGTGCGTTGTCTTGGTGAAAGATGATTTTTTTATGTTGCAAACCGGGTCTCTTTTCACGAATTTGTTCGTTCAATTGATCCAAAAGGTTACAATAATATTCAGAGTTAATTGTTTTACCTTTTCAAGATAATCAATCAATAAAATCCTTTTGCATCCCAAAAACTGATGCCATAACCTTTTTTGCTGATCGTCCTGACTTCACCTGTTTTGGAGCTGAACAACCAGCCTCAGTCCACTGTAATCGTTCTTGTTTCAATTTAGGATCATGGTGGTAGATCCAAGTCTCATCCATAGTTACAAAACGACGCACAAAATCGATTTTATTCTTATTAAAAAGATTCAAATGATGCTGAGAAATTTGCTTTCGTGTGAGTTTTGTTGAATTGTTAACGAATGCGGCACTAACTTTCCAAACAGCTTTTTCATACGTAATTCTTTATGTAAAATATAGAGTACTCGTTCGTCTGAGATGCCTATGGTATTAGCAATTTCACGCTTAGTCAAACTTGGATCTTCACTAACAATATTATGTACTTGTTCAATGATTTCTGGTGTTGTTGCAGTTTTTGGTCGTCCACTACGTGGTTCATCTTCAACGCTTGTACGACCACGTTTAAACTCTAAAACCCATCGATGTACAGTTGGAAATGAAGGAGCAGATTCTTTTAACACGCTCACCATTTTTGTATGAATTTCTGTTGCTGATAAACCTTCCAAAACAAAGAATTTTATCACTGCACGATACTCAGTTTTTTCCATTGTTAAAAAATACACCGACACGTCGACTTCAAATGGCTTGTAAACAATAAATGAATTGACAGATCGAAATAAAATTTTTAGTAGGTTCATATGAAAGATCAAATATCAAAATGACGTATGAATTTTGATTCCTCTACTTTTTACTAATTTTTGCTTTCAATACTTTATAACCAACCTGTACATGCACATGTATGCACCAGTTGACCGCTGTATGTTGAGAAAAGCTGAAAGGAAATGTCAACGTATTGACAAAAAACTTGGGCAAGAGTCCATTAATCTAATATTCGATTTTCACCATTTTTTGTAAATTATGAAAGATAATAATGCCATATACACATCAAAAAATAAAATTTGCGATAGGTTCCCAAATTTAGTTAAAAAAGAGCTTTAAAAATGATTTTGAATGCAATTTTTTCATTGGCTCTTTTGAACTGTAACCCCCTTCATCGATATTAAAATAGGTTGTGGCGACAGTAAAGATACCAAAATCTCTTTTTTTTTGTTAATTATGAAATATAACACCGCCATATACACATAAAAAAATAAAATTTGTAATTAACAAATAAAAAAATAATATTTGTGGTTGGTCAACAAATTTTTGAAAAAATTCACTTTTAAGGTGAATTTTAGTCTTGCAGTAGTTGCGTTTGTCGAAACTACTTTTTGCACCCTCTTCCCCGCTCTGCTCCAGACGCTACAAGCGGTTTTGGCAAGCGCTTTACTTACTAAAAACATCCCCCCAAGATCGGTCCAACTCGGTAAAGTGTGGATGTTGACCCGACGGATCTCAGGAAGCAACTGGTATCTCCTCACCGCTAGTCTCTGTCGGCCCAGCTACAGTACACGCACCGACAAAACAATACAAAAATTTACTACTCAATATTCCCAGAGAGAAGCACGCAAGCTTAATTTTGAATTGATTTTCGCTTGTTCGTTATGCTTGACGTGTCAAGTTTAGACCAAGCTTACTTCAAGCTTAAAATTGTAATATTTTGTAAGCTTGACGTGGCAAGCTTACGTCATGGCGTTGTAGTTTTGTTTTATCATTATTTGTGCTTTGTACTCGAATTTAATGTAATTTTTATTTTTACTGTATTGTGTTGGATTTTGTTTTAATATTACATATAACAATATTACTTGTTGTTGGTTAGTATTTTTATAATTTGTTATTAACGCTGTTAATTTATCATTAACTTTTTAGTTTTGATACCACGTGATTTTAGTACAGAAAGCTGGCAAGTGTTTTTGATAATATGGCATTAATTTTTGGTTTTTCTTTCACAGAGATCAACGTTCCCAGAAAAAGGATGCCTTACCAATTAATATATGTGATATTCATTTATACATTTTATCGAATGTAACATTAATTTTAATAAAATAAAAACTGTTGTTGCTAAATTTGTTTCTTTGTTTTTGACATGGTGGATCTTGATATAAAATTTGCAGAAGGGATAAAAATGCAGTGAGAGGCCCCATTTAGAATGTATTAATCCTAATACCCCAGAGTTTACTAAATAAAATTGAAGAGAATTGTAATCATTTGTTTGATTTTTAAAGGTTGAGATTGCACTTATAAGTAATCAATTATAATGATTTTTTTTTTATGATATAAACAATTTCATTTTCTTCTTAACTATCAAGTAATTGCGTCGGAGTTTTTATTCCACTATTAAGAATAGTAGCTAGTAAGATTCCCGTGTACTTATTTTTAAGTATCTTAAATAATAATGAAGAAAAAGTATAAACAATTTTGATGTAAGCTGGTTGACTAATAAAACAAGCTTGATTCAAGCTTGATAAGTGTCAAGTAGCAAGCTTGAATCAAGCTTGACTTGCTATCTGGGTTGCGCAATAATACATTTACCTTTTAATCCTACCATTTAAACCATACTATTAAAGAGATTGTATTTTTCTGTTCTTGGCGTGGTCGCGCATTTTACTATGGCGTGGTCTGCACATAAACTAATAAATCGCGACTTCATCACTTCCGATCACTCCCCGCTTTTTAACGTACTCTCGCGCAATTCTGCCCTTATCAGTCACGTAGCTTCTAACCCAAGAAGAACAATAGAAAAGGTACAGTAAGCGTACTTTTTATAACCGAAATTGGAACAAACAATTTTCTTTATATATACACCTCACCCCCCTAAGAATATTCACTTGGTGAAAATATGCATTCAGATAAGCAAGAGGCAAAAGGCCGTAAGCAAGAGCTTCACAAAAAACTAATACTTAATGAAGTAATAAATTTCGGTACATGGCTGCAGTTAAAAATAAAAAAAATTTTCAAATAAAAATAAAAAAATGAGGAATTCAAAAATTTTTTTGATTCTTTCAAGGTAACGAAGCTTTATATCCGCATAAGACGTGAATCATTAGGTTGAGCGCTTTAGCGCTACGGATAACTCACAAAAATATCAAACTGTTTGTAAGGAAGCTTTGTTCTATAAAGGTAAGTACAGCACCACATAGGGCCTGCACTAAAAAATATCAAAAAAAAGGTCACACTGTAGTTTTACATACGATAAACTTATCGCTATTCGTACAATGGGCTACAGTCAGCATTAGTGACGAAAGCTGCCAAATGGACCTCATGGGACCCGTTTAAAACGGATTGTAATCGAAACCAGTTTGCCCAGCAAAAAAAAATTGTTTCAAACCAAAAAAACTCAGAGTCGTTGGAACAAAGAAACTAAGATGAGTGATTTAAATAATTATTAATTTCATCAAAACAAGATCAGTAGAAACTACTGCAGCCACATACTCAAAAATAATCAAAGCATGTAGGATATCACAAATAGAAACTTGAGATATTAATAAGTCCCTCAGCTGATAATTAATTAAAATGAAAACCTAATAAAAACAATAAAATAAAAGTCTTTCTACCAACCCAAGGAAATTTACTTTTATATAAACCCAATGTGACAAAAGAGAAAGGAAGTTTAGATGGAATTAAGGTAGATGGAATTGATGTTTAAATTATTGGAAGAATAGGTATCTAAAGCGATGACCGCTGTCTCAAAAAGGTAGTGACAAGTCAATGGTCTACTCCTCAGGTATAGATGGTAACAACGCGCAGTGGAATGCTAAGCAATACAACCGACCACTACTCCGCCAAAACCGAGCCTGAGGTAAAGCTTCGGGAATAACATGTAATGCACCTTTTCTGTGCTTGATGACAAACGAATGTTGGGACAGTTTCGCGTTCAAGCAAGCCAATTGACCCGCATGTTCTTTTATACCTATCAGCCATAACAAAAAATGATGATCTGTTAGAACGGTAAATTCAGTACTTTCAATATAAGGTCTGAATTTTTCAATAGCAAGGATGACCACCAAACATTCTCTTTCGGTTACCGAAAAATTACGCTGCGCCTTGTACAGTGTTCTAGACGCATATGCAATTACGTGCTCGTGTTTCCCTTCGAATTGAGTTAGAACACAACCCAACCCATAATTTGGCGCATTGCATTGCAGATAAAACCTCTCATCAAAATTGGGACTTTCCAAAATTGGCACAGAAACTTACAGATGTTTTAGACGGGCAAACAAGAATTCGGTTTCAGCTGTCCAGACAATGGTTTGACGCTAAGCCCGACCCTTTTATGTTCCGTGATAGGTGCAGACAGAGTGGAAAAGCCCGAGATAAAGCGTCTGTACCAAACAATCATCCCAATAAACCGTCTTACGGCAGTCAACTTTTGTAATTGCCTCAACCTTATGTCTGTATGCAGAAAAGTTTTATCCACATGTTCCAAAAATGATAAACTAAGGCTGCAAAATTTGCATTTAACAAAATTACCGATCAGGTTCACCTCTTTTACGCGGAAATACACTTGGTCGAGTAATTTTAGATCGCCAGAAAATGTAAAAGCTATGATTATAATGTCATCGAAGTAAATAAAAATGTTTTTACCTAGTAACTAGATGACCAAATAACGATTCCATGAACCTTTGTAGTATACTAGGAGCGTTGGAAAACCTAAGCCTAAAAAAGATAGACAGTTTAGAGTAGAATTAAAAATCCTACGCTTAATGTTTGACGTCATAACCGTAGCCGGCTAACCGATTCATTTTTGAATTTCAAATTTGATTTTCTCAGCAAAGACAGTAATTTAAAAATATTTATTTTGCTTATAAATTTCTTTTGATAATATTTTCACGAAATAATTGAAGTAATCACTAACATCAAACACATGCAATATCCCTATTGTGACAGAAATCAGTAAACAATATATGAACTAGTAGATATAATGATGATAAGCAAAGATAATATACCAAACTGTTATCTGATGGTGAACAACCACCATATAGAAAAAATTAGCAAATATACATATCTTGGCACCAATATCAATGAACAATAAGATCATTCGATTGAAATAAGGATAAGAATAGAAAAGGCAAAAAGGACGTCTATCAGAATAACAAGACCTTTTAAGAGTCATCCTTCCTTTTCAGTCCGTTTACCCTAAAGAGGGTTTGGTGACTCTATTTTTTAGAGTTTTCTTGGCATTCTACCTCGGTGGTTTGCCATTGCCAGCCGAAGGAAGGCGGTCGGAAAATTTTCACTCGGTCCGGATTTGAACCGGGGATCTCGGTTTAAAGACTTAAGATATTCTTTAAGAGTCATAACATTAGGGGAGTCCGGGATACTTGAACAGGGAGGAGATATGAACCACCGCTCATATTTTTTTCAAATTTAGCACTACTCAGCTGAAAGTTGCATCTAATGTGCATTTTCGCGCCATGTACCCACCTACGTGATAACACTGCGTTTTAACATTACGTATGATTGTTATCAACGACAACACGTTTTGGTGCTCTCGCAGTAAAAATTAATTATTATAGTTGTTTACTCGCCATTTATTTATATTTTAAGGTACGTATATAGAGTATTTTTTAATCATTTCCCAATTTTATGTAGTTTCATGCAATATCAATAGTTTTATCTAAAATATTTTACTTTGTTTCTCATAATTTATTAAACTTGAAAAGGTAGTGGGTGGGACACTTGAACCACGTTCTGAAGGGAGAGTTGAACCATGGTTCAACTCTCCCGCGGTTGTGTACATATTTAAGACTACTTTTATAAGCTTTATTTTAAATTATATTGACAACACTTTTCAGACAAAATGCCGTTCCAATACAAACCAAAGGAAGGTGCTACAAGAAGAAATCATTTTACTAAGCAACAAATTTCTAATGCTATAGAAGATGTTGAAAAAGGAATGTCATTAAGGAAAACTGCTATGAAGTATGATATTAATAGAACTACACTAGGCCGGTACGTGAAAGATAAAGAGAAGTTAAAAATTTGATGAAACGGGAAGCCAGTACAAGTCCCTCAGATATTTTCACTTGAGGAAGAGAAAATATTGGTTGACTATTTACTAGAATGCAGCAAAATGCATTATGGTTTAACCAAAGTAGCAGCTATGAAGATAGCAAGTGAATATGCAATAGCAAATCACAAAAATTTACCAGAAAGTTGGAACAAAAATAAATCTACTGGAAAGGATTGGTTTCGAGGATTTCTTAAAAGAAATACACAACTAAGCTTAAGAACACCAGAAGCTACAAGCCTTTCTAGGGCCACAAGTTTTAATAAAAGAATGTAAAAGATTTCTTCGACAATTTAAGAGAGGTAAAAGAAAATTTTGCTTTGAACCACAGAATATATATAACTGTGATGAAACTGGATGTACTACAGTACAGAAGTGCCCCAAAGTGGTAGCTGGTAAACATTTTCGTCAAGTTGGTCAAGTAACGTCAGCTGAAAGAGGAACTCTTGTGACGGTCTGTTTTGCTGTGAACGCCATAGGGAATGTTTTACCACCATTTTTTATCTTCCCACGCGTAAAATATAATAGTTTATTTGTTGAAAATGGTCCATTAGGATCAGATGGTGACTCGTATCCAAGTGGCTGGATGACGGCGAATAGTTTTGTCAAGTTTATGATTCATTTCATAAAATTTTCTCATGCATCAAAAGAAAATCCAGTTCTTTTAATACTTGACAATCATGAAAGTCACGTGAGTGTGGATGTAATTCGAATAGCCAAAGAAAATGGAATTACTCTACTTACTCTCCCACCCCATTGCAGCAATAAGCTTCAGCCACTGGACATCACAGTATATGCTTCATTCAAATCAAGATATAATTCTGCTCTTAATAATTGGATGTTGTCCAATCCTGGCAAGACTGTAACTATTTACAATATACCAGATATTGTATCACAAATCATGTCATCGTCCTTTAGCCAGGCTAACATAATCAGTGGCTTTAAGAATTCTGGAATACATCCCTTTAATTCGGATATATTTCAAGATGAAGATTTTTTGTGCTCAGCTGTTACTGACAGAGAAGAAAATTCGAGACCCCAAGAACCTATTTTGCAACTAGAAACAGAACAAATAATTTTACCAATTCCGTCCCTTCAAGTAACACAACGATTCTAACTTCTACACCGGTTCTTATTTTACCCATTTCTACAAAGGAGCTTCCATCAACATCGCGCGAATTACCAATCCCATCAACACCACCCAGTTCAAAGTCAGCCATCAAAGTCACACCTAATATGATTAAGCCGTTTCCTAAAGCATTACCACGGAAAACAACCCGACGTGGTAGACAGCCTGGGAAGACTAAAATTTTAACGAAAACACCGGAAAAACTAGATGTGCCACAAGAAACTTTAAACCAGGCGAGAAAAGGAGAAATATTAAGATAAATAAAAAGCAGAAGCCGAAAGTACGAAAGCAAGTTCTACAGTCCAGCGATAGTGACAGTGACAAAGAAGAGGAAGCCCTTATTCAATACGCTGAGAGCTCAGACAGTCCGTTGGAGGATATAGCAGAACAAGATGAACAGTGGTACTGCTTCGTGTGCAATAATGATGAAATTTTAGACATGCGTCTTTGCATTCATTGCAAAAGATATGTGCATGAAATATGCGTAGGGCTAACTAAGAAGGATACAGAACACTTCATTTGTTGTGATTGCGAAAGACAAAGTTGCCAAAAATAAATAAAAATGAAAGAAGTTCTTTTATTATTGTTCTAAAAATATTACTTAAATAATATATTAATTTTTTAATTATTAGTTAATTAAGTTAGTAGTAATTCTTGTTTATTGTTCTTAACATTAAAATTTCTGTAGTTTTATAAATAAAACATTCAAAATTTCATTTGCATTACTTATTTTTACGACTTTCTTTGATATGTTCAAATCTCCCGGCTCCTTGGTTCAAGTCACCCACCTAACAGGAGATTTGAGCCACTTTCCAACTTTAAGATAAATTGGCATAGCACTTTTGGTTATTAATTTAGTAAAATATGGAATTTATATTTTGTTACCATATAACCATGCTTTCTTTAGACATCAATTATATTTTCTATATTAATTACGAAAGAAATTATACCTTGTTTTATAAAAGTGGTTCAACTATCCCGGACTCCCCTACACTTATTGTAATAAATTAATCTAAATAGTTAAAATTTCGCGACTTTTATAGTGTATTGTAATAGAGCTAAAAATCCTTTTATTTGAGAAGTGCTAAATTGTTTTCCGTAAAATATAAAATGATTATCAATAAATTGAGTTAAACTATTTATGAGAGATCGATCAAGATATCATAGCAATATGTATATTAAAGGAGTTAATTGTATTATAATGGGATTCAAATTATATTTATATAGGGAATTATATTTATATTTTGGTCTGTATAAGTACACCAGTTATATGTAAACCATTGTTACAAAGTTAAGGTTATTATAATATAAAATTTGAGTTACCAGTACTAAAATGGAATTTCAAAATTGCGTACAATGCGCTAGTGGAATGGGAATAAAAATTACATCTTTATTAGGATTTATATGTATAAAATACAGTTGCCGACATACAAATGGTCAATCGCAAATAACTCTTGACCGCTCTAAACTACATCTGTGTATTAGCTTGTGCATTCTGGTTTTCTTAATGGCGGTTTGCGGTATCAATGGAATGAATGTGAAAACTTCGTTGCATGGAAATAACACAGTTTTTGAAACAACTATGCATATTTGTAGTTTAACGTTGCATGTAGGTTCTATAATTGTTATGATGAATTCAATCCTACGTACAAATGTTATGATTGATGTTATTAACACAACACAAAAAATATTAGACCAGTGGCAAGAACATACTTCGAAGATTTTACTATCCAAAACGATACCATTAAAATAAGACGCATGATTTATATGCGTTTCGTATTAGTAGGTGTAGTTATAAGTGCAATAATAGTGATTGCATTTTGTGTGGATGGTGAACAAAATTGGAGTATAGTTGAAAAAGTTGGAACTATTATTTCCATTTTTGTTTGCACGATGTTTGCTAGTTTTATAGACATCGTGGGACAAATATTTATATCAATGTTTATTAGCTATGAAAATCATTTAGAACATGAGTTGATTGAAGTCTTTTATGTTAATAAAGATTTATGTGATTCGTTGACGTCATACGGACAGTTACGCATTAAACTACATCGCCTTCTAGTGTTATTTAATACTTTTCTTAATCCGACTGCAATTTTATGCTTGCTTGTATCTGTAATACTATTTATTTGTGGTACTTTTTTGGTATCAATGCGTTTTTTGGAGAGCGAATCAAATCCAATAACAGGAAAAATAATTACTTCGTTAATGGAAATGTTGATTTTTTGGAATTGTAGTACTGCGTTTCGCTATGATGGGCACAAAAATAATTGAGGTGGTATGTATTTTATATTATTTACCTAATAAAATAGGAACTAATAAATATTGATTACTCTGTATTCAATAATATTGTTTCATATTAGGTAAGGGCAAAAGTTTGTGGCGTTTTTTTTAGTAAAATTCAACTAGGTTATTTATAGTGCAAAAATGAATTTATTTAAACTAAATATGCTCCATTATTAATTATCGACAATGTTTTGCCATTTTTCGGGTAGAGCCAAGATACCATCAGTGAAGAACTCGTGTGGGTTCTGGTCAAAAACCTGAATCAAGTGATTTTCACAGACTTCTCTTAAAGCCAGCTTAATTCCATTGAGAGAAGTCTGTAGAGATCGGAACAAGTGATAGTCAGAGGGTGATATGTCTTAACTATACGGTGGATGCATCAAAACTTTCCAGCTAAACTATCGTAATTTTTGACAGGTCATCAAATAAGTGTGTGGTCGGGCGTTGTCATGATGGAAGACAACACTTCCATCCGCGCAGCAGATTTTGATAAAGTACCTATCGCGTACACAGCACAAATTTTTTCATAAGCCTGCACAGCGTTCTTCCCATTGCCGTAATAATACTGCAAAGTATAGCGCAATTTTCATTATTTTCTCTATTTTTAAACGCAAACAACTTTCCAACCACTGCACTAATTTCGATTTTGTTTACACAAAGTAACACTAGGAGTGTTACCTTTCAACGAGCGTTTAATGAGTCTGCAATCTGGTTTTCTAAGTTATTTGAATTGATCATCCATCTATCGAAGAAATCACGCCACGAACGTTTTCCTTTACCTATATATAAATGAATTAAGGATTTCAAGTTAAGAGAATTTTTATTGAATACACTAAATACTAAATTTATTTTTTTAAAATTAAATTTTGTTACCTAAACACTTTAGGCAAATCAGTTTAGAAGTTTTTCAATTTATATTTATATTTTTTATGATTTTAGAGAAACGAGCAGTAAAATTTTGAATAAATATCCTAATCAGCTTTTTAACAAATGAAGAAACTAATAAGGTGATTATTTCAATATAATTATTTTTTAAATGGAGTACCAAAATCTTAATATATTAAACTGAAAGTTTTGTATGTACGATAAAATTTATTTAAATATTATTTTTACAATGAGTAAAATTTCAATAATATTAAACTTGAAAGTTTGTATGTCGTCATAAATTACTTTTTAACATATTGCGCTGTTCAAAATGATTGTAATTTGCGATTTGAACTTGCTTTTTAACTTTTGACCGATACTCAAACTCTCACTAAAACGTATTTTAAAAATATCTTGAACAAACACCGTTTGACACATGTGCTCATATGGTAAGCCACTTAATTTTCACCTTTAAGTTGCCGCCGAAAACAAAGTCGTCCGCTCTGGCCTAAATACCGCTGGAGCAAGGAAAACAATTAGGGAAGTAATAAAAATTGTGGAAAATAATTTGCCAAAGCAGAAATTATGAAGCAACACATATGGACTTATACTAGGATTAAACTATTAAATTACAATATAGTTTTAAGAAACTGGTGAGAAATTTAAAACGACATTGAGGTGAAAATTGAGTCTTATTTTTTGATTTTAAAACTAATAAAATTAATGGGTTTTAAGAAAATTAATATTTTGAAGCAAATATAAAGCTAAATACAAGTCAATTTTATCAAATAACAATGTCAAATATTTGTGTGTGTTGTGGTGTAGCCAATATTATTTTGTTTAATATTTATTTGAGTTTTGTTTTAGTTTGAAACAATTAAAACCATTACTACAAAGTATATACCAGTTATTACGGCTTCAGAAATAGTTCCAATTGATATAACACTAATTGGATCTGTAAGTTTTCATATAAAGTTTTTTACAAATATTTAAAAAATGAAAATGAATAATGGTTTTTAGGTAGCAGGAACAGTACTTACTTATGTTGTAGTTGCACTACAATTTGAAATACTTATTTGGAATCCAAAATAATTTTTTCTGGACCACATTACAAAAGTTATTGATGTTTTAATATTAAAATTAGTAGGTTAAGTTTATGAGTATTAAAATAATGGGTAAGTATTAATATTTTCTAGTCAAGTTAATTTAAGATGAAAATTATTTTCATTTATATATGCACCAAGGTGTAAGTGTTCTCAATCTTCTTACTCTTAGTTAAATTAACATGACTCATTTAAATATTTAATTTAAACATTTAATGTACCTTTACTTTAGTTACTAAGTAGTTGCTTCAACAAGTAAATTTATGCGAGAATAATTAAAATGATATCCATCAATGACTGCTGATTAGTAACAGATTTAGGTTACAAAATTCAGAAACATAATTGTAAGAGAATATTAAAGTTTATTCTTCGATTTAAAGAAACGATTCTAATCTATATTCATTGAATCGATATTCTTTGATTCCATTTAAATTGATTAAAAAGATCACCGATTTTTAATGTGCCATGGGGCGAATGGCACAACTCTAGTAACAACTTAAGTTTTTCTTAAAGCTAAATAATAGTTTACTATACTTCACTGCAAAAGAATTGTTTGAGTAACGCACTAATTATAATTAGTACAATTATAATGTAATAGTAATTATAATGTTAATTGAAAATTGTTCAATGTAATTATCGATAAGATCACCCAAACCAGTTGTGTTGTGTATTTTTGATGTAATCACAATATAAAATTTGCAAATTTATTGATTGACATCTGTTTTTTTATTTGAGTTTTAGATACTATTTGCTTCTTCATAATTTTTTATTATTGTATGATTTAAAAATTTTCTTATTAGAATTTTTCCGCTTTTGTTCCACTTTCCCTTTTGTTCACTTTATTCCATTTAAAAAACTGGTAATTTCAAACACATTTTAATTAAATTGCCGTTTTACGACCGCCATTTACTGTTTAATTATTATTATTCTAGCAATAATTTATTTAAGCGAATTTCACACTATGTGAAATCGCTTATGATTCCTATGACTTTTGTTGTGATTTTAGATATGATTTGGGTTTTGTGTACAACTACATTTTTATAGTTATTTATGTATCTAGGGCATTATGATGATGTTTATGTTCGAGCATAAACATCGAGTAATGCCCGTGATGCATACAACGTTTTATATTGCACTGCATTCGAATTTGAGTACCTATCTACAAAAAGTCTAAAATTTTGACACGAGAAGATGTGCTAAAATTTATGAAAGAGGCTCCAGAAGACATTTTCTTCTAGAAAAGGTTTTAAGGTAGTAGATTGTGGCATTACTGAAAATAACTATTATGTTAAACACAGGTTATTATGGTGATGGGGATTTTGGTGGCCTAAGAAGGACGAACTCGTGAAGTTAAATGTAGATGACGTAGATGACAGAGGTGCGGTTGTGGTGGTAACAATTCAAGATACAAAAACTGGGGCCCAAAAGTTTTACGATTGTAAAGAAGAAGAGATGAACGCTTTAAGTTTCTTGCGGAAATACACGTCATTGCGGCCGAAAGGAACAAAAGAACGACGCTATTTCTTAGGATATCGTAATGGTAGATGCATTTCCCAAGTGGTTGGCAAAAATACTTTTGGAACTGTACCGTCAAAATTGCACAATATCTTGGTTATGTCGATGCTAAAGCATTCACGGGCCACTGTTTGCGCAGAACATCGGCAACTCTTTTGGTAAATGCAGGTGGGGATATGTTGACTTTAAAGAGGCATGGACAGTGGAAAAGCGATACGGTGGCATCGGGATACATCGAAGAAAGTATGGCTTCGAAGAATAAAATAAGCCGTTTAATTGGTACTGGCAATGGTGAAGCTGGAACTTCCCGAGACACTGGAATGTCCGGCGAAAATGGAATTGTCTCTAAAACTGATGCCTCTAACCTGAACGTTTCTTCAGTTCAACATAGTTTAGATTTAGGAAATTGTTCAATTAGTGGTTCGACATTTACAAATTGTACTTTTAATTTTAAATAAAATTGTAAACTTTTTTGAATTTTATAATATAACTGCGAATGAGAGGGCATAATAAGCGGGCATTATGATTCATAATGCCCTAGAGTATTATAGCCTATTTAATATATCTCGTTGTCAAGGTAAAAAGACAAATAATGATTCAGTGCAATATAAATTATGTTTATGCACGGATATATCATAAATTGACAATTATACACAAATTTATATGTCATAAACGTCTTTTATAGCCCACGGACCTCTTTATGCCCGCGGGCTATAATGAAACGTCAAACAAAGATTTCATAGGTACCTTACAGAAACAGCTTTAATACTTGCAAAATGAAAAGTTTTCATTAGAAATCGAAAATTGTACATTTTATTGAAAATTTCTTGTGGGTAATTTATGTTAACAAAACAATTAGAACAATTAACCAAATTAATTAGAAATTAAAAATTGTACTTTTTATTGCAAATTCATTGTGGATAATTTATGTTAACAATACAATTAGAACAATTAACCATATTAATATTCGGAGGTACAACCACTGGACTGGAATTACATGTCAAATTGGAATTATTACTAGTTGCTACATGATCGAAGATCTTGGTAGCTCCTAATTCAGTATTAATAGCCGATAAATTATTGTCCTTTCTAATCAATACTTTTTCAGCTAACCTAATTTTGTTTGATACAGAATCTTCTATATACTGTTCTGCAACTGACGTTGACTTCCAGCCTCCTAGTTGTTTTATACCAATCATTCCTTCTCCAGCATTTGCCAACAACGTCGCCGATGAGCGACGAAATGAATGCCCAGTATATAATTCAGGATTCGGCAACTTCAGATAAATAGCTATTTTTTTTGGAATTCCACCAAAAACATTTCTCCCGACAACTTGCCTGGTACATTTCCCATTCCTGTAAGCCAAGAAGAAACGGCGAGTATCTATGTTTATCGGACGTAGAGCAGCATACTTTTTGGAAATTTCTACTAAACTTGGTGTTCTAAGGTTGTCAACTACACTAAACATTCGATTCCTTCTGGTTTTAGTATCTCGCAAAGTAATCAGTAATGAGGATTGCAGATCCTGAATATCATCAACTTCTAATTGAACAAGCTCTTGTTTACGACATGCTCCAGCTATCCCAAATATTAAAGCTACCTGTTTCAAAAAATCTTGGTTAAACACTTTTAAATTGCAATAAATTTATTTACCTTATTCATTAAATATATTTCATCTGGAGCTTGATATATAAAAGCTTCTATCTCTTCCATGATCAATACTTTTGACTTTTTGGGTTTGAATCCGTCTGATTTTCTCTTTAAAAACCCGAATAAGCTTGAGTAACTGCTTATATCTATGTTGTGGTTGGCTTTGATAGTAGCCTTAAGCATGGAATAATAAGACCACAGCGAAGAGGGTTTTCTTTCTTTTGATCAATACCAAAAATAAGCCAAAAGACTCTTTTCACAATAACAGTTTTTGATAGAATCCTTTCGTATGTCGCACCATTTAAGGTATTCATTATATGTTTTTCTATACACTTCTTTAGATTTTTCGGGAACTAAGCTACTGTTTCTTGCTTTCTCTGCAGCCTCATCAACTTCGTTCATTTTCCCCTTTTTGAAGATCGCACGATTTATTACCAAACACAAAATGAAATTAAGATTTTAGACAATATGGCTACCGCTGTTTACTCGCTACCATAGTTACGTTTCAAAACTAAAATTTAATCAAAGCAACACTAGATTTGTGTCAATATTCAATTTATTTTAGAAATATTTTTAAATTAAAAAATCTTCATCCGTGCATTGTATTGTATTGTATTGTACTTAGGGGTCGATTGGCTATGTGTGCCTTACAGAACTGCGACCAGTTTTGATCTTTTGTTCATAACCCTTCTAATTGGCTTTTAGGAATTCAATCTTGCTAGCAAAACAAAGAATGGTCCTAAGAGGCTTGCTTTTCACCTCCTTGGTGTCAGTTGTGTTTGTCCCAAATATTTTTGCCTAAGTCTAGTTAGTGCAGTGCAAGTGCAAAGAATGTGCTCGGCCGATTCAATTTCCGATTCACAGAGTCTGCATTCATTATTTTCTTCAAAACCCATTTTTTTGAGGTGATATCTCACCTGGCAATGGCCAGTGAGCAGCCCCGTAATGAGTCTAATTTCGTTCTTTGATAAGAGAAGAAGCTTTTTAGCTTCTTCAGTCGAGTACTCTATGAATTTCTTCGCCTGTCTCTGTCCTGGTGCATTATGCCAGAGGATATTTTTGCTCTCTGCCTCCCACCTCTGGACCGCCTCCCCCCTAAGTGCTTTGGATAGCCCACAGAAGGGTTCGGGTCCAATAGGGGTAGCATTTGAGCCCAGTCTGGCTAGCTCGTCAGCCATCTCGTTTCCCTCAATTCCTTCATGCCCTGGCACCCAGCGGAGGGCAATTTTATTGCCCCTTGCCAGTTTTTTGAGGGATTGTCTGCATTCCCAGGTGGACAGGGACTCGAAGCTATTGGCTTCTAGTGCCTTTATCGCAGCTTGGCTGTCAGACATTATGTTTATTTGCTTTCCCTTTACCTTCCTTTGCAGGCACTCATGGGCACATAATGCAATTGCAAGTATTTCAGCTTGCATGATTGTTGGGTAGGTACCTAAGGCTATGGATGCCTCATATCTTGGGCCATATATGCCTATGCCTGTTCCCCATTCAGTTTTTGATCCATCTGTGTACCAGTTGGAGGATTTTGTGTCCGTTTGTATTGTTTGACTTTTCGCCGTAGCTCGGTCCTGAATAACAACTTTGTACGGCGTCTCAAAGTCAAAGGTTTTTGGAATTATGTCCCAAGGTTTTTCAAGTAGATCTGGCTTTAAATAGTCCAGTATCTTTAGGTGACCTGTTCTGTCTCCCGGTTTGAATTTCCTATTTTGGGTGATTTTATGGCGGTTTAGGCTTCTCTCTTCACCCGTAGGTGAAGAGGTGACAGATCTAAGAGTGCCTCTATAGCCGCGGTTGGGGTTGTGCACATAGCCCCTGTAATACCCAGACACACTAATCTTTGCAGCTTCTGTAATCTGCTTTGTGTCGTTATTTCATTGGTTTTTGTCCACCATACGAGTGATGCGTATGTGACAATGGGTCTTATTATTGATGTATATGACCAATGGATCATTTTTGGTCTTAGTCCCCAGTTCCTTCCAAAAAGTTTGCGACAGGCCCAGAAGGCTCCCGTTGCTTTGGAAAGAGTTTTGTCCACATGAGGTTTCCATGTGAGTTTGGCATCCAGGGTTACCCCCAGATACTTCACTTCTCCGGAAAAAGGTATCAATGAACCCCAAAGCTGCGGCGCTTTAAGGTTCATTTTTCTACGCTTAGTAAAAGGAACTATGATGGTTTTTGAAGGATTCACTGTGAGCTCTTCCTTTACGCACCATTCTTTTATCTTGTTTAGGGCAGTTTGCATTAGGTTTGATATTATGCCTTCATGCTTGCCCCTAATTGTAACGACAATGTCATCTGCATACCCCAATACGCAGAATCCATCATCAGTTAATTTCTTCAGTAGGTCGTCCACTACGATGGACCACAAGAGTGGTGACAACACCCCGCCCTGTGGGCATCCCCTCGCCGTGGCCATCGAGATTTCCTCCCCTCCTAGTGAGGCCGTTACTATGCGGCTTTTTAGCATTGATTCTATCCAGATTATCGTGGGTAGCTCAATGCCATGTCTCGCAGCAGCGTTCTTTATAGACTTATTTGAGGTGTTATCAAAGGCACCCTCTATGTCTATAAATATTCCTGCAACGATTTCTTTTTCTGCAAGAGATTTTTCAATTCCTCTTACAAGGTGGTGAAGTGCATCCACCGTACCTTTGCCTGGTTGATAGGCAAATTGCTTAGTATGAAGCGGCGCCCTTTTTAAGCGATTCGCCTCTAATATAATTATCTATAATTTTCTCCATTGACTTAAGGAGAAAGGAGGATAAGCTTATCGGGCGATATGATTTGGCCTCTTCGGGAGGCCTCCTGCCCGATTTTGGTATGAATACCACTTTCACTTTTCTCCATGATGTGGGTATATATCCCATTGAATAACTGGCTTTGAATATTGCCGTTATGCAAGGAGCGATCAAGTCTATGCCTTTTGAAGTAGGGCCGGAAAGATTCCATCCCATCCAGGTGACTTGTAGGGCTGAAAACTACTAATAGCCCATTTTACTTTCTCTAAAGTAAAGATTTTTCCTGCTAACCTTCTGCTATCCCTGCTGGAATGTGATCCAGGGGACATTTCGTGCGTTAGGTTTGTTGTCGCTATCATCGTAGATCCCGGGAAGTGTGTTTTTAGTAACACATTTAAACTTTCCCCGATACTATCGGTGTAAGCACCATTGGGCTGTTTTATGAGTCCAATGGTATTTGAGTGATCTTTAGACAAAGCTTTCTGAATGCGCGCTGCTGGGGCCGTTTTATCTATCCCCTCGCAGAAGCGCATCCATGATTGTCTTTTTGATTTTCTCAATTCAATATTGTACCTTGTTAGGGCTTTTGTATATTCTTCCCATAGGCCTATCCTTTTGGCCTTATTGAATGCTTTTCTGGCTGTGACTTTAAGTCTCCAGTTCTGCATTCCACCAAGGTACATCTCGAGAGATGTTTCTTTTTTTCAGTGGACAGCTGACCTCATAAGAGTTCATTATGCACTGACTAATGTGGTTAGAGGCTGATTCCAGGTCCTCCGTGGTGGCTACTTCGTATCGGAGGCCTTCTAGCTCGGTCCTTAGTGTCTCTTGATAGAGGCACCAGTCCGTCTTTTTCGGCACTCTACATTTCACCATTTCCACTTTTGTGCTCTCTATGTCGAATGTGATAGAGGCGTGATCAGAGAAGGATGCCTCCTCCATCACTTTCCAGTTTTTATGATTTGACTTATAAACGAAGTGGCCAGTGTGAGGTCGATTACCTCTTGCCGAATCGCGTTTATAAAGGTGGGCTTTTATCTTTGTTTATAATGTCTAAATTGTTAGAACAAATATATTCAAGTAAGTCCTTACCTCTGTTATTGGTGTCTGTGCTGCCCCAGATCTCGTTGTGTGCGTTTGCATCGCAGCCCAGAAGTAGGTGTTTGTTCCCCTTTCGACACCAGCTTATGAGGCGTTGTACTTCCTCTGGTGGTACCTTGGTCTCGTCTCCCGGAAAGTAGGCTGAGGCTATTACTATAGACCTCTTGCCTCCCTCCCTTGGGAGTTCAACCACGGCAGCTGCCAGGTCCCTGGTGTTGAATTCTGGAATGGGAACAAAGTTAATGTCTTTCCTGAGCAGTAGTGCTGCTCTTGGATTACCATACCTGTAATCAGCTAGGACGTTGGCCGTCCTTTCAGGGAGACCCCCTGATTTTGTCTCCATTTATCCAGGGCTCTTGTATTAGCCCTATGGAGAGTTGTTTCTTAATAAACCTCCAATATAAGGCACTTGAAGCTGCCTTTGAATGGTGGAGGTTTATTTGGATGCACTTTGTGCCTTTGATGGCTTGTTTTTAGCCCCTCGTTTCTCCGATAGCTTTGCTTTCTGCTTCAAGGGGCCCTTCCCAGCTTTCTTCGCCTGTGAGGGCTGCACTCTAGAAAGCCCAGTTGTGCTCTGACTCTTTTCCCTGCCCGTACTGGGCACTTTGGGATTTTCACCAGAGCACCCCTGTTGCCCCTTGTGAGTGGAGATGAGTGCATCTGTACTAGTGCTAGGTGCATTGGACGTTGAGGCATCCTCACTAGCACCTGCAGTAGTTGTTTGGGCCTTGTCTGGTTTGCCCTTTTTCGGGCGTAGCTGGACTTGCCCAAATCTGTAGCCGATCTTAAAGTTCAGCTTTTTCAGATTTTCAGCTGACTGAACATCAACTGAAAGAGTTACCTCTAAAGTTTGGCCTATTTGTACTTTTCGTACAATTCGCCAGTTTGAGGTAATGAGATCCTCATTCTGGGCTTCTATGAGACCCAGAATTTTCTCATTTTTGTAATCTTGGCTGCCCGGGAGATATGCCACAAATATTTCCGTGTGAGGCATTTCTGCCTCTGACACGACTTTCAATGCGGCATTTTCCCAGGGTTTAAGTTCGGCCTCTAGGCCCTTTACCCATTCAGCTGTGGCTGTATTGGTACATGTAATACCGAGCCAGCCTGGTCTTTTGTGGATTTGGTGGAATTGAGGCTTTATATCAGCCGTCTTCCTTTTCTCCATTATTTTGTCCAGTATGGCTTCCTGAATGGCTTCAAGTTGTTCCATAGTCAGGAGCTCTTTTGGATATAAGGAATGTATTATTCCTATCTTTACCCCGGTTACGGCCTGGCTGAATGTCGGCTTTTCACCCTTACTGGGTGCAGCCTTACCTTCACCAAACTTTACCCGTTTTTTATCACGGGCTTCCGGAGTACTGCCATCAGATCTATTTCTTTTGGCAGCTTTGCTAGGATTATATCCTTTGAGGGCAAGTTCCCTGGCTTTGTCAGCCGGTTGACCCTTTTGGATGAGATATTTCATCCTTTTGCGAGCAGCTCCACTTAGTCTAACCCTTTCAGTCTTCAATTGAAGACTTTGTAGGGCTTTGTTGACATCTTCTTCGCTGCTCGCGAGGAGTACGTCCTCTGTATTTTGATCTGGACTTTCATCCAGTACCATGGGCTCCGTATCCTTAGCCTTTTGGTCAGGATTTTCATCCTGAACCATAGGCTCTTGGATAGTTAAGATTGGGTTGAGGCTTTGGGGAGCCTCTGTTGTTGACTCTGTTAAGGGCGAGTCTCCCTTTAATTTTTCTGTGTACATATTCATTTTGTTCCCACGAGAAGCTAGGATAAAGAGTCACTTGCAGCAGAGCCTGCTTACCACAAGAAGGCTATTGAAACCGAGAGGTCGCCTGGTATCCGGAGTTCGCATATTATTAACTGGAATTACCTTCCCAGCCATACAGTCTTCGGCATATGCTGTTCCACCTTGACTTTAGGGTTTTTTATAGAGGTTTTTCTCCTCGCAGGTCAGGCGGTTAAGCCCATCCCCCGCGATGTTCTCTCTGCAGCGTACCAACACTACGCCTAGTGCTGGTTGTTGTTGCAGAGTAACTATCCTACGGTATTAATAGACGACTGGCGTGTATCGTCTATAGCTAGGGTACCTCGGGTGTGCCATACCCGTACTTAGGTTGTTTCAGCCTAAGCCCCTGAGGGTTCATCCGTGCATAAAGTTTTGTATATACCACGGCGTAACTGGCTTTTATGGCCTTCGACGTATTCTTAGCCCTCGGCTACCGCCTCGGGCTAAAATTACGTCTTACGCCATAAAAGCCTCTTTACGCCCTAAATCCATAAATAATTATTACATCTTGTAACTGCTTGTGACAAAATCACATGATAAAATAAATTATCAACATAGTAAACCTAAAATTTTGAGATTAAGATAAAAATTATACCACAAGAATAATTATTAATAGTAAAGTAATTACCTTAACGTTCGATAGCAATATTGTGCCTGGTTTTATGTATTATGATATTTATGGAATTCACAATAAAATTTCATCTGTCAAACTGTAAAAATTTATCGCAGTCGGTAAAGTGGTGCAACGATATTATCGAAAAGCACCACAAATATCGTATCGGAATAGAAGCGGTTCTAATCTGACAATCGCGTATCATTTTATGACATATTCCTTATGATAAAATCACATAGTGTGAACATAAAAAAACTGCTTATGTTTAAATCATAAGCGAAATCTTGGATAGCTTGGAAAACCACCCCAGCAAAGCTCTACCAGAAAGAAGTACAAAACAATTGCCCTAAACATATTTAAAACAAAATAAAATAAAAATAAACATTGAGGACAAAATGGATGACCACCTGGGCAACTACCGACAATCAAAGACTTTAAAAACTCTTAAACAATCGCAATAACCAACGAATACAAAATTACCTAAGCGAACTGGCGCCAACTGAAGCATTTGACTACTTGCTGTGGAAGGCAACTAAAATTCCCATAATAACCCTAACACAAGAGTGGGCAAGAACTAATCAAGAAAAGGCAAATACCTTTAGCAATAATCTGGCTGATTAGATTAGGTTAGAAGACAACCATTCCGAAGAACCTAATGAAGACGCTGAAATCGAAAAATTCCTCGACGTTTTCCTCCAAATGAGACTACCAATAAAAAAGTTAAAAAAATTTATATTATGAAACTTCTGATACTAACCAAATCTCCAGGCTTTGACCTCATAGTTGCAAGAATCCTGAAAGAACTACCCAACAAGGCAATTGACTCTATTATCACAATCTACAACTTTATTTTGAGACTGGGTTACTTTCCGGCCCAATGGAAGCTGGCTTAAATAATTTTGATTCTTAAACTTGCTAAAACACCAACAAAACCTACCTATTACAGACCTATCAGCCTACTTCCAATCTTTGAAAAACTTCTCCTGAAAAAATTTATGCTTCTAATATAGAAAATGGAAATAATTCCCAAGCACCAATTCGGACCATGCAACAATTGAGCACGTACACAGAATCGCAATTAAAATCAGACTAGACCTGAAAGCAAAAGATTTTGCTCAGCCGCATTTCTTGGCATAACTCAGACGTTTGACAAGGTGTCTTCCACATAACTTTTACCCTGCGCTCTAGCCTTATCTCCATAATAAATTCCTCCAAATTAAATCAATTAAAAAACTAACGATTTTGGATTAAAGGTAAATAAATGTTTACTTTACTTCGCTGCTAAAGAATTTGAGTAGCTTAAGTTACTTTTTTTCAACTTTACGCTGCATTAATAATTATAATGTGAATTGTAATGTAATTTGAATGTAATTATCGATTAAATAATTGTACGATGCACAAAGCGAGTTGTGTTGTGTAATTTTGATGTAATCACAATACCAAAAATAAGTAAAGCGATTGATTTGTTTTCCGTCATTGTTATTTTCTAAATATAAATAAAATTTTATTTTTATTTTTGTAAATTCTTAATTACTGCCTATCAGCTTGCTCCCAGTATTGTCCACTATTTTGAAAAATCACCACTGAGAAGACGAATGCCAATTATGGAATAAATGAAGATAATTCCCTACTATTAGTTCGGATTCCACAATAGAATAAGTCCACAAAATCGCCACCAAAATCAGACGTGACCCTTAAGCTGGGAGATTGCTATGTATTGTCGATTTTGCAAAACGTTGGTAGCAAACTTCTTCCAACGTTTCCACTTCCATGTTGGCACCATACAAAGTAACAAGAAGGCGTGCTCCAATATCTGCGATGTTTTCTGGTTTGACATTCTGATCTTTAAAGATTCTGAAGATGGCATTGACTTTTTTGTGTTTTTGAATAAATAAAAACATTTTTGTTTTTCCTTTGTTAAAGAGGAAAGATATCGTGTCGCAGCCACTAACCCGCATGTAAAAAGAAAATGTTTTCGGCTGCTTCTTCCACTTTCAAACTATTCGCGGAATACACACTTTCAGTAGTACAGCAGTTCAGCAGCAATGTTCAGCAGTGCTGAAAGTGTGTATGTTGCAGATGTTGGTTTTGGATGATCCCAATGCTGTCAGCAGAACTAAAAGATTAACGTCTTCGCCAATTATAAAAACAGCGTCGAATGATGAACAGAAAGAAAGCTTCTTCTTCAGCCTGCTTAACAGGAAAGTTGCCTGTTCGAATTTTTTTGTCAGCATCGAAATCAAACGACTTTATTTTTTTATTGACCAAAAATCGTTTTCGAGAAACTTGAACCGTCATTGTTTCATCGAAAAAAACTTCCGCAGACATCTACTTCTTCATTCGGAAAAATCTTTCGGCGCTCCTCGTATTTTTCTTGTCGCCATTAGATAGATATCCATCGAAAACAACTACTGCATTTGAATCGTAGTGATTTTGTACATATTGAATGTACTTTTTACAAATTGATCCGAAAGAATCATTACGATCCCATACAACTTTATGTAAAAGATACTCCCCATCCAAGTTATCTCCAAGTTCTATGACTTCTAACAATGGTGTGAAAACAACATACAATGAAGATTTAGTGCCTTGGCAGCGACATAGGAAATGGAGCAAGTTCAAATAAATAATAATCCTTTATCTCGTTATCGGATTTCTTCGCAATCCACATTCTCTGAAACAACATTAGTGGTTTGATAGTAATTGTTTCTGCACCGATTTCTATGCTACCGTTGACTGCTGCCAATGAGATGACCTTGTCCTTGCGTTTGAATTTGATGGACTCGTAGTTTTCGTATGCAGTAACCACGTTCGACATACACTTGATAACATTTTCTCTAAACAAATGATAATTTATCTTTTTATGTCCTACAACTCCAGTACTTATAGAAAGGAGTAAATCGATTTCTGGGAACAGCGAATGCTGAGAAAGCTAGTTTAATATTTTTTCAAGTCTTGATCGTCTCTAGTGATGCGTGAAGTCCTCGTATCAACATGTTGCTCAGATGTGTCCAGATTGCAAGTTGTGGCCAGCTAGCATTTTCTCCGCATTATTTTCAGCATAAATAGTAAAAAAAACTTCCTTCAATCCACTTCCGGTCATTATGTATCCAATAGCATCAAAAAAAGACATTAGTAGGTAAAATCCTCCTAATTTCATGATGACATTTGTGAATGTAGGATTATTTACGACGATATTTTGACCCATATAGCACACATTCTTGGCGCGATCCGTTATAGCCTTCTCCGCCCACTTTTGGGCATTTGCCTCTTTCTCTAACGGAAAGGTTTAAGCATTAAGATCTTGGCGCGATATTGGACGAATATTGGGGCAATATCGTACATTGGTGCAATATTGGCAATCTACAGCCAATATTGGTGCAATATAGTTTTGACATTGGAATGCAATATTGGTTTACTATGTAATGCCAATATTTGTACAATATTGATTATCTATATTTAGGCAATATTTAAATAAAGTATTGGTGCAAATTCGTCTCAATATTGAAGTTTAATATTGGTTTACTATGTAATCCTAATATTGGTACAATATCGATTATCTATATTCAGACAATATTGAAATGCAATATTTGCGCAATATTGGTTTACTATGTAATGCCAATATTGGTATAATATTGATTATCTATATTTAGGCAATATTTAAATGCAATATTGATGCTAAGTCGTCTTAGTATTGTAGTGCAATATTGGTTTACTATGTAACCCTAATATTGGTACAATATCGATTTATCTATATTCTGGCAATATTTACATAAATGGAATGTTGGTGCAAAGTCGTTTCAATATTGAAGTGCAATATTGGTTTACTATGTAATCCTAATATTGGTACAATATCGATTATCTATATTCAGACAATATTGAAATGCAATATTGGCGCAATATTGGTTTACTATGTAATGCCAATATTGGTACAATATTGATTATCTATATTTAGGCAATATTTAAATGCAATATTGGTGCTAAGTCGTCTTAGTATTGTAGTGCAATATTGGTTTACTATGTAATCCTAATATTGGTACAATATTGATTATCTATATTCAGGCAATATTTAAATGCAATATTGGTGCAAAGTCGTTTCAATATTGAAGTGCAATATTGGTTTACTATGTAATCCTAATATTGGTACAATATCGATTATCTATATTCAGACAATATTGAAATGCAATATTGGCGCAATATTGGTTTACTATGTAATCCTAATATTGGTACAATATTGATTATCTATATTCATGCAATATTGGTGCAATGTCGTCAGCTTTTGTATAGAATTTTGAGAAAATTTTACTTTACGATCTGGGCGATTTGTAATTGAACCAGAATAATGTTTTAAGAGGAAATCGGAATTTTTCCGATCCGCTCGTGAGAAAGCAACAATTTTTTCTGAAATAAAATTTATCACATTTTAAGTCCATACAATATTAAAATTATTCATTTAATGGACTTCTAAATTTTTTCTTAGAGTAATTTAACCACTACTAACTTCTAATAATTTAATCATACATTGCGTTTTTACAACATTATATTATCCAGAATTCTTAATATTTTTAATGCAGAAGAAAAAACTTAAAACAAAGTTTCGTGGTAATTACTGTTCTTTTTATCTAAATAAGCAGCAGGTGCAATTTCCTAAATAAATTTATAATAGAACTTGAGTATCTGTTTGGAAAACAAAATTATTTACAGTGATTATCAAAATTGGGCTAATTAATTTTTCAGGTTTAAATTTATAGAGAAAACGTTCATATCTTAAAAATTGTGTTGTAATACGGTAATGTCATTTACTTGCCAAGTTTAAAATCAAAACCCAATATGGAGAATTATGATCAAGAATTAATTGCCTTTCCTATGGCGAATTTGAATAGACTTGCCTTATTTTCTTTAACTAAAACTTCTAAAATACGCAAACTGGTTATTATGGTTTTGTCAGCTATAACGTTCTACTGCGTTGGTATAGCTATTGTGCAATATTTTTATATAAAAGATAATATTTTTGATATTGTGGATAATACCGAAGCTGCGGTAGGATACACTCAGGTAATTTTGCAATTTGCCGAAAATTAATAACTTGTGTTTTTGGGCTAGGGGTAATAAACCTAAACTCAAAAGTACATTTTTTCTATAAAATTGTTTTGCCAAACGAAAGAGCACAAAAATACAAATCATTTAAGGTGAGAATAAATGTAGTAGGACTTCTAATAAGGCCACAATTCAAATTTGAAAATTACAATACTCCCATAAGAACCACAAATGTATTATATTACGTCATAACTGAACACATTCTAGCACCAGTCCGTGCGTTATCGGTGGGTCGACACTCACAACCGACAGTCGCTATATGTTGGGTCAATTTATACACTTTGCCCGAAGCGGAAACTTCGGAAGGTCGGTTTTGACTAACGCAACCACGGCAAATTTCAAATTTTCGAAAAATCGTCAAAATTGGGGTTCCGGTTTATTACCTGTTTTTAATTTTTATTCTGTATAGAATATTTTCCCATTAACACAATTATTTTCTTTAAGGTTTTGCTGAAAATATGGTATTCTGCTTACAGTAAAGACAAGTTTATAAATCTGGTAAAAATTGCAAAGCAATTTTGGACTACCGAAGGCCGTTCTGATTCATTCAAGAAAGAAACAAGTGCTCTCATTCGTACAATAACGACATTTCAAAGATTTTTCTTTGTTATAATTTTGACATGTACACCATTATTCATATTAATGACCTTTTTTGGGAAAAAAATGCTCCTGGGAAGTTGGAACATGGAAAACCAAGAAGTATTGTACCGTATTACATGGGTGTGTAGTTTATTCTCCATGCACTTCATAACCTTTTTTATCGCGAATTTTGATTGTGTATTTTTGGGCATGTGTTTTGAGGTTATAATACAATTCAAGATTTTACGCGACAGCTTAGAAAATTTAAGTGTGAAAAATATACAAAGTCAAGAAGATTTTGAAGCGTTTTATCGGGAATTACGAAAAAACATTCGGTATCACATGTTTTTGTTAGAGTAAGTTATTGTTCTCTTACACGACCATTCCATTTTATTACTGTAAAAATTGTTTGTAGATATATTAAGGAAATGCAAAAGGTATATTCGATCCCATTCATGATTCAGTACATAACAATTGCACCATTAATTTGCTCTGAATTATTCGCTGCTTCAGAAAGGTGAAAATGTTATACTTTTTAACAGTAGTTATATAAAGGGACCTCTAGCTCAATTTTAATTGATTTGTAATTTAGATTTTGAAAAAATCCGCGGTTTTATTTAAAATTAGACTAGAGACCCCGTTGTTCAACAGCTATCAACATAAATCGATTTTTAATTTAGTATTTTGTAGTACTGTAATGGTGTTGTCGATTAGATACGGATTTGCAGGACTTTGCCTAATTTTTCAATTAGCATTTTACTGCGTCACAGCAAATCTGATTTTTGTGGAAGTAAAAATACTTTGTTAGCAACTTTTCGAACCATAAAAATTCATTTTTTTAGGTAATGACTGTTTCGTATGGAATTTATAATTCGGATTGGTACTCACAATATTTTAGACAAATACAAACTCCAATGGTAATGATGATTCAGGCATCCCAAAAAGAATTAGTATTCTCTGCGTGCGGTTTGGTACCAATGAATATAAATACTTTAATATCGGTAAGTAAAAATATAGTTTGCACTTTACCTTGTTTTATCTACTTGTAAGTTCCTAAAGTCCAATTGTACCACCTTCATTTGGGCATTTAATAGATATTTTAAAATGGCATTTAATATATAATTCATGGATCTAATTTGATTTTCTGACAATGTTGCAATTCAATTTAGTTTAATTAATTAGTTGTCAAAATTCAAAACTACTTAGTCCAGTTTCGAGAATGCGAAAGAAGGACCGTTGCACTAGCGTTTTTCTGTCTTTAAAAGTATAGAGAAAGTCATAAAAGTTAATATTGGATGACGCACAGGACCATTTAATTAAAATATCTGTTAAATCTTCAGATAAAGTTGGTACAATCGGTCAGTTGGAACAAAATTATTTCCTTTGTAACTTGAAAACTAAATTTGCAATATAAAACAACGGTTTTTTAGGTCGTAAAAGTTGCTGTTTCTGCAAGCGCTGTATTTAAAAGTTTGAAGGAATAAATTACACGTGCACATTATATTATTAATCCTTTGTAGATTTATTGAAATAAAATCACTGCTGCATAACAACTGTTTGTTTAATTTGTTTAAAAGCATTCCGATTAAGAGAAGAATAAGACAGGCAAAGAATAGAGAGAGATGGAGAATGATGGAAAAGGCCAGCAGTGGAAAGAAATAGTGAATGTTATAGTTTCCACAAAACTAAAGCGATATCGTACAAATTCTGCATAATTTGAAATTATTTAATGTTTTACACATTTTTTTGGGTATTCTATATTCCCACATTTCACATTATCTGCTTGGCCGTTACTATGGTGAAGTAACATTCTTAGTCACTATTGGAATTAAGATTAGATAATGTTTTCCCACCAGCTTTTCAATAAATGACAGCATGTGGGTATCGTACCTAGCGGTTTCATGGTTTGACAGTTATAAGTAAATCCAGCAATGGATGTTGTTATATAAAATCACTGCATCTCTTTTTCTCCACAAAATGTTCGCGCTTGGAAAAGAGAACTTAAAATCCCGGTTGGGAATACACTGACTTTTCTATGCCGTGGTTAAAATTGTATGTTAAAAAAATAATTTAATTGGTTTTGGTTTAATGATGCAGTCATTTTCAGTTCTACAAGGTAATTGTCTTATGCAAAATGCAACTGTTTTGTTCAATAATGCAATTGGGGTAGAGTTCGATTTACCGGACTCGAAAATACACTTTTTCCTATAAAAATGGCTTTACAAAACGAAAGAACGCAAAAATACAAGCTCTTTAAGGTGAGGATCAATCTTGTCGGAGTTGTAATAAGGCCACAATTTAATTTTGAAAATTGAAAATTTCCCATAAGAAATACATGTAAGTGTATTAAAATGAAAAGGGGGTAGAGTTCGATTTACCGGACTCGAAAATACACTTTTTCCTATAGAAATGGCTTTACAAAACGAAAGAACACAAAAATACAAGCTCTTTAAGGTGAGGATCAATCTTGTCGGAGTTGTAATAAGGCCACAATTTCATTTTGAAAATTGCAAATTTCCCATAAGAAATACATGTAAGTGTATTAAAATGAAAAGGTATCATTTATTCTGTTGGCGGTACTGTGCTGTGCCTGGGTCGACAGTGACTAGTGGTGGGAGATACCAGTCGCTCAGAGATCCGTCGCGTCAACTTTCAAAATTTTCGAGTTGGAGCCGCTTAAGGGATGTTTTAATGAGTTTAGCACGTGTCAAAACCGTTCGAGCGGAGCGACCCGGAGGGTCGCGTAGGGGTGCGGAGAATAGGTTTTGACAGTGCAACCACCTCCGAAACGAATTCACACAAAAAGTGATTTTTTTTCGGAAATTTGTTGTCCGATCACAAATTTAATTCTTTTATTAGCTAATTACACATTATCTTTCATAATTCGTTGTAAAAACGAGATTCTGGTATATTTACAGTCGCCACATCCTCTTTCAATTTTGGGGCGGGTTATAGTTCAAAAGAGCCAATGATAAAATTGCATTCCAAATTAACTTTAAAGCCGTTTTTTTCAAAATTGTGTGAACCGACCGCAAATTTTATTTTTTTTATACGCTAATTAGACCCTCATCTTTCATAATCCACTTCAAAAATGGTAAAAATCCTTCCGGTAATTCGAACCGCACCCATGCAATTGTTTTATTTAATAATTTTGTTTAATAATTTTAAAGTTTTTATTAATTAATGCAAATGTTTTTGGTTCAACAATTTAATTAACTTTAATGCAATTTTCCTGATTCAACAAATCAATAGTTTCTTTAAAATTCAACTGTTTTTTGCCAAAAACTACTAGTTTAATTTAAAAATTTAATTTACAAAATACAAAATACAAATGTTTGATCAAAAGGTTAAATATTTACGAGGGTCAACGCTAGAAATCTACAATTAACTTCACACTTCACGTACTTCATAGTAATTCTCCATACTTCTCCTTACTTTATAACTTTAGCAGTAATTCACGGAATTCACGTACTTCACCAGTAATTCACTGTACTCCATCAATAATTCACAGGACTTCACTTACTTCATCAATACTTCATTGCATTTCACGTACTTCATCAGTATTTCAGAGATTACCGAAATTCCAAAATTTGTGCGCTGGAGTGTTTCCTCCCAGACCCTTCCCCGGGATTTAGTAGTATATTTTTTATCATAAGTAAACTGACGATTTTCTGTTGCAGAGGCACTGAAAGGTGTTCCACATCCCCTGACTCCCCGGATTAAGTAGTTTATTTTTTATCAGAGATAAACTAAAGACCTCCCGTTGCAGAGATCCCCACTACCCCCAGAAGTGTACGGAATTTATAATTACTCTCCAGTATCTTTGTAACGGGTGATTTTTAGTATACTTCTGATAAAAAATAAACTACTTATAGTTTATCTATAGTTAATTAAAATAAACTTGATCCGGGGGTTCAGGGGGGTTTTGCATGTTCTGCAATGTTTTTCTTCCTAAATTTGTGCACTGGAGGGTGTTCCACACCCCCCAGACCCCCCGGATGCAGTAGTTTATTTTTAATCTGAAGTAAACTAAGGATCTCCCGTTGTCGAGGCATTGGAGGGTGTTCCACACCCCGGACCCCCCGGATTAAATAGTTTATTTTTTATCAAAAGTAAACTGAAGATCTCCCGTTGCAAAGATATAACTAATTTTAAAAAGCTTGGAATATGCTTATATATTTAATTCATTTTAATAAAAATAAATTATTTAAACCGGGGGGTCTGGGGGGTGTGGAACACCCTCCAGTGCATTAAAAACGGGAGATCTTCAGTTCACTTCTGATAAAAAATTAATTAATTAATTCGGGGATCTGGGAGGTAACGGGAAGATCTATCAGTTTACTTCTGATAAAAATAAACTACTGAATCCGGGGGTCGGGGGTGAAACACCTTTCAGTACTCAAATATTACAATACAGAGAGACATATTAAAAGTTTGAAAATTTAGTAGAAACTCTCAGCTACCGTTTTAGTTTTTTAAAAAAATTATGAGATATTCTTGGGGGGGGTGAAAAAGGATAAAGCAAAAATAAATTATCAATTAAACACCAACGAATATTAAGATTATTTTCAAAATTGAGAGGGGAGCTAACAGGTTTCTCCCCCAGCTAATTTTCGAAATAATTTAAAAGCAAAAAGGTCCAACCTAAAATAAAGAATGTACAATAGATTTAGACTTTTTTGAATTAAAAATTCGCAATGGAAGGGGATTGATGTTTATTAATTAGTGCTGTGATTGATGCTGTATCTTTTTAGAATTTTTGAAAAATAAAATTTAAAAAATAGTTTACTTAAAACACTTCTTGTAATTGATTGTCTTGAATTTATTTTTTGTTGTGTAGCCATTTTTTAATTTGACTTGTCTTGAATCCTGCCTGGTTTACCAAAAATTTATTAACTTCATGATACTTCACTTGTATTTCAATATACTTAACATATATTTTACCTACTTTACACGTATTTCACAAGTACTTTATGTACTTCACATGAGATTTCATGTACTTCATGAGATGTGTACAAAAAACTTCACCAGCGGTTAACCCCTCGATAATTGAATTGCTTGTTCAACAGATTCAGAATTCAACATATTTCTTAATAATGTTACTGGTTTGTTAATAATTCTAATGGGTTAATAATAAAAGCTGCTATTTTGTCTAAAATGCATATTTGTTTGATCAATAATAATTTTGCTTAAGTGAAAGAATTTGTCTTGAAAATTTAGACAAAACTCTGTTTAATTGTTTTTGGTTTAATAATTCAATCGTTTTTGGTTCATCAATGTAACTGTTATTCTTTTCCAAAAATGCAACTCTTCTGTAAATAATTCAACAATTCGAACATTTTAGTTTGATAACAATTTAGTTGGTTTTTTTTAATTTAATTACGTTTTGTTCAACAATTCAATTGTTTTTTGTTCAACAATTCAATTATTTCTTGTTCAACAATTGAATTATCGCTGATTAAAAAATTCAGCTGTTTTTTTTTAATAAATTAATCAAATTTTCAACTATTTTCCTGTTTTATCAACAAATTAATTATTGATTAAAAACAAAAATTATTAATTTTCCAAAAAATACCACTATTTGGTTCTATAAATTTAGCTGTTTTGTTTAATAAATTGAACTGTTTGGTTATATAATTTAAGTGCTTTGCTCAACATTTTAAATATTTTTGTTTAATAATTCAATTGTTTTTTGTTTAATAAGTCAATTGTTTTTGATTTAACAATTCAGTTAATTTTTCAACAATTCCACTGGTTTATGCAAAGAAGCTACTTGTTTGTCCAGAAATACAACTGTTTTATTAAATAGATCAACTTTTTTATTCTATATTTCTGCTATTTAGCTCAATAACTTAACTGGTTTGTTTAATAATTTAAATATTTTATAATATGACAGCCCCAGTTACGTCACAAACATTTTCGGGGAAGGGTACTAAACCTGAACTTCGATTTTGACAATTTTTAAAGAGAAATGCAACGAATTGCGATTGTCACCTTTTTTTTTTGAAGACAAACGCTTTATTATGCAGGTGTTGACCCGATAGAGCAACTGGTAGCTTTCGCCATTTGTAAACGTCGACTACAACCACGGACTGTTGACAGAATTTGTTTAATTTTTAATTTTATGCAACGCGTTTAAATAAAATTATCAACTTAGAAAAATTAATTTATTAATAATTATGCTATAAAATATATAGATAAATGTCTAAGAATTTATGTAAGTACATATCAGTAATATAAACAAATTCAAATTTATTCTCTAAAGCCTTCAGCACAACCTTGGTTTTCTAGTGTTTTGTATTTGTTTTGACATAATTCAGGAAATCTTTCTAGTATTTTTGCTTTTGGTTCAATTTTATTCAAATCTGTTATTTCTTATCTTTGTTTTCAATTCTGAAACAACAATAATAAATATTACATTAATTGTTATACAATTACATAATAATTTGTAAATAACTTAGCAATGTTGTTGTAAGTATTTATTTCAAAGCGCTTAGCGATTAAATTAATCCTTGCATGGTTAATATTAATTTCTGGATCGCTTATTACAATAATAATTAATGCGATAACAACTAACAACATTAAATACTTGTTTATCTAAAATGATTATGTTGATCATGTTGGATGATAAGAAACGCAAATGTCCGGTATTATAAATAATTAACAACATTATCTGATCTTAATCCGTGAGTGGTTAATTTCAAGCAATTTTCTATATCATTCTTAACCCTCCAAAAATAAAATTGGTCCAAAATTGCAACAAAACTCCAAAGCTATTCCCTTGAATGCCAAAACCAAAACATTAAATTTTGATTTCTTGACGACTCAAATTTGAACGACCATTTTTAGAACGGAAAAAGGTGTAGATCAAAAGTTGCAGTTATAGTATTAAATCGATTTCTTCACATAGTTATCTTCGTTAGCGAACTTTAGGTTAAATTGTCGAAATAACTAATCAAACGACAACAAAACAAATAAATCAAACATCTGATTAGTTATTTTGTCAATTTAACCTGAAGTTTGCTAACTTGAAGATAACTATGAGTGAAGAAATCGGACAAAATGATATTTTGAAGTTTCACTCGAAGCCTAAAATGTTGTTTACAATTAAAGAGACAAAATTAAACAAAAAATTTATTTACCAGATGGTCGGCTTCGATTAAATTAAAATTTAGTTGGTTTTAAAATTTTCGTATATTTCGAACTAATGTTAAAATCAAAAACGCTCTCTAACCCATATGGCGGCCAGTATCTTTAGCAACAAATATTTGCTGCGTCAAACTCAAAAATTATTCTAATTCGTAGAAATATAACTAATAGAAGAAATTACAAGGCGTACTCAAAAATTAACGCAACAAGGAAAAATAAAACGTTAACGTGCAATATTATCAATCAAACTTATAACTTTCAGAATTAATCAACAGGAACTCTCTGAAACAACGCAAAAAATACATTGCGATACCATAAATTGTACAAAATCTTACATGGTTGAAAAATAAAATGAGACTCTGAAAAGTAACTCCCCAGGAGAATAAAATATTCTTTAATATACGCCATCACTTCCAAGAAAACATAAAGATATTACCAAGTTTAATATTCTGCTTCCCGATACTGAAGTATTGGAGCAAAATTGAATGATGTTAGTTGACAATGTCAAAAACATCTAAACAACAATCTAAATCTAAGACAATCTAAAAACATTGAACATTTTTATCGAGAAATATCTTCGAATAAGTTTGCACCAAATTAATATTATTATAATTTATATTTAATATAATAAATTAATATTAACAAATTAATATAAAATATCGGGTTCAAATTGTAGACTTAAGTTCACAACTTTACGGAATTTCTTAGATCGACCTTCCAATGAACATTAACTCACTGTGGTTTCTAAAATTTGTTCTATATTGTCAAATGTATGACTAATTGTCTAAATTAATGTCAATATAGAGGAAACTAGCTTCTCCAATAGGTTTTGCGGCAAAACAACTTTGGGGCGAACTAAATTACTTGTTGTTGTTAAATTATTCAACAAAAACAATTAAATTATTAAACTAAAATAATTGAAATGTCAAATAACGGAGTTAATTATGAATGAACAAACATCTCAATTTATTAATGAAACAAAAGCAGTTAAATTTATTGAACAAACAGTTGCAATTTTTGACAAATTATATTTTTTTGCATTTAACATCTGATTTTCAAAAACAAAAATTTTTTTAAATCTGCAAATTATTACAGAAATATATAGCTCAATTGTTGGATAATTAAATTGTTGAACCAAAATCAATTTAAATAGTAATCCAAATCTAATTGAAATGGTTAAATTTGAGGTTAAGCGCTGCTGAGGTTTTGTAACATCTCATGAAGTACATGAAATATCATGTATAAGCACATGAATTTACTTTTGAAAACAAAATACTTTAAGAAGTACATAAAATCATTGAAGTACTTGTGAAGTAAATCAAGTACTGATAAAATACATAAAGTACGTATAAAGTAGATAAAATACGTGTTAAGTATATTAAAGTACAAGTGAAGTATCATGAAATTAGTAAATTTTTGGTTAATTACATGAAATTAAACCTAACTTATGAGCATACGCTACGGAGAGGGCTAGAAACCTGCTAGCTTCTTCCATTTTAAAAATTTTCTACGTAAATTTACAAATCTTTAATATGTTTGCCTGCATTGTAGTATTTGGTTCGATCCGGGAGGAGTCTAGTAGAAAATTTCTTTGATTTATCTATGTATCTATGACCGTCTCCGTGCTTCGGAGGACACGTAAAGCCGGCGGTCTCCTACTTTGAAGGGTCGCCGGCTGTGCGATGCTTGCTTGGGCGTTCACCGGGTTGGTCAGAGAGCTATACCCAGCGACTGAGGTGGGATCTGGCACTGATGGGGTGCAAATCGCCTTCTTGGCTTGGTCCTCCGGTGAACATCGACATGCTGCAGTTAGAACACAGCATTGGCTCGGTGTGATCGCTGGTGGGTTGCGAGGCAGTCCTTTGTTCGTAACACCTACCACTGTTTGGGGCACGGGTTAATGGGAAGTATGGTCGCATGAGGCTGTGCGCCTGGCATAATGCGAAGTACGATTACTAATCTGGGGCGAGCAAAGACCGGGGTACAATAAGCGTAATAGCTTTAGTGCAAGTAGACCTAGAGCCACATCCGCAAAGATTAAGAATTAAGAAGTATTTGAGTACTGAAGGTTTCACAACTCCCATACACTTCGGATCAAGTTTATTTTTATTAGAAAATGTTGCAGAGGCACTGGAGGGTGTTCCATACCCCGGATTAAGTAGTTTATTTTATATTAGAAGTAAACTGACGATCTCTCGTTGCAGAGGCACTGGAAGGCGTTCCATACTCCCTCAGACCCCGGATTGATTAGTTTATTTTTATCAAAATTAAACTGACGAAGGCACTGGAGGGTGTTCCACACCCCAGACCCCCGGTTTAAGTAATATATCGTTATTAAAAGTGAATTAAATATTTAAACACATCTCAAGTTTATTAAAATTAGCTATAGCCAAGTAAATGTGTTTAATTCGTAATCTGACAATTAATCAAAACTGCATAATTATAAATTCCGTACCCAGTGGGGGTAGATTTCTGCAACGGGAGATCTTCAGTTTACTTATGATAAAAATAATCTAAATTATTAAAATAAATTAAAATATATTAAATTATTTAATACTAGGACCCGTCCCGGCTTCGCACGGGTGCAATGCTGATACTAAATTAAATACACTACAGAAAAACTATGAACGTTGAACAAAAGATAGCTATATTCTATTAAGTTTTTTTTCTGAACTTACTTAAGATTTTTGAAAATAATTTCCTATTATTAAATTAATTGATTATTATTTATCGTACTTATAATTATTAACTGATACGTTGTCGCGCTGAAAAGCACGTTTTTATCAAGTACTGTTATTTTATATTTATAGGCATGCCTCCTCGCAATGCCCCGCCCGACCGGTACCGCCCACCGCAAACGCAAATTTTAAATTTGTAATATCTCCGAAGATATTTGTTTAATTTACATGCTGTAAGGAACCATATTGATCTATATTAATTGCACACTGTATTAAAGGTACTTAATTCGATAAGGATTAATGCCGTATTGCTTAAAATAGCTTCGTAAATAAGCCATTTTTTCACGTAAAAAGTAAACAATAAAAATGGTTAATGTGGGTTATCCGTAAAAGATAAACATATACCATCGCGGACTTTTTTGTAGACCTTTTTATGGTGTACAATACTGTGTACATTAATTTGATCTAACTCGTAGGGTTTAGGCAGCGTTTTTGCTAAATTGCTAAATAAGCCCAAAAAATTACGACATCACGTTGATGCATGTATTATACATATAAACCTTCCTCTTGAATCACTCTATCTATTGGAAAAACCGCATCAAAATCCGTTGCGTAGTTTTAAAGATTTAAGCGCACATAGGGATATAGGGACAGAAAAGCGACTTTGTTTTATACTATGTAGTGAAGGAATAAGTACATTATTATACCAAACATTATTCATATTTGACAATACAATGACAATTTATTTACAAAATATTTTGAGGTTAGATTATTTATATCAAGAACAAGTTGTTTCAAAAGTTTCAGATTATTAACGAAAAACCAATTAAATTATCAAACCAAAAATATTTGAATTGTAAGTTTCCCGAACGTAAGCTCACCAGATACTCAGGAAGTGGGAGCATATGGGAATCGAACCTAAGATGGTTTCATGGCTTGACAGTTATAGGTAAATCCAGCAATGGGTGATACATCTATAACTATATAAAATCATTGCATCGTTTTTTCTTCGCCAAATGTTCACACCTGGAAAAGTTCGAATCCCAGGTGGAAATACTCTAACTTTTCTGTGCCATGGTTCAAATTGTATGTTAAAATTTTGTTCTGTCCGATTTACATTGCAAAAAGAAATAATTTAATTGGTTTTTATTTAATAATTCAGTCAGTTTTGGTTTAATAATGCAACTGTCTTGTCCAAAATGCAACTGTTTCGTTTAATAATTTAACTGTTTTGTTCTATAATGCAATTGTTTGGTTTAATAATTTAATTGCTTTTTGTTGATTAATTCAAATGTTTTTTGTTCTTAATGTAATAGTTAAATTTTCCGTGATTCAACAAATTAACAGTTCCTTTAAGAATTCAACTGTTTTATGAACAAAAACTGTTTTATGCATGCTCAACATTTTAGTAATTTTTAGTTTAATAATTCAATTGTTTTTGTTAAAAAATTCAATTGTTTTTGATATAACAATTCAGCAGATTTTTCAATAATTTTACTGATTTGCTAACTATTTCACTGCTTTGATAAAAATGCAAATTTGTATGTTCAATAATTCTGCTAAGTCAGAAAATTTGTATTGGGAAATTTGGTGGAAACCCGGTTTAATTGTTTTTGGTGTAATAATTCAATCGTTTTTGGTTAATCAATGTAACTGTTTTTTTTTCAAAAATCCAACTCTTCTATTAAATAATTCAAAAATTGCAGAATTTTTCGTTTGATAATAATTTAACTGGCTTTGGTAATAATTTCAATGGTTTTTAGTTACACAATTTAATTGTTTTTGCTTCAACAAGTTAATTATTTCTTGTTTAACAATTGCATTATGGATGATTAAACATTTCAACTGCTTTTTTAACAATTCAACAAAATTTTCAACTATTTTCCTGTTCTTTTTAAATAAATCAATTGTTTTATGTACAAAATCTATTAATTTGCCAAAAAATGCAACTGTTTGGTCGTATAAATTTAGCTGTGTGGTTTAATAAATTCAGCTGTTTGGTTTAATAATTTAACTGCGTTGTTCAACATTTTAATTATTTTAGTTTAATATTTAGTTCAATTGATTTTTGTTTAATAATTCAATTATTTTCGATTTAACAATTCAACAAATTTCACAAATTTGTCGGCGAAATTTTTCGTATTCTGCAACAATGCCACAACTGAAACTTTTTCTTTTTATTATTCTGACCAATTTTAAAAAGCTTTGTTACATCGAACATTTTTGCCTGTTTTTTTATTTCGTGACTGATTTGACATGACTTATTTCATGATTTTGTTGAAAAGCGAGCAGCCGATTTCTCAGCTTGATCCTAGCGTCGGCATTGATTGACAGTAATTAAAGACCGATTAAGATTACAAACGAGATGAAATTGTATTTTAGATTGATTTTATTTTAATTTATCGGAAATCTATTCATTGCGCTACCACCACGCTAACATTAAGAAACAGTTAAATTGCTGCATTAACGATAATTCAATTGCTGCATTAACGATAATTCAATTTATTGTTGAACCAAAAACGATTAAATTATTCGATAAAAACAACTACATTATTAAACCAAACATTAGAATGATTTATATTTGACAATACAGTGACAACTTATGTACAAAATATTTTGAGGTTAGGTTATTTATATCAAGAACAAGTTGTTTCAAAAGTTTCAGATTATTAACAAAAACCAAAATAAATACAAAAGCGTATTTTTTATAATTTTTAATTAAACTTTTAATTTTTTTTAATTTCTAAGAATTTTGCATTCCTAAAGTATTAATTTCTCTACTTGTTTAAAAATCAAAAATTTCCTGACTTTCCCATGACAAAATTTTATATTCTTTGGCGTTGTCAGATATTCATGGTTTTAATGACGAGTGGGAACCCTGTGCTATTTTTTCGTTGCTCGAGAGGGGGGGAAAGAATAGTGCCAATTGAAGAGTTGAGTAACAAAGACCCGGAATCTGGTTATTATTCATTAATCCGCTAAATCAACAAAATCGCAGTTGCAGTTTCAGCTGTTGGAATAAAAAATTTAAAACAATTTTTTTAATAATTTTTAATATGCCCACCTTCATTTTTAACACATAAACGTGCTTTCTTAAAAAATGTAAATCAATAATATATATAACGGCACTTCTTTCATTAAATTCCGCAACATTTATATGTCGATTAAATTCAGATTTTTGATAATTTGCTGAATTTATTATTTTTTTATACAGATCTTGTTTGTTATTTTAGGATTTTCTGTAAAATGAGTTGATTTTCTAAACAAATTTACTAAACTAAAGTTATATCCCGTTAGGTTTGCTATCGAAATTGGGCCTCAGTGTTTTTGTAAATAATTTTGTTTACAAGATACAAGGTTAGCAACAAAAACGAAAAAAATTAAACTTGAATTTATTTAATTTCCACTCTTAATTAATTCATAACTCGAAATCTTGATTCTAAAAGATAAGAGTTTATAAACTAGTTTGTAGATTAGTAAATAATCTTTAAAAATTACTAATTTATTAATATAATAAAATCAATAGTTACGGTGCAATAGCCGTTTGAAGGCAGAAATTCAAAAATTGCTTAAAAAAAGGTACCCCAAAGGTTTGGACTAGGACAAAATATATCTTAGAAAGTGTCTTTTATTATCACTTCAAAGGTTTTCTATAGTCACGGGAACACCCTGTATCTACAATAGTAAATATTTACAAATCCGTTAATAAAAAACACTCGATATCAATGGTTTACTAATTTGAAAAAGTAAAAATTGCTTTATTTGTTTGTTGAAGAGATTTTTGAGAAACTCGCGCATATTTAAAATTTAAAAAAAAAAATTAGAAATTGTATATTAATAAAACGCAACATGTAAAGATAAAATAACTCGGTAACTGTTTGAGTCAATTCAATGAATGGATTTTCCATATTTTTTATTTGCTTAAGATTGTAGATATTCATAATAGTAAATCGTATAATATCGAAATGAACGAATGTGTGTAAAATGCAGTGCTTGTTTGACTTGCTCTATAATTAATTTTTTGATATAATTATTAATTTATCAGAATTAATGAGAATTACAATATTTAATTATAAAAAGCAAAGGTCAATCGATTGGCTAGTAATAAATAACATCATGTTGAACAACATACAAGTAGTTTTTATGGTGGGACTTGCAATTTCCGTAAGTTACCTTTTCAAAATATTAACTTTTACTACGACCTAATTTAAAAAAAAAATTTTCGCTTGAGCCAAATACTATACAAAATATTTTATTGATATTATTAATCTTATTTTAGTATGGAAATAAGTATGTCGGTGGTTCGCCTTACTCGAGTGTAGATGACATAGCCGAATACAATGTTACAACAGAAACAGTAAACCATTCAGCAGACGTTTCAGTTACACCGAAACAACATTATTTCGGTAGGTATTTTTTTGTTTTAATTTAAAAAAATTATTAAACTTTCCAAATGTTTTTTTAAAGCAGAAGATGACGACATACCTCTGTGTCAATATATAACAGATATGGTAATTCCTTCCATTGCCGAGAATGCCAACAATATTAAGAAAACAATTGTTCATAGTGGAAATGCAAGACAAATCATACAAATTGAAAGATGCGTTGGGTAAGTTGTTTTATTTATTTATGTGAAAATGAAATCAAATATTTATTTTGGAGAAATCCATAACATAATACCATGCTCATGAACTACTGATAAATGGAGTTCTACTGTATTTTGAAAAACGTAAGCAATAATTTTGAATATTATTTTTAGTGAGAACCTATCCTGCCATTTCTTAGAAGACTTATTACCAATTGGGTATGAATCTCGCTGTGTGCAGAAATATTCATTTCATACTTTACTTACTTTAGACGAAGACAATGAAATAACTTTTGACCAATTTAAATTTCCATCTGCATGTACTTGTGTTTACAGAAGAAACCTTTTTAACTAACAATATTTTTTTATAATTTTTATTAATTTTGTTGTATCGTCAATAAAATTTTATTTTTGTTGTTTACCGAAAATTTTCATTTTCATGAAGAAAATTTAACAATGAATATATTAAGGAATAAATGGTGTCGGGTGGCTCAGTATTGCATGCGGATCAGGATCAGGTTTTGTAATGATGTCACAAGGCTGATGTTAATTGTTCTCTATTTTTTAATTTTTTAATTGTTGCGTTTAAATAAGTTTTTTTTTAAAACGTTTGTCCTATTTCTTGTGGGTCACGCTGTATGTTACCTGGTGAAAATAAATCAAAATTAAACCTACACCTGGATAGAATTTTACCGAGTGTTCATTTTAAAGCTTCTAGCAATTAATATCTCAAAAACCAAAAGTCAGATGAAAAAATGTTTCGAACAAAAGTTATTTGATAGCGAGGGAAACAGAATATGGCATAATTTTTTTCTTAATTTATTGATCTTTCCAAGGTCATTTCAAGGTCAACTTTGGTTTTTTAAATGGCACCTTAATTTTTTTTACAGATTCATATTTTGTATGAAAAAATAAACAACTTTTGTTGGAAAATTTTTTTTATCCTACATTAGGATTTTTGAGTAAGATGCGTTGAAACAAAATAAAAACATTTTAATAAACTGCAGCTGATTATATCGAAATTTATTTTTTTAAAAGTTAGAAGGCTGTTATTGCTTTTGTTATTATTCAACTTGAATAATTTTAGGACAATGAAAACAAAACACTGTCAAAACAAATAAATTGACATTAGTTTCTTCAACTATTGTTAGTTTTGTGATTTTCAGTGAGTTTTATTTTCCCGTTCGCTTTAGATCTGATAAAAGTTCGCAATTAGATCATTAAAATGGTTTATACTGTAGAAGAAAGAATCGAATTAATTTTCTTGTACGGAGCTCAAAATGAAAATGCTGCAAGAACTGCAGAATCTTATAACGCGAGACAACCTGGTAGAAATGTCTCTCATAGGTATGTTATAGACCTTGTTTCAAAATTTCGGGAAACAGGATCGTAAAAATAAAACACGCAAGAATTCTACTAGAATATTGGATGACTTAGCTCAAATTGAAGTTATAGGCCATTATGCTTCAAATCCTAATAGTTCGGTGCGTGAAGTTTCTGCTATTAGTGGTCTATCAGTGGGCACTGTTCATAAGGCGCTAAAATTGCATAAATTTCACCCATATAAAATGCAGATTCATCAAACTTTGACCGAGGATGATCCAGACAGACGAGTGGAGTTTAGTGAAGAAATGCTTCAATTATTAACTACACATCCACATTTATTGAAATCGACTTGTTTTTCTGATGAGTCAACCTTTTTTAAATGGATTTGTCAATAAACACAACTGTCGATATTGGTGTGATGAAAATCCTCATGTGTTTACTGATGGACATACACAGTGGCCGCAGAAGGTAAACGTGTGGGCTGGTATACTTGGTGATACAATTATTGGACCATTATTTATTGATGGAAATTTAACAGGTCAAAATATCTAGAAATGCTTGAAGATACAATCTATCCTTTAATAGTTGATGCGTTAGAAAGTCAAAGTGACGAAGAAGGACACCTGGAGCTCGATGAAACTGTTTTGCATTTTCAACAAGATGGCGCACCTCCTCACTATACTATTCCTGTTCGAAACTGGTTAGATGATAAATTTCCAGGGCAGTGGATCGGCAGACGAGGACCGATAGAATGGCCAGCTAGGTCCCCTGACTTAACTCCTCTTGATTTCTTTTTATGGGGACATTTAAAATCTGTAATTTATGATACAATACCAGCTAATATTGAAGAGTTAAAATTTCGAATCACAGTGGCTTGCAAAAATATTACGAAAGAAACTTTTGAAAATGTTAGAAACGAGTTTCAACAAAGGCTGTATCATTGTTTAGCTGTAAATGGGGAACATTTTGAAAACTTGTTATGAAAACACTCGCTTACAAACATTTTTTCTACTGTTTAATACTAATAAATAGCCTTCTAAAACATGTAAATATTAAATTTTGATTAACAATGGTTAGTTGATAATAATGTTTTTATTTTGTTTCAACGCATCTTACTCGAAAATCCTAATGTGGGATTAAAAATTTTTTACAAAAGTTGTTTATTTTTTTATGCAAAATACGAATCTGCTAAAAAAATTAAGGTGCCATTTAAAAAACCAAAGTTGACCTTCAAATGACCTTGAAAAGGTCAATAAATTAAGAAAAAAATTATGCCATATTCTGTCCCCTTTGCTATCATACAACTTTCGTTCGAAACATTTTTTCATCTGACTTTTGGTTTTTGAGATATTAATTGCTGGAAGTTTTAAAATGAACACCCGGTATATAAATTTAAACCCCAGGCGGAGCCGGGTATCCTAGTTATTTATAAAAAAGTAAGACTCTTGATAGAAGGAGTTCTGGTGTACGAATACAGCCAATACAACAATCGGATTATACTTATCAAAATAACTTCCAGGCACACTCAAGTTGTAATAATATTTTTGCAAACTATTTTCGTATTTTTAAATTTCAAAAATAAAAAGACTGAAATACAATCTTTCCAGCTCCTACAATATTAAAAATTATACTTTAAACTTGAAATTTTTTTTCTTACCACTGTACCAGTTAACTTTCGATAATTTACTCCTACATTGTTTTTTATTGTCATTGTATTGTGAATATCTGGAGTTTTTTATAGTTATATTTTTATTACATAATTATTTGTACCAAAGACAAAACTAAAAAAGTTTTGTGGTTATTATTGTTTATTTATCTAAATAGATAGCACGTGCAGTTTCCGAAGTAAATTTTTAATGGAAATTGCGTGGTGTCGTTCTCAAAAGAAAAATTATTTACAGTTATTATTACAATTACGCTCATTAATTTTTAAAATTTAATTGTATATATAAAGCGGTCACATCTTGAAGATAACATTACATTTACCTGCAAAGTTGCACAGTAGTAAAACTCAATAATATGGAGAATTATGATAAAAAATTAATTGCCTTTCCTATGGCGAATTTGAATAAACTTGGCGTTTTTTGCTTAACTAAACCTTCCAAAATACGCAAACTGTTTACTACATCGTTGGCAGTGGTGACGATGTTCTGCATTGCTATAGCAATTATACAATATTTTTATATAAAAGATAATATTTTTGATTTTGTGGATAATACTGAAGCTGCAGTAGGATATTCTCAGGTAACTTTTTCAATCTGCAGGAAATTAATAACTTTTAAATTGTTTGTAAAATCTAAAGAATTGGTTGGACTTTTAGGAAAAATCTTTATTTATACTGAGTGGTGAATTAATTCACGCACCAAAAGATTTTCAAATAATATCTCCGCTACTCCTAATTATTTCAGAAAAAACGTTTAAATTAGTTTTTTTGTAGATAAAAAATATTGCATCTGTCATGTTATTTATTATTATTGTTTTTAATTTTCTATTTTTTATAAAAGCAGACACGAGAAACTTAAAATTATGATTTGCAAATAACTAATTAGCTTTGCAAGTTTTAAAATAAAAAACAAATATTACCGATTCATTTATGCAATAAAATTTTTGATAATAATACTTAAAATACTGATAAAATTATCCTTCAGATATGTAATTAATTAAAAAATTAAAAATAATTTTTTTATTTAATAAATTCTATTAAAAAAATAGCAATTTTAAGTTTCCCGTTTCTGCTCAAAAAGAAAGAAAACTGTTAAGGTTTACATTGAAAACGCTGCAGAACTCGAAAATATTTGATAAAAATTAATTTTCTGTTCGCTCTGAAAATTTCACCACGGTCGACCTGCTAAATCAAAAATAAAACTTCGGTTCTTTAAAGCTAAATGATTCCTTCAAATACAAATTCAAAATTACAAAACAAAGTTTGCAAATTTTTCAAAAATCGGCCGGACTACAAATTACATAAAAACCCACTACAGCAACATTTATCCCTCTCAAAATTCTATAATTTGCTGTTAAATTTCTATTGATGTCAGCTACATTTTAAGATTTTCTCAAGTTTTATACTTCATACTGCATAGAATTTTGTTTCGCTCACTTATTTTCTTTAATTTTTATATTTTTAATGTCCTTGTTTAAAACTTTTGCAATTCCAAAAATATTAAAAAGACCAAATTTTTGTATTTTGTCTATTTCCCCATCGTTTCATTTTATTTTCAAATTTCCCAATTTTTGTTGGCACTGAACTGTCTAATTTTGCTCTTCTGATCTTAATTTACAAATATATAATTAAATGTTACGCGACACAATTGAACTTTTAAAAATAATTTTATTAACTTAGTAAATAATGATACAAAAGTTACAAGTTTAAACATAAAGAACTAGTGTCGAAGACACCGAAGTTACAAGCTTCAAGCCTAAAGAACTAATGCATGTATGTTGCTGGGTTATCCCCGCTTTTATACTAAAAGGTAAGTGATGAACAGCTGTGCTCTAGGTGGCAGATGTGCTCTAGGTAGCAGATGTGCTCTAGGTAGCAGATGGTGCTTTATTTCTAGGAAGTATTCTTAAATTAGAATAACAATTGTGCTTTATTATTTCGAAGAAATAAAGATGAATCATCAACACGTGTGCTCGAAGGAATGTGTTTAAATTAAAAGTACAATAAAAATACAAAGTTTATGATAACATGTTGACATCAAGTGTTAATTAGATCTAACAGGTGAAGGTCTTTAGGATTACATAACTATATATTTTTTCTATTAAGTTTTTGTTCTGTTTGGTTATTACTGTTTTTCTATTTTGCCTCACACTTTTTCTTTCATCTATATAACACTTTCCGTAATTTAACAAAATGATCTTGATTCTATACCTCATCTCTGCAATACTTTTACTAAAGTCTTCTTTAGTTTGATTTATATTTAGTTTTTCTAAATTTCCTAGTTTCTTGCATTATGGCACACCATGCAGGCATTCCCATATTTTTGTTCTTATTTATTTTATTTTCAAACTAATTTTCTCAATTTTATAAATTTCACCAGTGCCAAAGACTGCCCCACGTTTGACGCCAATAAAATAATTATTAAAATCACGTTTCATTCTTGTAAATTTTATTTTTAAAATAAAACGTAATTAATTGAACAAAATTAAAAGAAATTACATATTTATGATTAACTCCAAATTAAGAAGTTCATCTTTCTAGATTACAAAAACCCTTTAGGCTACTATTATTTAAAATAAAAACCGGCATTTTCAAAACCAATCAATAAGAAAGCTAAATTTAATGAAAATAAAGCTGGCTGCATAGCTTTGAGAATAATAGATTTTCTGAGAATAATAGCTTTTGTATCTGGCTCCGTATTTATCTGTCCGTTGTCCGCACTACACCTTTTCCACATGTAATTCGGATTTCGTCAATTGTAATTCAGATTTGTCAACTGTAATTCGGAATTCGTCAATTGTAATTCAGATTTGTCAACTGTAATTCGGACTTCGTCAATTGTAATTCAGATTTGTCAACTGTAATTCGGAATTTGTCAATTGTAATTCAGATTTGTCAACTGTAATTCGCAATTCGTCAATTGTAATTCAGATTTGTCAACTGTAATTCGGACTTCGTCAATTGTAATTCAGATTCTGTCAATTGATATTCAGAAACCGTCAAATGAAATTCAGAAACCGTTAATTGAAATTCAGAAAACGTCAAATGAAAATCAGGAAACGTCAAATGTAATTCAGAATACCATAATTCTGTCACAGAATTAGCCGAACTGTAAGCCAAAAATACAATTTTAAAATAAATACTTGAATGTTATAATTTTAAAGTTTCAACTTTAAATAAAGTTAAACCTACTTCATTTAATCGGAGCAATTTCTGTGGCTGGTGTTGTAAGTATGGATCGCAGAAGAGGTTCATTTACTTCACAACTAGCAAATGATTGGGTAAGGGCATTACTGCAGCGTTGGCAAGATATGGGAAATCAATTGTCAGATTTCGTACACAAGTAGACAACGCGCCATGTCATTCAAGATTGGAAACTGTGTTTGATGGGACGACAGCAATTTTGTTGCGACTAGGACCCTACTCACCAATGTTAAATCCAATTGAGTTCATTTGGTCAAAAATTAAGGCAGAAGCCAAAAGCCATATTCGAGTTCCCAATGTCACAGGACCTAATCTTACAGAACAAAGACTGGTCTATTTAGAAGAAATAATAGATCGAGCTAAGAACACCGTAAATGGTGGCGATTGTGCTCGTGCTACAACATTGCACGACACATCAAGCAAAAGCCTTATCCATGGAAGATATGCAAGTCGGTCGCTAACTTATTTGCTAGAAATTGATTTAACAAATTGTTGTGAAACAATTTATGGTTTATTTTTTATTATATGAATAAAATTTAAATATTTATTAAATTTTATTTCAGTTTAGTTATAATTTCATTCTATGTAATTTATATGCAATCCTAATTAAATTCTCATGCTTTCCGAATTACAATTGAAGTTTTCTGAATTTCATTTGACGATTTCCGAATATCAATTGACAAATCTGAATTACAATTGACGAAGTCCGAATTACAGTTGACAAATCTGAATTACAATTGACGAATTCGAATTACAGTTGACAAATCTGAATTACAATTGACGAATTCCGAATTACAGTTGACAAATCTGAATTACAATTGACGAATTCCGAATTACAGTTGACAAATCTGAATTACAATTGACGAATTCCGAATTACAGTTGACAAATCTGAATTACAATTGACGAAATCCGAATTACAGTTGATCTTTTCTGAATTACATGTGGAAAGGTGTAGTCGATCGTGGACCACATCACAAATATGGGGAGGGGCTTAAATTATGAATTTAATACAAAATTATTTAATATTTAAGAATTTCAATGCTAAGTTAAATCTTAGTTAACAGATTGATAAACATCCTTCTTCTATTGTCTTAGTTTTAAGTACCGGATGAAAGACTCACACTTTTGATCTGAAAAATAGATTCTATGGTGGTCTATTTTACAAGTGGAGTCGCTCTATCTTTTCAAACCAGAAGGATTAGGTCTAAATTTATCTATTTGCCTATAATATACATGTAGTGAATAATTCCTTCCCATAAGGAATATAAAGTATAATAGCTGTATCTAAGATTAAAACAACTCCCCCTCTAACCCGCAAACATTGTTTTGAAACAATTTCATGCTAAGCGGAGAAATTAAAATACAGACGTCAAACATACAAAGTCTACAAACATACGTCTAAAATTCATTTCACAAGTGCATTACCTAAACAAATTCGTGTCATAGCAATATGTACATTGCCTAAAATTTAGCGATTAATTTACTTTAAAATAGGTTTGAATTACAAGATAAATTTATCGGCGTGAATATATATAGTATTTACATTATGATTTCACTGCACCGAAGTTTTTCAAATTTTTCAAAAATATTTTAACTCCTAGCGTATTTTTTTTTTTACAAAACAAATTAAAAATGAAACAATGAGAATTAAAAATATCTTAAAATCGATTTTGAAAAGTACAGAATCTCCCAATGAGATTTGCTGAGTATTTAATTGGGATAACAAATTGGGATCGTAGATAAAACAAAACAATCGTAAATTTAAAGTATTAACCTTTACTCCATGCTCCTGTTAGCAAAGTCTGAAATTTTAACTTATAATATATAAGCGGATACTTCTTGTTCAACAGAGTATTTAATTTTTTAATATCAGGATCGCAGAATTAAAAATAAAATCGTTAAATTATAGTGCTTATCTGCCTTACTTTGTGTGTTCCTGATACCAAGGTATCAAATTTGAATATTTATTAGCGGAAAACTTCTTGTTAAACAGAGTATTTAATTTTGAAATATTAGGATCGCAGAATTAAAATAAAATCGTCAAATTATAGTGCTTACTTGCCGTATTTTGTGTGTTGCTGCTATCAAAATAATAAATTGAGACTTTTATTAACGGAAAAGTTCTTGTTTAGCAGATTATTTAATTTTGCAATATCAGGATCACAGGATTAAGAAAAATATCGTTAAATTACGGTATTTACTTCTCTCATTTTGTGTGTTTCTGCTATCAAAACATCAAATTCGAACTTTAATTAACGGAAAATTTCTTGCACTACAAAGTATTTAATTTTGAAATATCAGGATCACAGACTTAAGAATAAAATCGTATAATTTTAGTGCGTATCTGCCGTATTTTGTGTGTTGCTGCTATCAAAATAATAAATTGGAACTTTTATTAACGGAAAAGTTCTTGTTTAGCAGATTATTTAATTTTGTAATATCAGAATAGCAGAATTAAAACAACCTCGTTAAATTATAGTGCTTATCTGCCTTACTTTGTGTGTTCCTGATACCAAGGTATCAAATTTGAATATTCATTAGCGGAAAACTTCTTGTTCAACTGAGTATTTAATTTTGTAATATCAGGATCGCAGAATAAAGAATAAAATCGTTAATTTTTGAGGTTATCTGCCTTACTTTGTGTGTTCCTGCTATTAAAATATAGAATTTGAATATTTATTAGCGGAATATTTATTAGCGGAGACGGTCTTGGCTTAGTAGTTAGAGCGAACAACTACTGATGCAAAGGCACCGGTTCGATCCCGAGAGAAGTCTAGAAAAGAAAATTTTCTTTCTGACTCTCTTTCAATCTATGACCGTCTCTCGTGCTTCGGAGAGCACGTAAAGCCGGCGGTCCCCCTGGGTTGATGACTGCCAGCGTCAACAATAAAAAGAGTACAGGCATATTTCCCAATCCGGACTAAGCAACCGTGGGGTCTTAATGCTTTAATCTTTCTCTTGGAGAAAGAAGCCAATCCCCCAAAAATGGACGGAAAAGGCTAACTAAAAAATTAGCGGAAAACTTTTGTTCAACGGAGTATTTAATTTTTCAATATCAGGATCACAGAATTAAGAAAATATCGTTAAATTATGAAATTTATTTCTCTTATTTTATGTGTTTCCGCTATCAAAACATCAATCTAGAACTTTGATTACCGGAAAACTTCTTGCACTACAGAGTATTTAATTTTGAAATATTCGAATCACAGAATTAAGAATAAAATCGTAAAATTTTAGTGCGTATCTGCCGTATTTTGTGTGTTTGCTATCAAAATAATAAATTGAAACTTTTATTAACGGAAAAGTTCTTGTTTAGGAGATTATTTAATTTTGAAATATCAGGATCGCAGAATAACGAATAAAATCGTTAATTTTGAGGTTATCTGCCTTACTATGTGTGTTCTTGCTATTAAAATATCGAATTTGAATATTTATTAGCGGAAAACTTTTGTTCAACGGAGTATTTAATTTTTCAATATCAGGATCACAGAATTAAGAAAATATCGTTAAATTATGAAATTTATTTCTGTTATTTTATGTGTTTCCGCTATCAAAGCATCAAATTAGAACTTTGATTAACGGAAAACTTCTTGCACTACAGAGTATTTAATTTTGAAATATTCGAATCACAGAATTAAGAATAAAATCGTAAAATTTTAGTGCGTATCTGCGTATTTTGTGAGTTGCTGCTATCAAAATAATAAATTGAAACTTTAATTAGCGGAAAAGTTCTTGTTTAGCAGATTATTTAATTTTGAAATATCAGGATCGCAGAATAAAGAATAAAATCGTTAATTTTTGAGGTTATCTGCCTTACTTTGTGTGTTCCTGCTATCAAAACATCAAATTTGAATATTTATTAGCGGAAAACTTCTTGTTTAACAGAATATTTAATTTTGTAATATCAGGATCGCAGAATTAAGATTAAAATCGTTAAATTATAGTGCTTATCTGCTTTACTCTGTATGTTCCTGACAACAACGTATCAAATTTGAATATTTATTAGCCGAAAACTTCTTGTTCAACAGAGTATTTAATTTTGAAATATCAGGATCGCAGAATTAAAATAAAATCGTTAAATTATAGTGCTTACCTGCTTTACTTTGTGTGTTGCTGGTATCTAAATATCAAATTTGAGCTTTTATTAATGAAAAACTTTTTGTTCAACAGAATATTTAATTTTATAATATCAGCATCGCAGAATAAAAAAAATTCATTAATTATAGTGTTTATTTGCTTTAGTATGTGTATTCCTAGTATGAAAAGATCAAATTTGAGCTTTTAATAACGGAAAACTACTTGTTAAACAGCGTATTTAATTTTGTAAAATCAGAATCGCAGAATAAAAATAAAATCGTTAATTTATAGTGTTACCTGCTTTACTTTGTGGGTTCCTGATATCAAACTATTAAATTTGAACTTTTATTAACGGAAAACCTTGTTGTTCAGCAGGGTATTAAATTTTGTAATATCAGGATCGCAGAATAAACAAAATCGTTAAATTATATTGCTTATTTGCCTAAGTTTGTGTATTCCTAGTATGAAAAGATAAAATTTGAACTTTTATTAACGGAAAACTATTAAATTTGAGCTTTTATTAACGGAAAACCTTGTTTTTCAGCAGAGTATTTAATTGTTTAATATCAGGATTGCAAAATAAAAATAAAATTGTTTAATTATAGTGTTTATTTGCCTTAGTTTGTGCATTCTTAATATGAAAAAATCAAATTTGAGCTTTTATTAACGCAAAACTTCTGGTTAAGCAGAGTATTTAATTTTGTAATATCAAGATCGCAAAATAAAAATATAATTGCTTAATTATATTGCTTATTTGCCTTAGTTTGTGTATTCCTAGTATGAAAAGATAAAATTTGAGTTTTTACTAACGGAAAACTTCTTGTTAAACAGAGTATTTAATTTTGTAATATCGGGATCGCAGAATAAAAATAAAATCGTTAAATTCAAAATATCAAATTTAAAATTTTTCAACGGGGAACTTCTTGTTGAACAAGCATTTAATTGTTTAATATCAGGATTGCAGAATTAGAGTAAAATCGTTAATTTATGTGCTTACCTGCTTTACTTTGTGTGTTCCTGCTATCAAAATATCAAATTTGAGCTTTTATTAATGGAAAACTTTTTGTTCAGCAGAGTATTTAATTTTGTAATATCAGGATCGCAGAATAAAAAAAACGTTAAATTATATTGCTTATTTGCCTAAGTTTGTGTATTCCTAGTATGAAAAGATAAAATTTGAGCTTTTATTAACGGAAAACTATTAAATTCGAGCTTTTATTAACGGAAAACCTTGTTTTTCAGCAGAGTATTTAATTTTGTAATATCAGGATCGCAGAATAAAAATAAAATTGTTTAATTATAGTGCTTATTTGCCTTAGTTTGTGAATTCTTAATATGACAATATCAAATTTGAGCTTTTATTAACGGAAAACTTGTTGTTCAACAAAGTATTTAATTTTTTAATATCAAGATCGCAAATAAAAAATATAATTGCTTAATTATATTGCTTATTTGCCTTAGTTTGTGTATTTCTAGTATGAAAAGATAAAATTTGAGCTTTTATTAACGGAAAACTTCTTGTTAAACAGAGTATTTAATTTTGTAATATCGGATCGCAGAATAAAAATAAAATCGTTAAATTCAAAATATCAAATTTAAACTTTTATTAATGGAAAACTTCTTGTTCAACAAAGCATTTAATTTTTTAATATCAGGATCGCAGAATTAAAATAAAATCGTTAAATTATAGTGCTTATTTGCCTTACTTTGTGTGTTCTTGCTATCAAAATATCAAATTTGAGCTTTTATTAACGGATAACCTTGTTGTGTTCAGCAGAGTATTTAATTTTGTAATATCAGGATCGCAGAATAAAATAAAATCGGTAAATTATAGTGCTTATTTGCCTTTACTTTTGTGTTGCTGCTAACAAAATAATAAATTAGAGCTTTTATTAACGGAAAACTTCTTTCACCACAGTATTTAATTTTGCAATATCAGGATCACAGGATTAAGAAAAATATCGTTAAATTATGGTATTTACTTTTCTTATTTTGTGTGTTTCTGCTATCAAAACATTAAATTTGACCTTTAATTAACGGAAAGCTTCTTCCACTACAAAGTATTTAATTTTGTAATATGAGGATCGCGGAATAAAAATAAAATTGTTAAATTATTGTGCTTGTACTTTGTGTGTTCCTGCTATCAAAATATCAAATTTTAACTTATTTTAACGGAGAACTTTTTGTTCAACAAAGCATTTAATTGTTTAATATCAAGATCACAGAATTAAGAACAAAATCGTTTAATTATGGTATTGACTTGCTTTACTTTATGTGTTTCTGCTATCAAAATTGAACTTTTATTAATGGAAATCTACTTGTTCAACAGATTATTTAATTTTTGATATTTTAGAATATCAGAATAAAATCATAAATTTAATGTATTTACCTTCTTTACTTTCCCTGTTTCTTATTCTTGTGTTTCAAATTTACAAATTTATTAGCGGAAAACTTCATGTGTAACAGAGTATTTGAATTTGTAATATCAGCACCGTTTACTTATAGAATTTATCTTCATAACTGTCTATGTTGCTGCTACCAAAGTAATAAACTTGAACATTTATTAGCGGAAAACTACTTGTTTTACAACCAAAACATTAGTGACCGCCTTTAAGTTTTGTTGTGCTTTCGTCATTTCTATTTTAGTTTATCTTTTGCAGCAAAATTTCCTATTAAGGAAATAATTTTGTTTCAGATTTTTCTGAAATTATGCTATTCTGCTTACAATAAGAAAAAGTTTATAAATCTGATTAAAATTGCGAAGCAATTTTGGACTACCGATGACTGTTCCGATTCATTGAAGATGGAAGCAAGTGCGATTATTCGTACAATAACGACATTTCAAAAATTTTTCTTTGTTATAATTATGGCATGTGCACCATTATTTGTGGTAATGACTTTCTTTGGAAAAAAAATGCTTCTAGGAAGTTGGAACATGGAAAACCAAGACGTATTATTCCGTATTGTATGGGTTTGTAGTCTATTTTCCTTGCTCTTCATAACGTTTTTCATTGCAAATTTTGATTGTATGTTTTTGGGCATGTGTTATGAAATTATAATACAATTCAAAGTTTTACGTGATAGCTTGGAAAATTTAAGTGTGAAAAATATACAGAGTCAAGAAGATTTTGCAGTGTTTTATCAGGAATTACGAAAAAACATTCGGTATCACATGTTTTTGTTAGAGTAAGTTATTATTCTCTTAGATAAGCATGCCATTTTATAACTCTAAATTTTTTTATAGATATATTAAAGAAATGCAAAAGGTATATTCGATCCCATTCATGATTCAGTATATAACAATTGCTCCATTAATTTGCACCGAAATATACGCTACTTCAGAAAGGTGAACATGTAGTTATACTTATTAGACTTAGAATATAAAGTAGGGAGGAAGGATAGGATGCTTATGCTGCATGCTATTTAAAAAAGCCAAAGTAGGCGGTACTAACTCCGCCTAACTTTGGCGACTCATTATTATCTGCTGTGAGGTTGTATAATCTATCTATAAACATAATCTGCTTATTTCATACTTGTTTGACTCTCATTACATATTCAAATGCTACGTCCTCCCTATTCTATATTCTAAGTAATCAACATACCAGATTTCTAAATGAGTGTTTTGTAGTACTGTTTTACCATTGACGATAAGGTATGGATTTGCAGGTCTTTGTCTAATTGTTCAATTGGCATTTTATTGCGTTACATCAAGTTTAATTTTTCAGGAAGTATATAAAATGCTTAGTTATTATAATACAAACTATAAAAATTAATTTTTTTACAGGTTATGACTGTTTCGCATGGCATTTATAATTCAGATTGGTACTCACAATATTTTAGACAAATACGAACTCCAATGGTAATGATGATTCAGGCATCTCAAAAGGAATTAAAATTTTCTGCATGCGGTTTGGTACCGATTAATATAAATACCTTAATATCGGTAAGTAACAATTACAGTTCCATGATAAGCAATCATACTGGAGCACTGATAAAATAAAATATTCGAAATGTGCTATTTTCTTGGCTCGGAATTGACCAGAGTAAACCATAACCGCACAGTGGCAAAAATCCTAAAATTCGTGGACAAAATTCAGGTTTCAATGTTTTGAATTATAATATTAGGTTCTTTTTCATAGTTAAGATTTACTGTTAGATATTTTTTTCTCAGTCTGAAAAATTCTCTCAACCGTATTGTCATCGTTAGTGCTTCCATATGCAGGCTTTGGTTTATCAACCAATAAAACCATTCTACTTCTAAATTTTTCATGAATTTTTGTTTTTTTTTTTTGTTTTGCAAGATATAAGTTTTGCAAGATTATAGAATTTATTGCTCTCCTTCCCCAACGGTTAGGAAAAATAGCACAGGGTTCCACTTCTTTAATTCCCAGGTTTCTATTAAAATCTGGAATACCTGAGAGAGTCAAATTATTTAAAATTTTGTCATGAAAAGTTAAGAAGTTTTTGATTTTTAAGCAAAAGAAAGACATTATTACTCGAGACATGGAAAATTCTATAAAATTTAAAAAAAAAAATTTTATTAAAAAGAATTATTATTAAAACCTGGTCTATATTAAAACCTGGTCATTATTAAAACCCAAAATACCTGAAAAAGACAGAATTTAAATTTTTGTTAAAAGAAGTTAAGGAATTTTTGATTTTAAACAAATCAAGAAAATTAATACTTAAGCTTAAGAAATTAAAATTTTTGTTTGATATTTTTTTTATTCGCCGATGTTGGAGAATGCGGCCCTGCTGTTTTAAATGTTTTCTTAGTAATGTGTTGTGAAAAGATATCTACTTGTTATATTTGCAATGGCCTATCACCTCAACTATATATTTTCTTTTTCAATTTATAATTAAGGTTGACTATGTTGCCTTTTTTGCATTTCTAAAAATTTTACTTAAATAATTTTTTTAAATTTCTCCAAATTTAAACTTGGCGCTGCTATTAAAATTAAAATTATTTCTACTTGTACCTGGATCACAAACTTCTGCATATAAAACAATGTTTCTTTTTTAGGTTATAAAAGTGGCTTTTTCTGCGAGCGCTGTATTTAAAAGCTTAAAATAATAAGTAAGATGATGTATACTACATAAATTATTAATTCTTTGTAGATTTACTAAAATAAAATTACCGCTACATATCAACTAGTTGTTTAATTTTTTTGAGCTAAGGAAACTGCAGAATAGTTTATACAAAATTTTTAATAAGGAGATCTAGGAACTTGTTGAAGTAGTAAGTATAGAAGATTGATTTATCAGTAAAAATGTCCAAATTAAAATATCGTTATTCAGTTCTTTAATTTCAATTTTGACGCATCTCAAACAAAGTAGAATGCTATGCATTCTAGCGAACGCCGCTATCCCCAAAAGAATTTCCAAAACAATTTTATCGCAAAATTTTTTTTAAACCTATAAAATTTCCATCGATTGACACCAAATTTACGCAAAATTTTGATTAGAAGAAAAGTAGTAAAATATGCTCTCGGCCATTCTGTAACTCCGCAATGGTTAAGGCTCAAAAAAAAAGATTTTATTAGAGAGTAATTGTAATAATGTAAACTTTAATCCAAATAAATAATTACACTATTGGACGATATACTTGAGAGTATCCAATTGCAGTTAAAATCAATTTATTTTTACTATTATGTAAAGCGAATTCCATTTTATAATCTCCATTCGGAATTATTGGAGGAAACTTACTTTCTACAGGAGCAAAGTTATAAGCGTAATAAATTATGCATCAGAAAAGTTAAAAGTTTTACATAATATAGTATATAACATTACTAGCAAGGTAAGAGGGATATAACTGACGAGCCGCAGGCGAGTCAGTTACCTCCTTGAGCCAGTAAAACCCGTTACCTTGCGTGTATTGTTTTATATTTTATTTGTTTCTCATTTGTAAAAGGTTAGATAAATTCCAAAAATCTCAATAATTTGTCACAAATGTCGTAAGCTATGGAAGCGTTGCCATGAACATGTCATTTGAACATCAATGATTTGAATGTCAAATGAAATTTGAACATCAAATTTTCTAATGTAAATAATACTACTAACTTGTAAAAATTTTGCAAGTTAACTGTCAGTTTTACAAGTTAGTGACTTGATAAAATAAACTTTCTTGATTAATATTGTGTTTTTGGAAACTGACGTTTACAAATGAGAAACAAATAAAATAATTACCAGATTTCTTCAATCATTCTTTCATCAATTTTTCTATTAAGTAAACAAAAAACATATGAAAGATTTTTCTATGAAATGTTTATAATTATGTGAAATAATTAAAACTTCCTCTGTCCGAAAAAAAAAATAAACATAAAAATAGAAAAAAACAAATCAAGTTTTTTGATTTTTGTTTGAAAATCAAACAAATGCCAAATTTTAAACTTATTTCGAAATTATCTGATAATCTTACTTTTTATATTGGTATTAATCAGTAATAATTTTACTACAGAAGTTAAATTAAGTAATGTTAAAACTAAAAAATAAATATTACTAAGAAAACTGCGTGTACAATATAATTAAAAGGACAACTGTTCTAAAATGGTGACCCCGATGTGATATGAACACGAAGCTGCAGTCAGTTTTTCCTCTTTTGTAACTGAAACGCAATCGTTTATTATTAGACAAAAACAAAATTAATTAAAATTGTGTTTTGATTTAGCCTCATAATTTAATTTCGTTTGTCCATGTCCAATAATAAACAATTGCGTTTCAGTTACCGAAAAAAGAAAAAACCTTACAGAAGGTTGCGTGTTTGTATCACGTCGGGGTCACCATTTTAGGAATGGTTGTACTACTTAATTATATTCTACATTCAGATTTCCGGGTTTCTCGGGAAGGAAACTGCAAAATTAAAATTAGCGTTTACAAAAATCCAATATTAAAATGAAAATACGTGAACTTACGTCCACGGAACAAATCAAATTGAAGAACCTTTGTTCTATTTTATATTTACAATATTTACTCAAATCCAAGGTTAAATAAAAATATACGAAGAACGAATCTGAATTGTGAAAATAACTGATGCAACAATTTGTAAAAACTTTGGAATGAAACTCTGTTAATTAAATGTATGTAATTCTTATTGTATTTGATAATAAAGCCAATAAGAGCCTACCCAAACTTTTAGGATGTGAACACTTCCAAACAATGACAAATCACCAAATGGCAAGTGAAATGGTGGAAAGTGTTCATCGGCAATTAAAAAGTGCAATCAACCGTTACATTATGGAAAATTAATAAAATTGAAAAAATAATTTTTGTTTCTTGAAATTTATTTTATGTAAACTCATCATCTGGTACAATAACGATTCTACAACGTTTACGAGAAGAAATCGATTGAGTATTTTAAATTTTATAACAATTTTAAAAATAAACAATTTAAGGTTAGCTTATGGCGAACAATATTTAGAAGAAGTTTTTATTATAAATAATTTTACAGGAATAATGGTTAATTTTAAGATATTTAATTTTAATAAAAATATGCTTAATTTGTAGTGCAAATTTGATTTTCCACCCAAGTACAACAACTGTCGCAACAAAACAACAGAATTATTGAACAAAAAAGTTGATTTATTTAACAAAACAGTTGCATTTTTGAACAAAGTAGTAGCTTTTCTTGCATAAAACAGTAGTATTATTAAAAAAAACTGTTGAATTGTTAAAGAAACAGTGAATAAAACATAATTGGAATTATTCAACTAAAAACAATTAAATTATTCAACAAACCAGTTAAACCATTAAACAAAACAATAAAAATATTAAACAAAAAGTTGATTTATTTAACAAAACAGTTGCATTTTTAACAAAGTAGTAGCTTTTCTTGCATAAAACAGTAGTATTATTAAGAAACTGTTGAATTGTTAAAGGAACAGTTGAATAAACCATAATTGAAATTATTCAACTAAAAGCAATTGAATTATTCAACAAACCAGTTAAACCATTAAACAAAACAATAAAATTATTGAACAAAAGTTGAATTATTTAACAAAACAGTTGCATTTTTGAACAAAGTAGTAGCTTTACTTGCATAAACAGTAATATTATTGAAAAACTGTCAAATTGTTAAAGAAAGAGTTAAATAAAACATAATTGAAATTATTCAACTAAAAGCAATTGAATTATTCAACAAACCAGTTAAACCATTAAACAAAACAATAAAATTACTAAAAAAAGTTGATTTATTTAAAAAACAGTTGCATTTTAAACAAAGCAGTAGCTTTTCTTGCATAATACAGTTGTATTATTGAAAAACTGTTGAATTGTTAAAGAAACAGTGAAGAAAACATAATTGAAATTATTCAACTAAAACAATTGAATTATTTAACAAACCAGTTAAACCATTAAACAAAACAATAAAATTATTGAACAAAAAGTTGATTTATTTAACAAAACTGTTGCATTTTTAACAAAGTAGTAGCTTTTCTTGCATAAAACAGTAGTATTATTAAGAAAATGTTGAATTGTTAAAGGAACAGTTGAATAAAACATAATTGAATTATTCAACAGAAAACAATTAAATTATTCAACAAATCAGTTAAACTATTAAACAAAACAATAAAATTATTGAACAAAAAGTTGATTTATTTAACAAACAGTTGCATTTTTAACAAAGTAGTAGTTTTTGCATAAAACAGTAGTATTATTAAAAAACTGTTGAATTGTTAAAGAAACCGTTGAATAAAACATAATTGGAATTATTTAACTAAAACAATTGAATTATTTAACAAACCAGTTAAACCATTAAACAAAACAATAAAATTACTAAACAAAAGTTGATTTATATAATAAAACAGTTGCATTTTTGAACAAAGTAGTAACTTTTTTGCATAAAACAGTAGTATTATTAAAAACTGTTGAATTGTTAAAGAAACAGTTGAATAAACATAACTGGAATTATTCAACTAAAAACAATTAAATTATCAACACACCAGTTTAACCATTAAACAAAACAATAAAATTATTGAACAAAAATTGATTTATTTGACAAAACAGTTGCATTTTTGAAGAAAGTAGTAACTTTTCTTGCATAAAACAGTAGTATTATTGAAAAAACTGTTGAATTGTTAAAGAAACAGTTGAATAAACATAATTGGTATTATTCAACTAAAAACAATTGAATTACTCAACAAACCAGTTAAACCATTAAACAAAACAATGAAATTATTGAACAAAAAGTTGATTTATTTAACAAAACAGTTGCATTTTTAAACAAAGTAGTAACTTTTCTTGCATAAAACAGTAGTATTATTGAAAAACTGTTGAATTGTTAAAGAAACAGTGAACAAAACATAATTGGAATTATTCAACTAAAAACAATTAAATTATTCAACAAACCAGTTAAACCATTAAACAAAACAATAAAAATATTAAACAAAAAGTTGATTTATTTAACAAAACAGTTGCATTTTTGGACAAAGTAATAGCCTTTTTAGATAAAACAATAGAAGTTTTGAAAACTCTGTTAAATTGTTGAATGAAGGATAATTGAATTGTTGTACCAAAAACAATTGAATTATTAAACTAAAAATAATTAAAAAGTTGAACCAAACAATTGAATTATTGAACCAAGCAGTTGAATTATTGAATAAAACAGTTGCATTTTTTGACAAAACAGATGCATTTTTGGACAAAACAGTTGTATTCTTAAACCAAGAACAAATGAATTATTAAACCAAAAATATTTGAATTGTTGATTAAACCAGTTGAATTATTGAACAAAACAGTTGAATTATTAAACAAAACAGTTGAATTATTTAACTAAAGAGTTGCATTTGTAGATAAAGCAGTAAGACAATTAAATTATTAAACTAAAAACAACCGAACATTATCACCATTGAATTTCTCAAAACAAATTCTCTGATTTCTCCAGATTTACCATGATCAAAATTTCTAAATTTTCCCTCACTTTTTGATATTTGGTACATTTTAAATATAAAATATGGATCGATTAATGGATCAATTATACGAAATACATCCGAAGATTTAGAAAAACAATTTATTACAAATTTAAAATCAAAACTATGTGCTTGTGTTTGTGCTTCCTAAATTTAGTTTATACAGAATATTTTTTAATTTTGGCAACAATTTTGATTTTTTAATATTTTTTCTTCGGTTTTCGTTTGTTCTGCTAAAAATTGATTTTGTAACTTTTGACCAAAAGAAACCGAATTTCAATTCGAGAGAGTCTCGAAACAATTAAGAGTTTAAAAATTATAACCTTAATTCAAGTTTAAAGAAAATGAAAAATCCGAAAAGATCGAGCAATAAAACTCTATTCTATCAATACATATAGTATAGCAATATATATTGCAAAATTGCTAAATTGCATTTAATCAAGGTTGCGAATTGAGTTTTAGTGCTCGATCTTTTCGGATTTTTCATTTTTTAAAACGTCAATTATGGTCATAATTTTAAACTCTCAAATGTTTCAGATTTTAATTGAAATTTGGTATTTTTTAGGTCAAAAGTTACACTATCAATTTTTAGTAGAATAAAAAGAAAACGAAATAAAATATTCTGGAATTTTTCTGCTTTTATTTAGTCAACTTCATTCAAAGCTTCCAAAAAATTTCAATTTACATACTGCTATGATATTTTTGAAAATGCAGTTTTTAAATAAAATTTTAAACTTTAACTTTAGAAAATAAACTTACTATTTTATTCAAAATTGATATATCTATTTATTTTAACAATTTCTGTAGAGATTTGAATTGTTATAAAATTTTCCTTGTGGATAAAACCACATTTTTCTTTATTTTTCATGAATTCTTATTTCCAGATATCACCAACCATGTACATAAGTATCGATGATTCTATTTTCTCATTTTGTATGATGTAGAAATAATAATTCAAAATTGTAAATTTTACTGACATAAATTTATTTTACCCAAAAATTCAAAATTGTTGTCAAAATTTAAAATATCCTGTATACACTATTTAAGAAGAAATTATACCAAGACAATTTATTTTTACAGAACAATTAAAACAAATGAAGAACAATTGAAAACAATAAAATTTTATTTTGATTGAATTTTGATTGAATTACAATGAATTTATCTATATTAAAATGAAAAGCATTTATTTTACAGAACAATTAAGAAGAACCAAAAATTTTAATTTGAATAAAAGAGGGCTGATAAAAAGAAGTTTTTCCAATTTTTTGATGATTTATTGCAATATCAAAAAAATAACAGAATATTGTGAACAAATGAAGAACAATCGAGAACAATTAAAATAAATTGATTTAAAAAGGGGTTTAACTTCACGCACATCCAATTTTAAAGTAAAATCAAGTATGATACTTTTAAATTAGCAAAAATTGAATAGCTGAAATTTCGAATCTAAATCAGAATCGAAAGCAATTTTAAATTGAAAGTAACTGCTTTCGATTTCAAGGTTACTGTTGTAAATGAAATAACTTTGGGTAACAGATCGAACAGCTCATAATTGATTTTGATTACCGTATAGATTCTCATTGCGCTATAGTAGCTAGATATAGAAAGTAAAATTAAAGAAAAAATCGGCGGTAATACACTACATTTGCAAAAATTGGTTGTCTTGCAGGAACTACCATGTCGTCCTCATGATTGCATCTGAATACTATAGGCGAACATCCTATTAAATGAGCAAATTTAAATAATACACCAATAGCACAATTTACACAGTTTTGTGACACCTCATGAGCCATTTCTATTATTCAAATGGACAGACAATGCACAAGTTTTAAACAGTTGTGATATTAAAGTGGCTAAAACCTGAAAATAAATCCTAATCTTGATGTCTAAAACTTCTGTATTTATAAATTGAATAATTACTGTGTTGACTTACTTTTTATTTTTGTATTGTATTTGTTGGTCTGAAAGTCTGAAAAGTGAGTAAATATTATTAATAATAAATTATTATTCTATAATGATGGATTTTAGTGTAATAAGTAATACTAAACAATATAATACAATTATTGATTTTAAACTTGTTAAAATAATACATAAAACTTCCACAATTAGAACTACCACGTAGGGTTCAAAAATCATTTTAAGTTTTGATGACTGGGAAGAAAAATATAAAAGTTGTAAAGATTATGCTAATCAACATCCCGAAAAATAAATGCAGTTTTCAGAAAAACAAAACTAATCGATTGTAACACTCAAACCACTAGTCAATAAATTTTGTCTGTTTTTCTAATAGAATTTCTTTGTTCTTATAAGATTAAGGTTAACCAAAGTGCACCTATTTCAATTATTGTTGTTTTGTTTTTTTAATTTAGGGTTAAATTGTTGTAAATAGAATTTTAAATATATTCAATTTTAATTTTATTGTCGTATTAATTACCTAATTGTAATCAATCTAGAAAACATTGCATGGCCCACCCCGTTGATTTCTTCAATTATCTGTATCTATTCAGCTTGTTTCATCTTCACAACGCAAATGAGAAGTTTTATTAAATGTAGCTGTCATGTCGAGCTTCTTCAAACTAACTTTGTTTAAGGTTATGTTTATATTATGTAATCTTTTTGTAATGTTAATTTGGAACACTAAGAAATATATAAGCACTTTCAATTTTACACAAACTATATTTGTAGGTTATATTATCAACTGCAACCACATAAATTGCATCTGCTGTTTTGACAGTTCTTAAAAAAGTAGTTTGTGACGTCATTTGCGTTAAAAACCCGGTTCCAAAAATCACATTTTATAAATTTTCTTTGAGAAAACTGAAGGTCACCTAAACTTTGTATCTACGCAGTGTTGTTTACCAACACCTAAAGTTTATAAAAAAACTTCAAAAATCATGCAACAACCCCATTGTAAAGTTACGGTGAAATGCATTCGAGGAAAGTAAAATTCTTATTCTTAATTGATAACAAATGTTCGTGCTGTTAAAATATCAATTAATTATGTTTATTACAAAACAAAATCGACAAAGATTATTATTATTATTATTAATACAAAGATATTAATACAAATACAAAGATTATCCAATAATAATTTATATTTTAAACAATTGATTATGTGTTTTCTTTGTATACAAATTGCATTGAACGGCGAATAACTGGAAAAGACTAAAACGTAACAAAACTAATCATCAGATTATTTCGATAACCATAGTAGGCAGACCCTAGCCAGGGGGCACCTAGGGCACGTACCCCCACCACAAAATGTTAAAAAAATTGAAAATAAATAGTGTTACGGTCCTGTTTTGCCAGGGATACTTTTATTACTTTGAAGATTCCTTTATAGTAATTTTATAAAACTCAATATGCGGCAACACAGTTTAAATTTTAAATTTAATTTTCTAAATATTAGTTATCGCCAAGTGTTAGATTGAAAATTATCAGCTGTTGATTTCGAATTCTGAAAGTTGTGCGTATTGCAATTTTGCACAAAATCTAGTTTTTGGACGTTACAGTGATCCAATTGTTGATTGAACTTTGAGTTTTTTCAATCCAAGTTGTTTGGGATTTATATTGGTCATTGTTTTGGATATATTTTCTGTACCGGCTTTTGTAAGCAATTTTGAGGAATTATCCGTACTTCGTTTGAAGGATTTATTCGTCCAAATTTTAACATCCTGGAAGAATTAGAATCATCGCTGAAATTGTGAAACCCTCCAATAACATCTTCGAGGTATATTTAATAACTATTATTATCGCATTATGCTAATTTCGAGTTTTAGGGTTTTTTTGTACCCGTTTTGGTTTCTTTCGTGTGCGAAACCATATCTTTACATTACCGATCGAGTTCTTGAGTTATCGACGAAAGGAAGCCTGGCCAAAGCCTTTTTGGATCCATCACAACTCGTCAATACGAGGTCCGCTCAAATCCTACTCCCGTTACTATCAAACTCGTCCAGCTGTCAAGGACGAAGACTCCAGCAAGTTAAGATTTTTGTTTGTGCCGTCCGATTTAATTTGTTACCTTTTGATCATCATTGCGCGGGTTATCTATATTGGGTCGTTCTTTTGAACATCTCTTCTTCTTCTTCCACTTTTGGCTAGGAACCTGTTCCTGTTTGCCTGCCTCGTCACTACTCTACGGATGACGAAAACCAACTTTGGGCCCATCTCTTAGGCGGTCGTCCTGGGAGTCTTTTCCCTGTCGGTCGTCGGTTTTGCAAATGTTGGCCAGTCTATCCTCATCCATGCGATCAACGTGATCGTTCCAAGCTTTCTTCCGGTGTTTCACAAACTTCACTATATCTACTACGTCGCATCTCTGTCTGATGCTTTCACTGGTTTGTCTGTCTCGTAGTGTAAGACCCTGTATTGTTCGTAGTATTTTCATTTCTACTGATCTTATTTTTTGTTTCGTTCTTTTTGTTTCGGCTCTAGTTTCTGTAGCGTAGGTTAAAATTGGGCGGACCATGGTTTTGTATATTTTCACCTTACTGTCCATTCTCATGTACTTGTTGCTCCAGACCATTGCTCTTAGACTTCCATATACTTGCGTCGCTTTAATGGCTTGTTGTTGTATTTCCCCCATTAGGTCTCTCGCGCTGGTGAGTTCTGTGCCCAGGTATTTGAACTTCATAACTTGCTCAATCATCTCTCCGTCCACTTCCAGTTTACATCGAATGGGTTCCTTCGCAATCACCATTGTTTTTGTTTTCTTTGTGGAGATCTCCATATTATACTGTTTAGCTGTTATATTAAATTGGTGCAGAAGTCTTTGCAAGTTGTCCTCATTATCGGCTATCAATACAGCGTCGTCAGCGTAGCACACTATATTTATGTTTTTACCACCCATGCGAAATCCCTGCTTATGTCTTACGTCTTGTATAAACTTGTTCATGATCAAGGTGAAGAGAAAGGGACTGAGGGAGTCTCCTTGTCTTATTCCTGTTTTAATTTCGATAGGTTTTGTGAAATTATCTGATGTTTTTACCTTTGTCTTGTTATTCGTATTTATGTCATATATCAGACTCACGAGTTGTTGTTCTACAAGCTCCTCATTTAGAATTTTTATAATATCATCCTTTCTGACCCGATCGAACGCCTTTGTAAGGTCTACAAAGCACATGTATACTGGGTTGTTGTATTCTATGGATTTCTCCACAATCTGGCGCAGTATGAAGATTGCGTCCACTGTGCTTCTGTTTTGTCGGAATCCTTGTTGCTCCTCTTCCACTATAATTTTCTCTTGTAATCTTGTGTTTATTACGGAAGTGAGCAGCTTTAGTGTTGAGTTCAGCAGTGTTATTCCGCGGTAGTTGTCTGGTAGTCTTTTGTCTCCTCGCTTAAACATAGGAACCGTTATACTTTCTTTCCATTCCGTTGGTATTTTTCTTTCTTTTATTATTCTTTCAAACAGAGAGTGTATTGATTTAGTTAAAGGTTCACCTCCATATTTTAACAACTCGCTATGTATTCCGTCTGGACCAGGTGATTTTCTATTTTTTAATTTATTAATTTCTAACTGTACCTGTTCGGGAGTTATTTTTACTGGGTCCTTGTTTGTATTGTTTTCAAGATTCAGGGCATCGTTGCTTGTATTTTCTGTATATAACGTTTCAAAGTGACGAATCCATTGTTCTTCCTTTATGTTACCAAATGATACACTTTCATTTATTTCCTTTTTCTGGCTTCGTAACATTCTCCATATTTTCTTCTGTGCCCCGTACATGTCGTATTCCATCTCTTTTGTATACCTTTCCCAATAGTCTTGTTTTATTTTCCTTATGTCTTGATTAATACGGTTTCGTGTTCGTACATATAGCGAGTATTGGTCAATTGTCTGGTTGCGTTTGTATTTAAGGAATGCTTTCTTCTTTTCTTTTGCAAGTTCTTTAATCTCATCGTTGAACCACGGTGTTTTTGTATAGGCTTTATTTTTGTTTGTTTTCCTTGTTCCTAGGGCTTCTACCGCAGCTTGGATGATGTTTGTCTTTAGCGTTTTCCACATTTCATTCACTGAGCTGTCATCTTCTATAGTGTCTGCTTCGAGCTTCTGTTTTAGCCTGTTTTGATATAGATTCTTTATGCTTGGATCTGTTATGTTTCCAATATTGAGCTTTTCTATGATGACTGTCGGCTTTTTCTTGAGTTTAAGATGTAAATTGAGCTTGATTATGACCAGTCCATGGTCCGAGCCTACATTTGCAGAAGTAAGGGTTCTCACGTCCATCACATTTTTTGGGTGGATTTCTCTGTTGCTTAGAAAATAATCAATCATGGAGTTTTGTCCTCTGCTATTGGACCACGTGATTTTTTGTTGTATCTTGTGGTCAAAAAACGTATTGTTTATTCTAAGTTCGTTCATAGTGCAAAACTCCACCAAGTCTTCTCCACTTTCGTTTATTGTGGGTTCATTAAATTTTTGCTTGATTCCTGGTATGACTGTATCTCCAATTCTCCATTGAAGTCTCCCATTATAATTATTTTTTCTTTTGTGGGTATGGATGCTATGTGTTCTTGCAGGGTTTGGTAAAATTCTTCTCTTTCTTGCCGTCCTCTTCCTGTATCGGGTGCATATACAGCTATTATGTTTATTTTTATATTGTCGAAATAAAATGAGACCGATACAATTCTATGATTTACATATTTTACGTTTGTGATGTTGTTCGCAAATTTGCTATGGATCAGCAAACCCACTCCCGCATGCGCTCTCTCATGCTTTTCCACTCCACTATAGACAAAGAGGTAATTGCCTCTCGTTACGGTGCCTTTTCCTTTTCTTCTTGTTTCGTTGAGCGCGCATATATGAATGTTATGGTCTTCCATTGTTGTCACAATTTCCTGCTCTTTATTATTCCAGGAGCCTATATTCCATGTGCCCATCCGCAAAGTGCTTATCGAAATCCGTTTTCTCGCCATTTTTGTTACCTTGTGATCCGTCCTTTTGTTCCGAGGCAATTCTTGAATACTTTGAGCATATCAGTATTCTCTTCACAGTAGGTTGCTGGCCTTGCTCGAAGAGGATTTTTAAACCTTTTCTGGTCTTGATTTTCTGTTAGGGTTTTCTCCCTTAGCCGATTTGTTTCGGTTTTAAGGCGCCGAAGTCTCGCCTTTCATCCTTTTCCGTTAGCTACAGTCTTTTACGACTACAGTCAGGAGGTACGACGTGAACGTGGAAATAGGATTTGTTGGTAGAGCTGCGATGAGGCAGAGGCGTTTCTCAAGATTTTGTAGGGACACCTAGTCGGCATCGGTGCCCCTTTGAGACCGTACCAACCATTTACCTCCCTTTTGAACATATTTATTTTATCTAAAAGCTGTGATTTTGTTACGATTTTTGTGCGCCTAGTATACGTATACGGGGTAATTATTTTTAACAAAGTTTTGCAATCACGTTATATAGCAACCTTATTTAATCTGAAGGGTAACCCAATATTGCGCTCACTGTAATTTTTTTTACGAATTAAATCTGAAATTTTATAAATCAACCGTCTTGATACTTGCGGCATTAGACCCGGTTAGTTCTTTTTTTTCCAGTAGATACATTTCGCAGTTTCTTGGGGGTTTACTGTCGTGTTGTTTACAGGGTGGTTTTAAATTGCGTGGCGCCCAAACCATATCTTCACGGCTTACTCTTTCGAGCGTATCGCTTAGCGCACCCTGTACAACTCTGTACCATCGAGAAGAAGAACCGGCTCAGTGCTCTACCGTTGGCGTCTCCTGCTCACGAGCTAGCAAAGGGGCAACGTCTTTTTGCCAGCCGCCCCTGAGATTAGCGGCTGCGGGTTTTAGTTTATTTTACATCTGGGCATTCCATTGCCCCAACTAAAACTGTAACAATAGGTGTAGGTATTTTCTAGTTGGAAAATTTTAACAATTGCTCCCCAAAGAAATCCTGGCTACGAGCCTGTGAGTAAAGTTTATTATAACGCTTTGCTTTCTTGAAAACGATGACATTTTATCCTGAAGTAATTCATAATCCTCTTTTCTCCCAAATTCTCGGTCTCTGCTTTATATTTATCTTATGCTAAAACTTTCAATATTAACCACTTAATACTGATGACGATAAGTTTGCAAATTTATCTATTACAGTTTGGGTGTACCGGGGGGTGCTCCACCCCAGACCCCCGGTCTCTAAAAGAATGGCTTATAATTTGGGCTAATTGGGATATTAGTTACTTGAGTGTGCCTTGTTAAAGTTAGGATTTATTAGTTTTCTAGAAATTTTTTAGATTGGTCAGGATATCTTGAATTTATTTCTAATAAAAATAAACTGCACAAACTGGGGTCTGGGGTGTGGAACACCCTCCAGTGCATTACTGTTGAAAGGCAAAACATTCAATGTTTATAGATTATGAGTAATGTTTATAATAAAGCTTTAGTTTTTGGAGAACGATGACATATTATACTGTGGGGAATTCATAATCCCCCGCGATCTTTAGTTACTGTTTTATATTTTTGTATAAAACTTTCTGTTAATCGCTTAAAATTGAAGATCATAAGTTCGCAAATATATCGATCATAGTTTAGTGTACCTGGAGGTGCTCCACACCCCAGACCCCCGGTCTCTAAAAGTATGGTTTATAATTTAGGCAAATTGGAATATTAATTACTTGAGTACTACTTGATTAGAGATTTTTCTAAATCGGTTATGCTTCAATTTATTTCTAAAAAATAAACTGCACAAACCGGATGGTCTGGGGTGTGGAACACCCTCCAGTGCCTCACTGCTGACAAGCAGAACATTCAACGTTTACAGATTATGAGTAAGGTTTATTATAAAGCTTTGGTTTTCTTGAGAACGAAGACATATTATACTGGAGAAAATTCATAATCTCCCCTCCCCCGATATTCAGTCGCTGCTTTAATATTACTTGTGCTGAAAAATTTCACTATTAATCGCTTAAAACTGAAGATCATAAGTTCGAAAATTCATTTATCATAGTTTGAGGTGCTTGGGGTGCTCCACACCCCGATCCCCAATCTCTAAAAATATAGTTTCTAATTTGGGCTAATTGGGATATTAGTTACTTGAGTGTGCCTTGTTGGCATGTTTACAGATTACGGGTAAGGTTAATTATAAAGCTTTGATTTTTAAGAACGATGACATATTATACTGGGGTGAATTTGTAATCCCCCATCCTTAGTCATGCTTTTATATTTCTTGTGCTGAAAACTTTCACTATTGATCGCTTAAAACTAAAGATTATAAGTTCGCAAATTTATCTATCACCGTTTGAGTGTACCTGGGGTGCTCCACACCCCAGCCCCCCGGTCTCTAAAAGTATGGTTTAGAATTTGGGCTAATTGGGATATTAGTTACTTGAGTACTTGACTCTAGAGACTTTTCGTAGATCGTTTATGCTAATATCTTTAATTTATTTCTAATAAAAATAAACTGCACAAACCGGGGTCTGGGGGTGGAACACCTCCAATGCCTCACTGTTTAAAGGCAAAACATTAAATGTTTACAAATTATGGGTAAGCAGGCCCATAGCCAGAAGAGCACCTGGAGCAACGTGCCTCCCGCGCAATGTTAAGAAAATCTTTATTTTTAAAAGTAAAAATGTATATTCTAAAATAAGATTTTCCAAGTTGAAAATTTTACAAGTGCCCTCCCTTGAAATGAAGTCGTGGCTACGGGCCTAGTAGTAGTAATCAGATTTGTAAAAATATACCTAAATCAACTCATATACAGATTTTTCATCTAAAATTTTCTATAGGTGTCGGCGCTTGATGTTAAAGAGTAAATTGTTGTGATTTACGAAGTGCTCTTAAGGAAGTGTTCTTTAAACCGCTACAACGTTTGTTATATATAAAAGAACTCGTGACTTAATCGCCATAATTTCAATGAAAATCAATAAATAATTGAAATAATTTGAAATAAAATTACCATATTTTACGTTCGTGATGTCACGACAGTAAGTATACTGTCATCAAACGTGTGACTCAAATATTAACTCTTAGGAGCTAATAGCTCTGAGAAACACGAAAAGAAGATAATTGAAATTATAGTCAAAGAAAGAGGAGCAAGAGAAATCGTAACAAAGAAAAATCAAAAAGCTATGCGATAGTGATGAAATGGAACAAGGAGCTACTGTGAATTAAGTTATGAAAAGATCTTGAAGAAGAAAGAGGCAAATAGAGTAAAGTCCTCCATGTAATGCGGATGGGCTCAATAGTAACTGAGGTATTATCGGAGGAGAATTAAGCGAATATAAGAAACACCGAGTGTTATATAATTGAAGCTTGAATACTTGTTACTTTACGTAAATTTAAACGTACGAGGGCAGTCCCAGAAGTACCAAAGTAACAAAGAAAATACAAAAATTAGGAAAACTATTTTTATTTCTTAACATAGTTTCTTTTCGTTTTACATACTAAACAGAATAAGAATGCTTTTGACAACTAATTACAAGCGTGACTGTATTTTTCCCCGAACGTGGGTAACGCGGTGTATTTCATAAACACAAACCATATTTTCACAAATTGCCGTATATTTTATCATTTTCATGAATACTAGAGCAGTATTATAAAACTGCTGTATAGTTTTAAACACGTCATGTTCTGCCATAATTATAAGATGAAAAATTTTGAGTGCTAAAGAAATTTAGTAAATAAAGTAAAAGTTTAATGAAAATTTATGAAAGCCGCAATGTCTGTAAAACTTTAGAAAATAAACAAAGCTTTTATAAATAAAGCGGGAAAACAAATGAAAAGGTTTGAATGTGGAAGGTTTTGGGCCAGAAGAGGTTATTTTGAAAGTGCAGGTAAATGGAATTCAAAAATACTACAAAAATAAAAATAACAAAAATAGACAATTATTAGCTACTAATATTAAAAATTTAACTAAATTAAAAATAAATTTTAAAAACTAAAATTTAAAAATAAAATAACAAAATTTCTTTTGTGTTTCGTTTTTAGCTTTGCTGCGATTACCTGTTTCTCTACCTTTCTTCATATCTTAAAGGCCTCCACAACCTCGACGTTTACTTGCATCTTTCTGTTTAGGAATTCCTCTACTTTTCCAGGGGTTAATTCTCCTTTCGTTGTTAAATTTTTTATGATTATGTTTTCACTTCTTTTTTTTTTCAAGTCTTTCCAGCTGTTCATTATCATCATCTGCTCCATTTCTTGTACTTTTGCATTCTAGTTTGCTTCCATTGTGTTCAATTTTTCCTTCACTTCCATATTCATCTTATTACCATCAGTGACCATTTTTGTCAAACCTGCCATCATCTCCTTCAGTTTATCCATGTTTTCGATTTTATTTTTTCTTTCCCTATAATTGTATTTGGAGATTTCTTGATCCGGACCTGTGGTGTACATATAATAATTAAATTTCTACGTAAAGAATTTCCACCTGCCGGTTTTCGATAACAAAAAATTGTTGTCTATTTAGACAATGTGTTTCCACCAAACCACAATGAAAAATATTTCACAAAAATAGGAGTATTTTTCTACCGGCCCACATTTTGTTTTGTAAGGAAACTGCAATTACTGTTTGACAGTCATATCGATCAAAAACCTTTTAATTAAGAAAATTTTTCTCCAAAATCAGTAAATTATTTTACTAGTAAAAATTATCCGCTCAAACATTTAAACCAATTTCAACGATTGCTGGAATGCGTATGATTGGCGGTACATTTTGGCGCGCATAAGTAGCGCCGCGAACGGCACGCCGTCAAAACTGTAGAGGTTGTTGTGCAGATAGAGTGAGTAGACTTATTAAATTTGTATTATTTTATAGTAATTAAAGTAAATTTAATTTCACATTACAAACTATAAACAAAATAATAGTTTTACTTGGAAAATTTTCATATACCCAACGTAATTTAGGTGCGACATAGTTAAATTTAAAGCTTTTATTTTATATTGCGTTAAATTCGTAGTCATGGCCGCTGTATTTCGTAATACAGAAAACCGTATGATCACCATCGATTTGTTAAATTAATTTTCTCCACGAAAACTCATCGCAGAATTTATTTTTTTGCACCAAATTAAAACTTATTTTTATTTCTATCGGAAAAATTAGGTTTTAAAAAAAAAAAAAAATTTTAAATTGTCTAATTTTCATTTTGGATTCGGTCGTTCATTCGCTCATAAATTTTAATCTATGTAATGATTTCAGATTCCCAAATTTTGTGTCTTAAATTTCTACTCAAAAAAGATGTCTGACGAAGGTAGTGTTCCCGCGGTCAAGCGTGGTGGACGCAAAGCGACCGCTCCCACCGCCCAGAAAGCGGAAGCCAAGAAGAGGCCCCGCAAAGTAAGTTTCCTCCTACGTTCTTATCTTGCTTTCTAAGCAGTTTTTTTATTCAGGAAGTTAAGCCAGTCGCCAGTGGTGACGAGGATAGCGCGAAGCCACCAAAGCGCGGGAAGGGCAGACCTAAATCTGCCAACAAGAATAAGACCGCCTCAAAGGCGAAGAGTTTTTGCGCCGGTAAGTCATAGTTTTAAAATGCTCTTCGTATTTTAATTTTTTTTTACTAGGCCGACGAGGAAGATCCAAAAATAATGAAAAATCTAAGCATTCCGAAGAGGACAAGAACGAGGACGAAAATGACGATGATTAAATTTAAAATTGTCAAAAATTAATGTTTACGATTTTTTATTTAAAATGTAAATTAATGTAGATAATTAATGTGGTTTTTATTTTATTTATTTTTTTAACCTTCGGTATGTAGTTATGCTATGCTAGTGTTTTATCAGCATCAAAACGAATAGTGTAATTGAACCAATTTGATATTGAGTCAAAAAATTTGGCGGTTATGTTGAAAACTATAATTTCCAAGGGGGGGGAGTTCAAAAAAAAATTATTGAAATTCAAGAAAAGTCAGGTTTATGACGTAGTTGAACTAAACAAGCAGGTTTTTAAAAACTAGTTAGAATTATTATTAAAAAATGAAAAACTGCCAGGTACTTTTTAAATTACTGTTGGTAATGCTAATAATTTCCATGTCATTAAAATTGCCTTTAAATTTATTTTTTTAAGTTTGTTTTTCAAAATTTGGGTACAGGCTGCAAATTTTATTTTTTTTATTTGTTTATTGCATTATTATCTCTCAAATAAGCATAAAAAATCGCAATCAGGTTTGATTAACTATCCACGTATCTTATTTAGCATAAATGTTTTATATTTATTTTCTGATACAACACGTACTATGTAAGTGGCCCTATAGATATTTCCTCTACTTCATACATTATCTAATCATAAGAATCGCAGTTTTTCCAAACAAAAGAATGAAATAATTATCTTATCTGTATTTTTGTGCTACATAAAGTTAGGGGAATTACTTACCCGTTTATTTGCTTTTATCACGAACAGCACTTGTTCCATATCGAATGTCAGTTGCCGTTTACTGTTTAATGTTAGCGGTTGTTAGATACTTATATTGCTTGTAAATTGTATTACATCTCGCTGAAAATGAATATACTTGATGGAAAAACTGCATTCGACATCTTCAATAATTATTATACCGCGGAGTAAGTAAATTTTTAATATCTTTGAAATCTAATTCCGCGTAGTTCTTCAGTTGCAATTTTCGGGAACAAATTTTCAGTCGATCCACAAATCTTTGGTAAAAACGCTTTTAAAAATTAATTTGGAATCCAATTTCCCCAGTGGCTTTTTTAAAACTGTAACCCCCCGTGCATCAAAAATTAAATTTTTGAGTAATGGTGGCGAAGCCTTTAGCTTCGCATCAATTAAAAAGAATTCCTAAGCCCGAGAAAACTCGAAATTTTATATGTTTAAGCCTATGGATGCAAAGATAGACTGGTAGTTCGTCAAACGTGATGTGTAATTGCCCAACCTAGGATGCACGGACTATAACCAAAATGAATGTAATTATGACGCAATATTACGCAATAGTTCACTTTGATATTATGTTCTTTCTCGCAATTTTGTAAATTTTTAAAATTAAATTGTGGACTTAATATAGGATTTATTAAATTCTACCTTAGCTTAAAAGTCTTGTATTAATGTTCTATTTCTATAGGAAAAATTGTACTTTTCCCATATTTAAAAGTGACAACGTTTACACAAAACTATTATTTTTTTGCAGGAAAAGTAAACAAACCAGATTTTTATTAATACGTTGCCGTTGAAATCGAAAGATAATGTTGAATCAGAACGTCTTCGGAGATTAGTAAAAGAGTATTTCACGGCAAGAGAATTTCATGTTTGTTTAAAAAAATATACTGAAAGTTTGTTTTATGCCACTTGCAATGGACGAGAATATGCAATGGCACTTGCCAATCGTTCAGCCACTTATTTTGCCATGAAGAATTACAAGGTAAGTGATTTATTTTTTAATCAGCAAATTCAGTGGCGTATTAGCGTCAAATTTCGGGGCTTCCCCGCGACAGTTAATAGTGGTAATATTAAAAATATTACTCCTAGTTACTGAAAAATCTTTTATTTTTTCGAATATGTTATGAGGAATTATTTTAAACAAATAGTTTGTTAGGTAAATTTCTGTTGCGAAACGCAGTTTATTAAAACATGTTTCAAATGAACCAACTGCATTCGCTTATTATCCTGACGAGTATCCATGCAGAACGAAATGACTCGGTGAGTAAGTGCGGAAAAAATTAACTAATTATCAAATTGAATTAATGTTTCTTATAACTTGTAATCATTACTAATGTAATACTTAGAGTATATTTTTACAAATTAATAATCATTTATTTATGTATATTAAAAATTATAAGATAATATTTTTCCGTAAAACAATTGGATTAAGAATTTACTTTACTTATCTCCATGAGATTGCATGAAGGTCACGATCATATGTTTTAGAGATAAGAATTATTCAAGTTATATTTTGTTGGAAACGTGTTATATACAGGGTGTCACCGTAACAGAAATACAAATAATAATAGATTTATACGTTTTTTTAAAAGATTTCAAATTAACTACTTTTATGCATCATTTAAAATTTATACAAAGGGTTTTAAAATTTATATTTCAATAAATCCAAGCAAATGAAATATTTTACAAACGATAAGTATTTTTAATTATTTTGCCAACATTACAAGCCGGAGCATATAAAGTTTTGTATGAAGTATGCCTATGTCCAAATTTACAGTTTCAACGATCACAAAACAATTTTAATAAAGTAAGAAGCCAAATGGGCAAAAATAACATAGCAATATATATATATGTATATTATGTTGAATAAAATATTTTAAAAATTACAATTTTAATGAAATTTGAAAATTTTCCAACATTTAGGGGTAGTTTAGCTGATGAGTTCTGGAAAAGATGAAACCACTTATGCGCAACAGGGTCCTAGATTAAAATGTAAGTTGGTAAATTTTCAAATTTTATTAAACTTGTAATTATTAAAACATTTTATTCAGCATATAATTTCACAAGTTAATAAACATTTACAATTATGTGTATATTAATACTATAAAATTATGACGGAGCTAATATAGATTAAATTGTAGCTATGAAGTGAAAATGTTTGTTCAAATTGAAGTAACTTCTACATTCCTGAAACTCGTGGCGGGGGGGGGGATTTTAAACTGTTCTTGAAAATTATTTAAAATTATTAGCTAATAAAAGAAAAGGTTCAAATAAAAATTTAAGATGATAAAATTACCCGTCATTTGTTATTTTGTACGAAAAAAATTTTCTACATTGGGTATTTTTATCCTGCCCCCTGTAAAAATAAATTTCAACTTTACCCACTTGGTAATTTTTTTATGTATCATTAATATTTCAGAATTGTTTAATAGACATAAATTTATGTCTTCAAGCTGCTTATCCAATCAATTTGAAACCAAAAATGCTCATTCGAAAGGCCAGGTGTTTTATCAAAATGGGTAAAATCCAAGAAATGATTGAAACAATTGACGATTGTTGTAAACAAATTCAAGATAATTCAAATCTTCCGAAACTTGATAAAGGTGTGTAATTGATTTGCTTTTTCTGATGCAAACGTTTCTCTCCGTGATAGCCATATTAATACATTTTCGTGTTTTCCAGATAATTACTTGGAAGAAATAAGATCTATAATGGAAATTAAGCAAATTGATATAGAAGACCTGCCATTTGAAGAGATTTCTTTACCTCCAGAAGTAATTCGAGAAGAAAATCCACTAAATCCTAACGTATCTGCTTCTATCAAAATAAAGTATACCAATTTTTCCAAATTATTAGATTATTTTAATTGTATGCGGAAGTTCTGATCATTTCTTTAAGCCTCTAAGACTTGATCTTATAATTAAAATTTTAAAAATATTATATTTTTCAGATCTAATGCAAACGCAGGTACTGATTATGTTGCTAAAAGGGATATTCCATGTGGAGAGGTACTTTTTGTTGATACACCATATTCTATAGGTTTTGTTCACGACGTTAAATTTGGTGATGTTCATAGTGGGTTCTTTTTTGTGATTATTGTTGGAATGAAGCAAATAATTGTATTCCGTAAGTGTTTCGTTTTCAGATTTATAAAATTTTCCCATTTATTACTTTCAAGAACTTTTAGGTGCAAAATCTGTGTGACCGTTTTGTATTGTTCTGAAAACTGTCGCGATAATTCCTGGAATGACTATCATCAATGGGAATGTGACATGTTTAGGTCAGGATATATATCGGGAGATTCTTGTATTACTTTACGTACTGTAATTAAAGCAGTGCGTAGTGGTGCAACTTTCAAATTTCAAGCAACAGAAAGCGTTTTACTCCATCCAAGAATATGGATCCATATTTGTATATCTACAATTTGCATGTGAATTTAGAAAACCATCGTCCAAGATGCTTGGAGTTGATTGAGGCGAACTGTCAGGTATGTTATTGTCAGTGAAAATTAAACCAATGCAAGTACGTTAACCTCCACTTTTTGTCTGTTGAGATTTAATTAAATTTTTTAAGAATTAGTTAGATAACGTTAAAATGAGTTTCTTAAGGTTGTTTTATTTAAATTTTAAAGTTGTCGGTACTTGCGTCCCGGCCTACTCTAAACATCCAGTAGGCGGAGGCAAGTATTACATCTCGAAGAGCTCACCAGTTGACACTAAGACCCGGGGCTTTTTAAGACCTTTGGTACGAATATATCCTATCATAGTAACGTAGTACAATTTTTGATTTTTATACACCTAAACGTGAAACTTTTTGAATTGCCCTCAACTTGTCATCTTGCTAACTTTGTGCTCTTTCATAATTTGCTTTCATTTCTATAGGAAAGCTTGCCCTTCCGAGTAGAGGTTATCGTACTCTGCCCATGAAATCTGCCAGTTACTTGCCTGTTTTGTTCTTCTCATTTATTTTTAGCAAACCGTGGGTATGATCGAGTCTCTGAAGAAAACTAACTTTTTTGCTTATATATTGTCGACATCATCCTGTCAGAAAGACTATCCCACATTGGTGAATTTTTTAGGTGGGTTGCTTTTCAGACATAACATTCAAATGTTTGAACGAATGTTAATCATAAGATGTACGTCACCAATTCTATCAGTAAACGAAATCCAAGGGAGTTAGAATTATTACCCATTAAATGTACGATGATTAATGCCTATTGTCCTGCAGTATCTGCCTTGAAATATTCTTGTGAATCTAACACTAGCATGTAGTGAGTACTTCCACTCGATAATCACGTCCATTTCTCTGTTTCTTATTTTTCAGTTTTAATGGAGGCACATGCATTGTGAAAGCATGTAAAAATATAAAAGCAGGTGATAACATTTTTCGATCAGATTACAATTTCACCCTATGATGCCAATATTATTACGTAAGAAGATGTTGCAAGACATATTTCTAAATTGCAACTGTGCAGCTTGTGAAGATGTCGCCGAAAACATCGTAAGTGATTTTCTAGAAGAAATTTAAATATAGCGACGGTTTTAGGATATTCTGAACACTTTCCTATGTACTGAATGTGGAAGATTTACTGTTATGCATCTCTTTCCGTCAGATTTAATGGTCTGTAAGAATTGCAAACGAATGCCAAATTTTGGAACCGCTAATTTGATGATTGATAAGGTACTTGCTTATTCGTTTGAGAATGAAAATGGTGAGTTTTGAGTAGTAAATTTCAGGATTGAAATTTAATTCCCTATTGTTCCAGTCGATGTTACTCAATATAGCAATGAATTAGCTGCAAGTTTGAATACAATAAAGAAAGTGGTAAATCCAAATCATGAATGTATGTATAGCCTATATTACAAATTTATTTTGTTATATGCTAAACAAGGTTTGTAAATTTATCATCGGAACCTTTTCTTGCACCTTTTGTTACTTTTTGATTTCAGAGAACTTCGATAAGTTTAAAGAAGCGTTACAAAATTTCAAAACTTGTGCTGAAAAGAGAAATGGCAGGTTTAATGTTTTGCAATATGTGATTGATGATCTTGCCCTTATATGTCAGGCATGTTTTGCTTACTTACAACTAAATAAGTTGAAATTACAGAAACAAGACATCATGTAAGTTCTTTTATAACTCTCTTCTTTATAAACTTTATTGTTTGGTGTAATTAACAATTTTTTCTTTAGGAAATGATAACTTACTTCTCGGACGTGGTCAATGAAGCAAAAGAGATTGCCAATTACACCTTTCCGCCATTATTACATATATTTGCGAAAATGGAATTTTATATGTTAAAATTCAACATTACTCACGTAACTCTTAAAGATTAATTTCTTTATGCTATTATTTGCTTTCGTTTATAATATTATATTAGTAATAAATAGTTTATTAACTTGTGAAATTACATATATGTTTTATAAAATAATTTTTAAATTTCATTTAGCTTGTAAAAATTTGAAAACTTTTTTAATTAAACATATGATTATTATTAGTACTTACGTAATTCATTTTTATTTAAATTCCAATCTTTACATTGCATTTTGTAAATTATATTATATTGCATTACATTTAAATAAACATAATTTTTTGTTATTTCTAATTTTGCTGAAATCTGAAAGATCTTCTCAATTCCTTATCAGAAAAAACATAAAATAAAGAAATAAAGTAACATTAGCAAGTAACTGAACGCTATAAGTTAAAATGCTATAAAAATCACTTAAAGAAAAACCCCTTAAGGAGGAATGTTTCCGGCAGCAAATAACACCTCACCACCAGTTCAAAACTGGATAGCCTATCTCATCTACCTCGTTGACTTACGTTAGTTCAACCGTCTCGCTCCAAGCCCGTCAAAACACACACTCATTGTATCCCTAAAGGCAATAGTTCATTTACCTGGAGACTTCTAAAATGAGATATCGATTAGTTAAAATAGCTTACATATCGGTTTCTGGGGACGGTCAAAAAACCCGAATTCCGGTTTTCATGATTTTTGAAGTGAATTATGAAAGAGAACATCGTTCTCTACACATTAAAAAAAACATTTGCGGTCGGTCCATAAATTTTGGAAAAAATCGACTTTAAAAATTCAAAATGGCCTGTAGCGGCCGGAACGCAGCGGAACGGCGCTTTACTCGTTAAAAATATCCCTTAGACCGGTCCTACTCAAAAAATTGGGGATGTTAGCCCGGCATATAGCAGGGAGCAATTGCCGTAAGTTGGTGTTGACCCACCTACAGCACACGCACCGGTGATAGAATGCGTATGTAACAAACCGCAGATTTCCAAAAAGTATGGAATAATTTTATTTTTCATTGTTGTATCTAAATTTAAGATTTAAACCAAATCCAATTAAAATAAATTCACTAAAATGCAGCTGAGAGTTCCACTTGCATTAATAAGGTAGGTACTAAAGTACCTAAAAGGTACTAAAGTATTTTAAGAGCTACTTGACTAATAGCTAAAGAATCTCATATTTGTTTATTACCCGATATTGGAATAAGTTGATAAATTAATTGAATTTGGTCGAATATTTATTTAAATCATTGCCTAAATGTTGTTAAAAGTATCGACGTTATAATTTTGTTTAAAGTAAGGTTGCGCGTGCAGTGGATCCGAATTCGGACAAACGGCGACAAGCTGCGAACGATCCCATAACATTGAAACCCTATGTAGCGCGAACACTGGATCAGAATAAACTTGCGGGCTAGAGTTAAGAATCCCGAACTCGAAAATACACTTTTCCCTATAGAAATAACTATACCAAACGAAAGAACACAAAAATACAAGCTCTCTAAGGTGAGAATCAATCTTGTCCTAGTTGTAATAAGGCCACAATTTAATTTTGAAAATTGCAATTTTCCCATAAGAAATAAAGGGTCTACCAATCAGGGTTTGTTTTAAATTTGGTTGAAATAGGTCAAGTAGGCAGTTCTGTTATTCAGTTTTTTATCATATGTATAATAAAAGGTCAACATTTAATATAATGCCTTTGATTTCGCTCGAAAATCGTGTTAAGATAATTCAAATCCATTATGAAAATGGTCGATCCGTGAAGACTACATTTCGCAAAATTCGCGATATTTTTATTTGTAACGATCGTCCATCTGAGACTACAATTGCGAATTTAGTGCGAAAATTTGAGTCCACCGGTTCAGTAGTAAACGTAAGCACAAAAATATGTGCTCGTCCATGTCGTTCAATCGAAAATATTGCTGCAGTACGTGAAAGTGTCACAGAGGACCCAAATTTATCGGTTTCACGACGTTCTCAACAATTAGGCCTGTCCACAATGACCACATGGCGAATTTTACGGAAGGATTTAGCTCTAAAGCCTTATAAGATACAACTGGTACAAGAATTAAAGCCAGCAGATCATTCTCAACGTCTTAGATTTGCTGATTGGATCATTGAACGTGGTGCTTGTTTTCAGAAAAATCATCTTTTCGGACGAAGCACATTTTCACTTAAACGGGTATGTTAACAAGCAAAATTGTCGAATTTGGGCTTCTGAAAATCCAAAAGCAGTTGTTGAACAACCACTACATCCATCTCGTGTCACTGTATGGTGTGGTTTATGGGTAGGGGCATCATTGGTCCCTATTTTTCGAAAATGAGGCTGGTGCTTTCGTTACTGTCAATGGAGTTCGCTATAGGGATATGGTAACCAATTTTTATGGCCTATTTTGGATGATATGGGTGTGGAAGACTTGTGGTTTCAACAGGATGGAGCTACGTGCCATACAGCGCGAGAAACAATCCAACTATTGAAAACTAAATTTAACGGGCGTTTAATTTCGCGAAAAGGTGACGTCAACTGGCCAGCAAGATCCTGTGATTTAACGCCATTGGACTTCTTTTGTGGGGCTATGTGAAAGATAATGTTTACGCGAATAATCCACAAACAATTTCAGAACTAAAACAAATATCGAAGCCGTCATCCGAGAAATAAGTTCGCAATTATGCAAAATGTATTCGAAAATTTTGTTAAAAGAATCGACGTCTGCAAACGTAGTCGTGGAGGACATTTACCGGATATTGTTTTCCATTCATAAATGTTCAAGCCCCTACAACATATTTCAGTAGAGAATTAGAAAATTTTCATACAAAATATGTGTTTCTTTAAAATTTAAAACAAACCCTGATTGGTAGACCCTTTACATGTAGTGTATTATTGCGTAATATTACGCAATAATTTTATGCATTTTGAAGACCGTCCGTGCAGATTTACCCTAGTGGATCTACCTTGGGCGGGGCCAACTAGAGCAGTGTTAGTAGGAGTCAGTCGCTTCCAGAGATCTGCCGCATCAACTTTCAAACTTTTCGAGTTGGAGCCGCTTAAAAGATGTTTTTAATGAGTTTAGCACGTGTAAAACGGTTTGAGTTCGTTCGCGCCCGGGATGGGCGCGGGCGTGCGGAGAATAGGTTTTGACAGTGCAACCACCTCAGAAACGAATTCACACAAAAGTGATTTTTTCGAAAATTTGTTGTCCAATCACAACTTTAATTTTTGGGCAGGGTACGGGAACTGGGCCTCTAAAATCGCAAATTCCTTTATAGAAATGGTATAATATTATGAAAAGAACAGACATATTGAATTGTTTGTAGCAATTTTACAAAAATTACGTATTTTATCACATTTTTGATGCAGACGTCACATATGTGTACTGTTATTTAAATAAAACATGGAATTGCATCGATTTAATGAGTATTTTCGAAAAAATCATTTTTGTGTGAATTCGTTTCGATGTGTTCGCGACATTGTTTTATGTCGAATTGGAACCGCGAGATAACAACAAAGACATATTCAAGATACAAGTTCTGTTACGACAAATAATAATCTTCGAACCACTATACCAGAAACGTGAGATTCCCTAGTGCTCTCGATGCCAGAACTATGGTCACAAAAGAAGTATTGCTCACGCCAACCCGTTGTGTCAAATGTGGAAAACTACATCTTATTCAACAATGCATCAAAACGAGAGCTACGCCAGCCACTTGTGCTCTTTGCGCGGGATCACATCCTGCGAACTACAAAGGGTGTCAAATCTATAAAGAGATCCGAAATAAAAATACCCACCTCTTCGCCCCAAACAACTTAGTCAAGAAGATCAATCACAATCACAAGACAACAGCAGAGCTTCTCGCCCAGCAACATTTTGACCCTCATTTAGCCAAGCAGTTAGAACCGATAAACAGCAACCCCAATCAACTATTACCATACAACACAGTATCCCCGTACAAAATCCTAATCCAGGTATGGAACAAAATAAATGTTGATTAAACTCATGGAGAGAATGGATACCATGCTAAACCTTTTAACTCTCCTAGTCAGCACAATTAAAAAATAATTAGTAACAACCTAAAAATTGCAGTCTGGAACATGTGCGTGAAGTTAGACCCCCTTTTTTTACAAAATCAATTTTTTTGTTTTCGATTGTTCTCCATTTGTTCTCAAGTGTTTTGTTATTTTTTTGATTTTGCATTAAATCATCAAAATATCGAAAAACCTTTTTTTACCAGCCCCTTTTATCGAAATTTAAATTTTTTGATTGTTTTCAATTGTTCTCCATTTGTTCTCAATTGTTCTGTAAAATAAATTCTTTAAATCTAATATTAACATGAAACCGCGAAATAAGATTTCACGCCAGCTCCCCTTTATCGAAATTTAAATTTTTTAGTTGTTCTCAATTGTTCCTCATTTGTTCTTAATTGTTCTGTAAAATAAATCTTTTAAATCTAATATTAACCGCGAAATAAGATTTCACGCCAGCTCCCTTTTATCGAAATTTAAAATTTTTGGTTGTTCTCAATTGTTCTTCATTTGTTCTTAGTTGTCTAAAACAAATAAATCGTCTAAGTATATAATAACCGCGAAAACTCTTATACAAGATTTCGCGGCTACTCGGCGTTTTTAGAATCTTAAGTTCTACGACGTTGCTACGAACCTTTATATTAAATAACAAATCAAAGTAACTAAATAAATAAATGGGTAGGTATTTACCATATACATATTATTATAGTCATAAAATGTTATTAACAAATCTTTAAACATCGCAAATGTTTTACTCAAGTACCTAAAATCATTATCATAGGAGGACCACCGGCTTTACGTGCCTTCAAAGCTCGGGAACCGTCATAGACCGTGTTCGACTTGGATGCTTACAGCGCTGTTAGTACGAACTGGCGCAAATGCAAACGCTTTAAGCGTTCGACTTGGGAATGTTGGCGCTTACGGCTCCGTGTAAACGCAACCGTGAAGTCATGGATTCGCCATTTCTCACGCTCACAACGCAAATTTTATTTCGGTAGGGCAGCGTAAGCGCGGCGCTGTAGTGGTAAAATTGTAACTATTTTTGAATTTATTTGAAACCTAAATATTTTAGGTTTACTATTTAACTTCAATATTTAAATTTAAACATAAAATTAGTTGTCCTATATTAATTATTACTTCAATAATTTACTGCCTTGTTTTAACCGCTCAATTTTTATAAAAAATTAGTGACAAGATTGTAAATGAAATTAATTGACCCAAAATAAATTGTTGTATGAAATTATAGTTATTAATTTGTGAAAAATAGCTAAAATGTAATCGCATTTAAAACAATTATTATTTTAGATGTGATTATTATTTTGTGTGAATATTTTATAGGTTAAGCAACTGTCACTTTTAAATTGCAGCGCTGATGGTGCTGTCATATCGTTCGATTTGGAACGTCAGCGTGAGCGTTGTAAGCGCATATTTTGCAAGTCGAACGGAAAATTTGCGTGCTATAAGCGTTAGGTTCGTTGGCGCCAACAGCGCGTAAGCTTCCAAGTCAAACACGGTCATAGATAGAAAGAGAGTCAGAAAGAAAATTTTCCTTTGTAGACTCCTCCCGGGTTCGAACCGGGTGCCTTAGCATTAGTAGTCGATCGCTCTAACTACTAGGCCAGTGACCGCCTCTGAGGCTGCAATACTTTCCGATACTATGGAAAGTAGCACAAATTGTTTTAATTCCTAAACCAGGTAAACCACCTGAAGAGGCTGCATCTCATAGGCCAATAAGCTTACTTCCTGTACTGTCTAAATTGTTCGAAAGATTGCTACTCAAACGACTTCAGCCCATCCTGCATAAAAAACACCTAATTCCGGACCACCAGTTTGGGTTTCGTCGTCAACACGCCACCATCGAGCAAATCCACCGAGTCGCAAAACACATAAGAGAAAATCTGGAAGAAAAAAAGTTTTGCTCAGCTGTCTTTATCGACGTGACCCAAGCTTTTGACAAAGTTTGGCACACTGGTCTTCTGTACAACATAATCACTTCATATTTATCAGACAGATTTTTTCAGGTCAAGATCCAGAACGAGTACTCGGCACTCACCCCAATCACTTCTGGAGTCCCACAGGGAAGCGTACTAGGCCCAATTCTGTTCACATTATTAACCGCAGACTTTCCTGTCTCACCAAACGCAACGTTGGCTACCTTTGCTGACGATACAGCTGTGATGATTTCGCATGCAGATCCATCCATTGCCTCCGACATGCTCCAATCAAATTTAGACAGCATCCAGAAATGAATAAAAACGTGGAGAATTAGAGCAAACGAAAGAAAATTTGTCCACGTCACTTTCACAACACGCAGAGAAACTTGCCCGACAGTAACTTTAAATGGTAACGTTCTTCCACAGGCTGAAGATACTAAATATCTCGGGATGCATATTGACCGCCGACTTACCTGGAAGAAACAGATATGGACCAAACGTAAACAGCTTGGCGTTAAGTTACACAAATTGAACTGGTTAATTAGCCAAAATTCCCAGTTAAGTATGGAAAAAAAACTTTTATTGTATAAAGCCATTATCAAATCCATCTGGACTTATGGCATACAACTCTGGGGCTTTGCATGCAACTCCAATATCGATATACTTCAACGATTCCAATCTAAAACGCTAAGAAAAATCTGCAACGCCCCATGGTACATCACAAACGAGGCTATCCATCGAGAGCTTAAGATAAAAACGATTAGGAAAGAAATACAAGTCTTCTGTACCAACTACTACCACAGATTATCAGAACACCTAAACATACTTGCTCAGAATTTAGCAAACTATATCAACCCCACAAGAAGACTCAAAAGACACAACTTTCAAGACCTACCAACCAGATTTAGTTGACTCAATAGATTAGCTGTTGTACTCGTCTAGCTCATGAATGTTCATATTGAATTATTCCAGTCCGTAACTTTCGCTGGACAGTTCACCAATCAAGTCTAATCCAGTTAAAAGTTTTACTTACAAATGTACAGATTGTAAAATAAATAAATGGTTTCCAAAAAAAAAATGTTTTTGAAAAAGATGAGAGTTTCAATTACCTCGGAGTGCAAATAAATAGCAGACACAACAGAGACAAAGAAGTTAAAGCAAGAGTACATGCCTATAATAGAGCTCACCATGCAAATCGAGCTAATGCTGAAAGACAAAAATATAAAGAAAACAACAAAGGTAAAGATATATAAAGCATTATGATAAGGCCTGTGATCACGTACGCATTGGAGATGATCTGTATAACTCAACTAGAGGAAGAAATTTTAAGAGTTTTTAAAAGAAAATCTTAAAAACAATACTGGGTAATATAATTAGAGGAAAGTGGAGAATTTCGGGCAAGAATGAACCATGAAATAAGGAAAGAAGTAAACGGTGAAGACGTTGTCTTATTTTAAATGGCTGGATCACATCATGAAAAGTGATGAAAAAGAACCCATTAAACTATTGACGATGTGGAAGCCGGTTGAACAAAAATAGAGGAATACCCGTATTGCGATGGTGAAACTGCGTGATGGAGGATTTAAGAAGTATGGGTATACATAGAAGAATGGAGGCAGTTGATTGGTGACAGAAAAAGGGAGAAAATTAATGAATGACGCAAAAACACATCACAATCTTTAGAATGAACAGAGAAATGTAAATATTGAATTTGTAAGACGATTAGTCAACAATTTAACAATGCTTTTATTGAAAATAAATCAATCCATAAGAAGTACCTACCATGATTCGAAGCTTTCTAGAATTCACTATCAATTTTGTACCAAGTAACATTAAGGTCTTCTTCGATATTGTTCGGGGTGGCCGACACAAACCCTTTGTCCAGTGAAAATAAAATTTTAGATCCGGACCTGTGGTATATAATAATTAAATTTCTACGTAAAGAATTTCCACCTGCCGGTTTTCGATAACAAAAAATTGTTGTCTATTTAGACAATGTGTTTCTACCAAACCACAATGAAAAATATTTCACAAAAATAAGAATATTTTTCTACCGGCCCACATTTTGTTTTGTAAGGAAACTGCAATTACTGTTTGACAGTCATATCGATCAAAAACCTTTTAATTAAGAAAATTTTTCTCCAAAATCAGTAAATTATTTTACTAGTAAAAATTATCCTCTCAAATATTTAAACCAATTTCAACGATTACTGGAATGCGTATGATTGGCGGTACATTTTGGCGCGCATAAGTAGCGCCGCGAACGGCACGCCGTCAAAACTATAGAGGTTGTTGTGCAGATAGAGGTGAGTAGACTTATTAAATTTGTATTATTTTATTGTAATTAAACTAAATTTAATTTCACATTACAAAATATAAACAAAATAATAGTTTTCTTGCAAAATTTTCACATACCCATAGTAATTGCACGTAATTTAGGTACCACAGAGTTAAATTTAAAGCTTTTATTTTATATTGCGTTAAATTCGTAGTCATGGCCGCTGTATTTCGTAATACAGAAAACCGTATGATCACCATCGATTTGTTAAATTAATTTTCTCCACGAAAACTCATCGCAGAATTTATTTTTTTGCACCAAATTAAAGCTTATTTTTATTTCTATCGGAAAAAATTAAGTTTTAAAAATAAAAAAAAAATTTTAATTGTCTAATTTTTATTTTAAATTCGGTCGTTGATCCGCCAATAAATTTTAATCTATGTAATGATTTCAGATTCCCAAATTTTGTGACTTAAATTTCTACTCAAAAAAGATGTCTGACGAAGGTAGTGTTTCCGCGGTCAAGCGTGGTGGACGCAAAGCGACCGCTCCCACCGCCCAGAAACCGGAAGCCAAGAAAAGGCCCCGCAAAGTAAGTTTCCTCCAACATTTTTATCTTGCTTTCTAAGCAGTTTTTTTATTCAGGAAGTTAAGCCAGTCGGCAGTGGTAACGAGGATAGCGCGAAGCCACCAAAGCGCGGGAAGGGCAGACCTAAATCTGCCAACAAGAAGAAAGCCGTCTCAAAGGCAAAGAGTTTTCCTGCCGGTAAGTCATAGTTTTAAAATGCTCTTCGTATTTTAATTTTTTTTTACTAGCCCGACGAGGAAGATCTAAGAAGAATGAAAGAGCTTAGCATTCCGAAGAGAACGAGAACGAAAATGGCAATGATTAAATTTAAAATTGTCAAACTTAATGTTCACGATTTTTATTTAAAATGTAAATGTAGATAATTAATGTGTTTTTGATTTTATTTATTTTTTTAACCTTCGGTATGCAGTTATGCTATGCTAGTGTTTTATCAGCATAAAAACGATTAGTGTAATTAAACCAATTCGATATTGAGTCAAAAATTCGGCGGTTATGTTGAAAACTATAATTTCCAAGGAGGAGGGATATTTCCATAATTAGTTGCCTGTATAGATTACTTTGCAAAAGCTTATATTATACTAGATAGTGACCATTTTAATCAACTTCCCACATTCTGACGATGAATTTGATACAGAGCTTCTATCAACGATTATTTCCCTCTCATAAAATGCAGCGGTAACAGCTAGGTAACAAGATAACGGTAATCCGTTGGTATGACTAAAGTTTGTTGGTCCTAAAAACGAAGTTTATATTGTACGATTAATTTTAACAACGGGCTTCCGACCAAGTGACATTTCTAAAATATTTTTCAATAAAACAGTTATTTTATAACTAGGTGAAAGGTATAGTCTCTCCAACAAATCTATCTAATTGTAATGAAACTGTTCTGTCAATGTCTTCTTCTTCAAGTGCCTATCCGTTGCCGGATGTTGGCGATCATGAACTTGGCCGAAGCCAAGATAATTTTTCTAGGGAGTATAATTCATGCGATGGTTTCCCGTTGCCTTTCCTATAGTCCACAAGCTCAATATTAGACACTTTGATCACAGCAGTGTATCTAACGCAAACAGGATTCGAACTGCAAGCTTACGCTTCGTAGTCGACCCGTGTATATTTCACGTACAATTTTTCTGGCTAGCTATTGGAGAGCTCTAACGGGTGTAGGCCATGCAATGGTTTCTAGGTTGGTTTACCATTAGGTAATTAAAACGACACAATAAAATTTTAAAGAATAAATATATTTAAAATCATATTTACTATAACTTAAACCCTGCTTAAAAGGCAAAAAAAAACATAAGTAATAATAATAAGTAATACACAAGTTCTCGACATTAATCGAACAATGAATTGAACAAATTTTATCGTTGAAGTAATGTTTATATTAAATTATTAGGGACTAAGTAGAGTAAGGCAGATCTGTTAAGGAACTGATTAGCACGAGCACGGATTGCGAATGAATAGGGCATTGTTGGAAACTAATTTAGATGACGAGTTGAGATCGCAAGCAATTTCAAATCAAAGATTTTTGGAATCAACAATAAGCATAAAATCCCGAAGTAAAGCTTCACTGAAGGTGTGGAGAATATACAGATTAACTATCGATCGATGCAGTATTAAAAATAATAATAGAAGCCATTAAGAAAATATCCTGAAACTTTACACATAAATAGCTATAAAATATATTGTTCGCAACACATTTAAAAAATAATTTTTGTGAGGTAAAGTTATAGCATGTAAAAATAATGCATGTAAAATCAAAATAATTTTACCTTTTGCTGAGTTTACTTTAGTCAAACAGAAACATGATTCATGTCAATTCAGAAACGTTAAAAGCATCATGTCATTCTTGCCTAGTAGAATGAAACTGTTTTACTATTTTTTAAATTTTACTATTTGAAAGTCTAACTGCTAAATCAATTTTTTTTCTAGAACTTTTTGAGTGCGTTTAGCATGAGAAAAAATTATTGAAATTCAAGAAAAGTCAGGTTCATGACGTAGTTGAGCTAAACAAGCAGGTTTTTAAAAACCAGTTAGAATTATTAATAAAAAGTGAAAAGCTGCCAGGTACTTTTTAAATTACTGTTGGTAATGCAAATTAAAATTGCCTTTAAATTTATTTTTAAAGTGTTTTTTCAAAATCGCAATCAGGTTTGATTAACTATCCACGTATCTTATTTAGCATAAATGTTTTATATTTATTTTCTGATACAACACGTACTATGTAAGTGGCCCTATAGATATTTCCTCTACTTCATACATTATCTAATCATAAGAATCGCAGTTTTTCCAAACAAAAGAATGAAATTATTATCTTATATGTATTTTTGTGCTACATAAAGTTAGGGGAATTACCTACTCGTTTATTTGTTTTTATCGCGAACAGCACTTGTTCCATATCGAATGTCAGTTGCCGTTTACTGTTTGATGTTGGCGGTTGTTAGATATTTATATTGCTTGTAAATTATACTACATCCCGCTGAAAATGAATATACTTGATGGAAAAACTGAATTCGACATCTTCAATAATTATTATACCGCGGAGTAAGTAAATTTTTAATATCTTTGAAATCTAATTCCGCGTAGTTCTTCAGTTGCAATTTTCGGGAACGGTCACAAATCCCAAACTGCGGATTTCATGATTTTTAAATAAATTATAAAAGATACTAATGCAATGTACGCATAAACAAAATAAAATTTTCAGTCGATCCACAAACCTTCGATAAAAACGCTTTTAAAAATTAATTTGGAATGCAATTTTTCCATTGGCTTTTTTCAAACTGTAACCCCCCGCCCATCAAAATTAAATTTTTGAGTAATGGTGGCAAAGCCTTCAGCTTCGCAACAATTAAAAAAAACCATTCGTAAGCCCGAGAAAACTCGAAATTTTATATGTTTAAGCCGATGGATGCAAAGATCGACTGGTAATTCGTCAAACGTGATGTGTACTTACCCAACCTAGGATGCACGGACTATAACCAAAATGAATGTAATTATGACGCAATATTACGCAATAGTTCACTTTGATATTATGTTCCTTCTCGCAATTCCGTAAATTTTTAAAATTAAATTGTGGACTTAATATAGGATTTATTAATTTTACTTTACCTTAAAAGTCTTATATTAATCTTCTATTTCTATAGGAAAAATTGTACTTTTGAGTTCGGGAATATTGATTTTCACATATTTAAAAGTGACAACGTTTACACAAAACTGTTATTTTTTTGCAGGAAAAGTAAACAATTCAGATTTTTTATTAATACGTTGCCGTTGCAATCGAAAGATAATGTTGAATCAGAACGTCTTCGGAGATTAGTAAAAGAGTATTTCACGGCAAGAGAATTTCATGTTTGTTTAAAAAAATATACTGAAAGTTTGCTTTATGCCACTTGCAATGGACGAGAATATGCAATGGCACTTGCCAATCGTTCAGCCACTTATTTTGCCTTGAAGAATTACAAGGTAGGTGATTTATTTTTTAATCAGCAAATTCAGTGACGTGATAGCGTCAAATCTCGGGGCTCCCCCGCGACAGTTAATAGTGGTAATATTAAAGATATTACTCCTAGTTACTGAAAAAATTTATTTTTTCGAATATGTTATGAAGAATTATTTTAAACAAATAGTTTGTTAGGTAAATTTCTGTTGCAAAACTAAGTTTATTAAAACATCTTGCAAATGAAACCAACTGCATTCGCATGCACAACGAAATATAAATAGACTAAGTGAGTTAGTGCGGAAAATATTCACTAACCCTCCAGTGCACGGGTGAGGCCTGTCAGTCCATGCAACATACAAATATCGCTATAACTTTTATAGAAAATTTTTTTTTGTTGCGACCATTTCTATACCTCTCTGAAATGTAAAAAGACATATTATGATCAAATTTTAAAACATATTTATGGCACCATTACTTCGAAAAAAAATCAAATGTCCTGACAGGCCTCACCCGTGCACTCGTGTAACTTTCTGTTGAAAACTCATAATTGACTTTTCACTTATTAGTGATATTTTTAAAAGTTACTTTCGGAACAAAAGATAATAATTTGGATTTCCAAACTAATTAGAGTATTTCTTGCTATTAGGCACTAGAAAAAACTTTGTTATATTTTAATCCAGGTTATTTTACAATCTCAAGGAGCTAATAATTTGTGTTTTATTTTATCACTAAAATTAAAAAAAAAAAATACAAAACTGTGGCATTAAAATCACTGGTTCAAAGGTTTGTTTTTTTGATAATACACAATTTCTTACTTATTAGTTTTGTGTAAAACATGTCGTAAACTTTAGATTTTTATTACTTTATTTTTTCAATTTCTTTCCTGCTTCTTTACCGTTTTAAATTACCTGAAAAGGGTAGTACATTAAAACTAAATTAGTAATAGCAGCGACAAAATTTGAATTTTGAGAAATTACAAAATTATAAATAAATTTTAGAAATTTTTAAAATGCGAAAAAATACAAACATAGTCGACCTGAATTATAATTTGAACAAGGAAATATAGATGAGGTGATAAGTCACTGTAAATCTAACTAGTAGATATCCTTTACAACACATTAGCAACAAAAAATTTCAAAATAGCAGGGCCGTACTCGGCAACATCGTCGAAAGAAAAAACGAAATTATCAACAGCAGCAATATTGGAATTTGCAAGAAACCATCAAACTTGGGTACATGAATGATCTAAAATTATTTTTCTGACGAAAATTTAATTTAGATGGTCGCAATGGCTTTAAATTTTATTGGCACGACATGCCTTATGTACTTTTTTTAAAAATTTTTGGAGTAAATTTAGTAAAAACATGCAACAACGAGCAACCAACTAATACATTCCTAGAAAAGCACGTCAAATAGCTAGTCGACTAACTGGGGTAGCAACCCTCAACGAACAGCAAAACCAACCCCCCTCTAGAAAACTAGGATATTGTAAATACTGCACATGTAGAAAAACCTGACATTTTTGTAAATTTTGCAAGGTTTGGTTGTGTATGCAACATATACAAGCATGCTGCGACCAATGCATTGCAGAAATGTAAGTTGAAATTTAAATACTGGTATTTTGTGTTGTCATTTTTTATAAAATTTTTTATATTTTTGTGTTAGATTAGCTTCTTTACTATAGGAAAACATGAAAATTTTTATTCTGTAACTTTTAGTTTATTTTTGTAGCGAGTTTTTAATAATCAATGTAAAAAAACAATGTTTTTTCTTATTGATAAAAAAACTATATAAATTTGTGTTTTTTTCAAATATATTTATTGATATTCATAAACACTAATCATAGTTTGTATTAATAAAAAATTTTTAAATATATGAACAGAACAATTTTTACACGTCTTTTAAATATGGGCCTGATAGGCCTCACCCGTGCACTCGTGTAACTTTTAGATCACCCGTGCACTGGAGGGCTAATTATCAAATTGAATTAAAGTTTCCTTATAATTGTAATCATTACTAATGTAATACTTGAAGTATATTTTTACAAATTAATAAACATTTATTTAAGTATATTAAAAATTATAAGATAATATTTTGCCGTATAACAATTGGATTAAGAATTTACTTTACTTATCTCCATGAGATTGCATGAAGGTCATCATATCATATGTTTTAGAGATAGGAATTATTCAAGTTATATTTTGTTGGAAACGTGTTATATACAGGGTGTCACCGTAACAGAAATACAAATAATAATAGATTTATACGTTTTTTTAAAAGATTTCAAATTAACTACTTTTATGCATCATTTAAAATTTATACAAAGGGTTTCAAAATTTATATTTCAATAAATCCAAGCAAATGAAATATTTTACAAACGATAAGTATTTTTAATTATTTTGCCAACATTACAAGCCGGAGCATATAAAGTTTTGTATGAAGTATGCCTATGTCCAAATTTACAGTTTCAACGATCACAAAACAATTTTAATAAAGTAAGAAGCCAAATGGGCAAAAATAACATAGCAATATATACATATGTATATTATGTTGAATAAAATATTTTAAAAATTACAATTTTAATGAAATTTGAAAATTTTCCAACATTTAGGGATAGTTTAGCTGATGAGTTCTTGAAAAGACGAAACTACTTATGCGCAACGGGGTTTTAGACTAAAATGTAAGTTGGAAAATTTTCAAATTTCATTAAACTTGTATTTATTAAAAGATTTTATTCAGCATATAATTTTGGAAATTATTTAAAATTATTAGCAAATAAAAGAAAAGGTTCAAATAAAAACTTAAGATGATAAAATTACCCATCATTTGTTATTTTTGTACGATAAAAATTGACCGAGCTATAAATTTCTACATTGGGTATTTTTTTATCCTACCCCTGTAAAAAAAATTTCAACTTGAGCCACTTGGTGATTTTTTTATGTATCATTAATATTTCAGAATTGTTTAATAGACATAAATTTATGTCTTCAAGCTGCTTATCCAATCAATTTGAAACCAAAAATGCTCATCCGAAAGGCCAGGTGTTTTATCAAAATGGGTAAAATCCAAGAAATGATTGAAACAATTGACGATTGTTGTAAACAAATTCAAGATAATTCAAATCTTCCGAAACTTGATAAGGGTGTGTAATTGATTTGTTTTTCGGATGCAAACGTTTCTCTCCTTGATGGCCAAGTTAATACATTTTCGTGTTTTCCAGATAATTACATGAAGGAAATAAGATCTATAATGGAAATTAAGCAAATTAATATCGAAGAACTACCATTTGAAGAGATTTCTTTACCTCTAGAAATAATTCGAGAAGAAAATCCACTAAATCCTAACGTATCTGCTTCTATCAAAATAAAGTATACCAATTTTTCCAAATTATTAAATTATTTTAATTTTATGGGGAAGTTCTGATCATTTCTTTAAACCTCTAAGACTTGATCTTATAATTAAAATTTTAAAAATATTATATTTTTCAGATCTAATAGAAACGCAGGGACTGATTATGTTGCTAGACGTGATATTCCATGCGGAGAGGTACTTTTTGTTGATACACCATATTCTATAGGTTTTGTGCGTGAGGTTGAATTTGGAAATGTTAGTAGTGATTTCTCTTTTGTGATTATTGTTGGAATGAAGCAAATAATTGTATTCCGTAAGTGCTTCGTTTTCAGATTTATAAAATTTTCCCGTTTATTACTTTCAAGAACTTTTAGGTGCAAAATCTGTGTGACCGTTTTATATTGTTCTGAAAACTGTCGCGATAATTCCTGGAATGACTGTCATCAATGGGAATGTGACATGCTTAGGTCAGGATATCTAAAGTGCCTAGTGGTGCAATTTTTCAAATTTCAAGCAACAGAAAGCGTTTTACTCCATCCAAGAATATGGATCCATATTTGTATATCTACAATTTGCATGTGAACTTTGAAAATCATCATCGTCCAGGATGCTTGGAGTTGATTGAAAGATGCTGTGAGGTATGTTATTGTCAGTGAAAATTAAACCAATGCAAGTACGTTAACCTCCACTTTTTGTCTGTTGAGATTTTATTAAAATTTTTTAAGAATTAGTTAGATAACGTTAAAATGAGTTTCTTAAGGTGAAGATGAGCTCGATGTATCCAATAATATCGCTAAAATCTATTTTAAAGTTGTCGGTACTTGCGTCCCGGCCTACTCTAAACATCCAGTAGGCGGAGGCAAGTATTACATCTCGAAGAGCTCACCAGTTGGCACTAAGACCCCGGATATCTAAGAATAAAGAGTCAAAATACCTTTTGTACGAATATATCCTATCATAGTAACGTTTTTGATTTTTTGCTCATAAACGTGAAACTTTTTGAATTGCCCTCAACTTGTCATCTTGCTAACTTTGCGCTCTTTCATAATTTGCTCTCATTTCTATAGGAAAACTTGCCCTTCCGAGTAGAGGTTATCGTACTTTGCCCATGAAATCTGCCAGTCACTTGCCTGTTTTGTTCTTCTCATTTATTTTTAGAAAACCGTGGATACCATCGAGTTTCTGAAGAAAACTAACTTTTTTTGCTCATATATTGTCGACATCATCCTGTCAGAAAGACTATCCTACATTGGTAAATTTCTTAGGTGGGTTGCTTTTCAGGCATTACATTCAAATGTTTGAACGAATGTCAATCATAAGATGTACGTCAGCAATTCTACCAGTAAACGAAATCCAAGGGAAGTTAGAATTATTACCCATTAAATGTACGATGATTAATGCCTATTGTCCTGCAGTATCTGCCTTGAAATATTCTTGTGAATCTAACACTAGCATGTAGTGAGTACTTCCACTCAATAATCACGTCCATTTTTCTGTTTCTTATTTTTCAGTTTTAATGGAGGCACATGCATTGTGAAAGCATGTAAAAATATAAAAGCAGGTGATAACATTTTTCGATCAAATTACAATTTCACCCCTATGATGCCATTTTTATTACGTAAGAAGATGTTGCAAGACATATTTGTAAATTGCAACTGTGCAGCTTGTGAAGATGTCGCCGAAAACATCGTAAGTGATTTTCTAGAAGAAATTTAAATACACCGACGGTTTTAGGATTTTCTGAACACTTTCCTATGTACTGAATGTGGAAGATTTGCTGTTATGCATCTCCTTCCGTCAGATTTAATGGTCTGTAAGAATTGTAAACAAATGACAAATTTTGGAGCCTTTCAGTTGATGATTGATAATGCACTTGCTTATTTGTTTGTGAGTGGAAATAGTGAGTTTTAAGTGGTAAATTTCAAGATTGAAATTTAATTCCCTATTGTTCCAGTCGATGTTACTCAATATAGCAATGAATTAACTGCAAGTTTGAATACGATAAAGAAGGTGGTAAATCCAAATCATCAATATATGTATAACCTATATAAAGAATTTCTTTTGTTATATTCTAAACAAGGTTTGTAAATTTATCGTAGAAACCTTTTCTTGCACCTTTTGTTACTTTTTTCATTTCAGAGGGCATCGATGAGTTTAAAAAAGCGTTACAAAATTTCAAAACTTGTGCTGAAAATAGACATGGCAGGTTTAATATTTTGAAGTATGTGATTGATGATCTTATCCTTATAATATGTCAGGCATGTTTCGCTTATCTACAACTAAATAAATTGAAATTACAGAAACAAGAAATCAAGTAAGTTCTTTTATAACTCTCTTCTTTATAAACTTTATTGTTTGGTGTAATTAACAATTTTTTCTTTAGGGAAGTGATAACTTACTTCTCGGACGTGGTCAATGAAGCAAAAGAGATTGCCAATTACACATTTCCGCCATTATTACATATATTTGCGAAAATGGAATTTTATATATTAAAATTCGGCATTACTCACGTAACTCTTAACGATTAATTGCTTTATGCTATTATTTGCTTTCGTTTATAATATTATATTAGTAAAAATAGTTTATTAACTTGTGTGAGAGAGAGAGAGAGAGAGTTCAGTTTTTATAAATTCTAATCTTTACATTGCATTTTGTAAATTATATTATATTGCGTTACATTTAAATAAACATAATTTTTAGTTATTTCTAATTTTGCTGAAATCTGAAAGAGCTTCTCAATTCCTTATCAGAAAAAACATAAAATAAAAAAATAAAATAACATTAGGAAGTAACGGAAAGCTAAAATGCTATAAAATCACTTAATTAAAGAAAACCCCTAAGAAGGAATTTTCCTGCAGCAAATAACACCTCACCACCAGTTTAAAACTGGATAGCCTACCTCGTCGACTTACGTTAGTTCAACCGTCTCGCTCCAAGCCCGTCAAAACACACACTCATTGTATCCCTAAAGTCAATAGTTCATTTACCTGGAGACTTCCAAAATGAGATATCGATTAGTTAAAATATCTTACATATCGGTTTCTGGGGACGGTCAAGAAACCCGAATTCCGGTTTTCATGATTTTTGAAGTGAATTATGAAAGAGAACATCGTTCTCTACACACTAAAAAACATTTGCGGTCGGTCCACAAATTTTGGAAAAAATCGACTTTAAAAATTCAAAATTGGCTGTGGTTGCGTTAATCAAAATGGCCTGTAGCGGCCGGAACGCAGCGGAACGGCGCTTTACTCGTTAAAAATATCCCTTAGACCGCTCCTACTCGAATAATTGGGGATGTTAGCCCGGCAGATAGCAGGGGCAGAAGTAAAGAAACTCGTGTCGATAAGCACTGGAATTATTGGAGATGAGAAGATAAACTATCACATGTCTCAAGAAGTAGGTAGTGCTGGCATTTCAAAAATCATCGGTGACGATTTCTATACGTAAAATTCAAACACTTGGCATTATGAATGCAGGCATCTGGATAGAAGACGACATTATCCCGATTAATCCTTTATTAATTTTTCAAAGAATATGCATTGCTAAAGAATCTGATAAGGAACTTCAAAAGTTTCTTACGTACGAACTTGCTCCGTTTCTCTTATCTCTTTACAATGAGGAAGGTATACGCAAGTGCGTTAAATTTTCTATGTATAAAGCATTTGAAGAATATTCTTGAGATATAAATTTTGGAGACGTTATGTATGTCATCAACGAAGGATACTTATTGCACCGAGTCACTTGGTATCGCGGTGAATCGTTTTATCCATTTGCAATAACTACGTCACGTTCGCGTTCGTTGGATTAAACTATACATATCCAATGCCATCATCGTATTTGATGGATATCTTAAAGATGTAGCAGACCGTGGTACCAAATATGCGGAGCGATTCCGACTATCACGGAAACATTCTTCAGTAGACATATTTTTCGAGACACTGATCCCAACTGTGTCACAAGATAGATTCCTGGGCAATAATGGCAACAAAAACCGCCTCATTGGAATGCTGAAAACAAAATTTGAAGCTGCGAACTTCATGGTCAAGCAAGCCATTGAAGATGCAATCAGCATTTCATCTACATTTGATTCCATAATAGTTGTCGGCGAAGATGTAGATCTTCTTATTCTTTTGACGGCTTAATCTACGCGTTTAAACATATATTATATGTATATTCTCAAACCAAGAAAAGAAAAATTTTCAACAAATATATTTAATCAAAATTTCATAATAAATTTCAGACTTAAAGGAGCTTGTCCAGGTATTCAAAAACAAAATGCTAACCCAGAGATCGTTGCTGAAGCTGGAGAACGATTCCTCCTTGCATTATACGTTTGTAGTGGCGCAAAAGTATTATGTCATTAAACAACTATAGATATATAAGCTTCACAAAATCAACATATAAAAATAAATTGAATATTGCATCGATGCCACCAACAGAAGCAGCAAGCAGAAGCAACAGAATGAGCAAAATGCAGAGCGATGGGGATGGAATCAAAGCAAGAATGGGCTAATTCCTGACACCACACTCGAGCACCCAACTCCGAAAACCTTCTTAAGACTTATTTCTTGCAAATGCAAAATAGGATGTCAGGGAGCCTGTAGGTGCACAAAGGCTGGATTAAAGTGCTATACACTTTGTACTTGTAGTGGAACTTGTAGCGATAAAGAAGAAGGAACGGAGACTGTTCTCGAGCAAATGTATGACAAAATCAAGAAACAAGAGGATTACAACGAAGCTGATAATCTTATCGCGGATAACGTCGAAGAAATTTTTATCTATGATGTTTCGCCCGGTACTGAAGACGATGGATTCGTAAAACTTGGTCCATCAAGGTTTTGCGCTATATTTTGTAACATAGCATTACATGTGGATTAAGCCTAGTGGGAATCCGACAATGTCGCGTCATTTACTCTAGTACCTTATTGGTAGCGTGGAAATGAGTTTTTTGGCCAAAAAGTGTTTTGTAGTCGACTTTGATGCGATTGTACACTAAAACTATTCATTTTACAAAGAAAAGGTTTGGACAAAAATTATAGGAATTTTCCTCTAGTTTAATTTATGACATAACTATTGTCATTGTAAAAGTAGTCGAAAACGAGATATTGCCAAAACAACTGTTTTTACCCGCCATTTTTCCAATATGACGGCACGAGCAGCAACGATACGAGTTGGCAAAGTAAAAATTCGGTAAGAGCACATCGAAATCTATAAAATTACCAATTTTCAAAACTCCCGGAAAACTTTCCAGATAAAACTACCAAATGACTGGGCTATTCAATTTTATCCTACTACTATAATAATATGCAAGCTAAGAACTATTGTAGCTATCTTTTCTATCGTATACGTTGAGCATCATAAATGTTGACGTGTAAGATTTCTAAAATCAGACGCTTAAGACACATTCCTATAAGGCTGTCTTTGTTGCACCTACGATACTAAAAATTAATTTAAGTAACCAGTTGTCGGTATTTAATTCAGATGGCACTGACGTCAGGTTAATTTTTCGTGTAAAATCGTGTACCTACTCGTACGTTCGTTTTCGGTACGAACTGCAGTTGTTCGCCACCGACCCATCCCAACGCCATTTTGCCTGTAGTGCTTGGTGTTGCTGGTTGTTAGTTATTTATATTTCATGTAAATTACACTACACGGTGGTGAAAATGAATACAATTATTGATGGAAACACAGAATTTGACATCTTCAACAGATATTATACTGAGGAGTAAGTAAATTTTTCATTACCTTTGAAATCTACATTTCGTCAGTTGCAATTTTACTTTATTGAGAAAATTCGAAAAGTGATGACGTATAAATAAAACTGCTGTTTTTTTGCAGGGAAAGTGAAAGATCCAAACTTGTTATTAATAGTTTAGAGTTGCCATTGAAAGATGATGTTAAATCGGAACATCTTCAAAGATTAGTAAAAAGTGTTTTACAACAAGAAACTATCAAGTTTGTTTGGAAAAATATACGGAAAGTTTGTGTTACGCCACTTGGAATGGACGTGAATATGCAATGGCGCTTGCCAATCGTTCCGCCACCCATTTTGCCATGAAGCGTTACAAAGTAAGTGATTTATTTAAGCAGCATAAAACTTCGGGGCTTCCCCGCGACAGTTACTAATAATGGTCCCATTTGAAAAATATTCTCTATTTAAAAACAATTAATAAAAATCACTTTGTAGCATCACAATGTTTAATAATGCTGATTGGTTTTTAAAACCCCGCGTTTTTAGGTCAATTACGTCATTAACTTGACGGAATTCTGGGGTTTGTTGCTAAATTGGCCAATGTCATGTACTAATTGTTCAATCGGAATATCGACTTTTAAGGTTTTAAATTTTATTGTATTTGTAGAGACATTGATTGGTAATACTTTACGGATAACTTACTATTTGATTAAACTTTACATTGACCATTTTACTATGAACAAGTATTTAGTATTAACAATAAAAGACACTTAACCCTCCAGCGGTTTTCAGGTTTCAACATCAAGTTACGGGAATTACTTTATGTTGAAGGGAGTCTTAACCCTGGAACTTCACACTAAATTTTTGTAACGTGTCCTTCACACTGCGGTTTTAGAGACCCCACCATTCTTTTTATGATATTAGTAAACAAAGAATTTAAATCAGTAAAAAAATTTTTTAGTGCTTTTCCTACAATAGTAGGTGGGATATATTAGATAGTAATTTTGGCCTTTTGGTCCAATAATTGTTATCAAAACTTAAAAGTTGGTATAAATTTGGTGAAATAACTGTTAATATTTTAATACAAAAATAGGCTAGAGGTAAAATACCCGGAATCAAAAATACACTTTTTCCTATAAAATGGCTTTACAAAACGAAAGAACGCAAAATACAAGCTCTTTAAGGTGAGGATCAATCTTGTCGGAGTTGTAATAAGGCCACAATTTAATTTTGAAAATTGCAATTTTCCCATAAGAAATACATGTAATAGAGCAAGAGCCCGTGAGGCAGACCTTCGTATTTTCATAAAGCTGAAAGTTCTTATATGTGTGTCTCTAATACAGGTAAGAACGATCCCCACCATGATACCTGGGTAGTGGTTGCTTTGGCAGGTAACAGGTAACAAAGGTATATATAAATTCGATCTTCATTTTATTAATCTATAAAACTCAATTTTTTTATATTTCATTCGTAACAATATCAAAACTCGAATTACTCATTGCCAGACACTTAGTGTGGTTTCAACCCCCTGCCGGACACCCCTAAACTATAATATTTTGTAATTCTACTTACGTTATATTGTAAAAGCTGAATTTAATATATATTTTTGGTGAACTATTAAACGATGTTTCCTTAGTAGCCAGACATTTTCGAGGGTTCTATCATCCTGCCAGACGCATTGAAGGGGGCAAAAGTTGCGAGAGCGCGGAGCATAACGTAGTAACGGGTGCGAGTGAAACAGAGCGTTCGGTTTATTGCGATCTTCTACTGCGCATCAGCTGTCGTTTATTCCGAATTGTCTCGTGATCTTTTTTTCTAATTTATCAAGAAATTCCATTAAATAAAATTATTACAGTCTGAATACAAAAGTTTTAAAAGAATATTCATTAAAAATTTTATAATAAAATATCAATCATGTGAAAAAATTTTGCCCCCTTCAATGCGTCTGGCAGGATGATAGAACCCTCGAAAATGTCTGGCTACTAAGGAAACATCGTTTAATAGTTCACCAAAAAAATATATATTAAATTCAGCTTTTACAATATAACGTAAGTAGAATTACAAAATATTATAGTTTAGGGGTGTCCGGCAGGGGGTTGAAACCACACTAAGTGTCTGGCAATGAGTAATTCGAGTTTTGATATTGTTACGAATGAAATATAAAAAAATTGAGTTTTATAGATTAATAAAATGAAGATCGAATTTATATATACCTTTGTTACCTGTTACCTGCCAAAGCAACCACTACCCAGGTATCACGGGTGGGGATCGTTCTTACCTGTATTAGAGACACACATATAAGAACTTTCAGCTTTTATGAAAATACGAAGGTCTCCTCACGGGCTCTTGGACTATAAGTGTATTTTGTGTTGTAAAATTTCCAATATGGCGGTCATTCTGTTGGCGGTACGTGTGCTGTGCCTGGGTCGACAGTGACTAGTGGTGGGGAGATACCAGTCGCTCTCAGAGATCCGTCGCGTCAACTTTCAAAATTTTCGAGTTGGAGCCGCTTAAGGGATGTTTTAATGAGTTTAGCACGTGTCAAAACCGTTCGGAGCCCCGTACGAGCCCCGGAGGGCGGGTGCGGAGAATAGGTTTTGACAGTGCAACCACCTCAGAAACAAATTCACACAAAAAGTGATTTTTTTCGAAAATTTGTTGTCCGATCACAACTTTAATTTTTTTATTAGCTAATTACACCATTATCTATCATAATTCGTCGTGAAAATCGAGATTCTGGTATATTTACTGTCGCCACAGCTTCTTTCAATTTTGGGGGCGGGGTTACAGTTGAAAAGAGCCAATGATAAAATTGCATTCCAAATTAACTTTAAAGCCGTTTTTTTCAAAATTGTGTGAATATTCCGCAAATTTTATTTTTTTTATATGCTATTGGGACCCTCATCTTTCATAATCCACTTCAAAAATGGTAAAAATCGCGATCCGGGAATCCTACCTGCACCCCAAAAGTATTATGTTTATTAAATTAATTTTACATAAATAATTTTATGAAGGAGTGATACATTTATTAAAAAAAAATTTGTAATTTTCCAATTACTGCTATTACTAATAATTGGCTACTCATAGTCAAGCTTCTCAAAATTGATGTAATTTTTTTTGCCTGCATTTTTAAGTTTTTACTACAAAATGGTAAACTTTTTTGACCATAAATAAAAATAAAAGAAACATTAGGATCTAACTTGAAGTTTATTTGGTTTACTGTTTATATTTACGACGAACCATCGGCATCATACAGCATCGTAAAATTTAAAAATTTATTAAAATTAAATTTTTTAACAAAGGCAAATTATTTCTAAAAACTAACTTTGATATGGTCAGTAATTGTTAGACAACGAATAAAAGTAAAATTGCATTAAACTAATTTAATGTTGATTTTTAAAAATATACGTCAACTTCACACTGGGGTCTGAGATACCCATATAAATTTATTTTCAATTTTTCTAATTTCTGCAATGACTAAAAGGCACCTACGTATGTACTATGTATATTCACACTTACTCAAATAACTAGTATGAACTTAATTTACAAGAAAGGATTTAAAAAAGCAGTACAGCACATGTGGCATTAACTTTGTGAAGTTTCAGTGTGAAGTATATATTGTAAAATTTGATTAAAACATGTCTTTTACATTTCTGAAAGATATAGAAAAGGTCGCAATGAATGAAAAAATGTTTTTCTTAAAGTTATAGTGGTATTTGTTGCATGGATTGATAGGCCTCGCCCTCCGCTGGAGAGGTGACAGTATATCTCCTAATAGGCAAGGATTTGGTGCGGTTTAAATCGACCTAAGTGCGCTTGCGTTATCATAGACACACACCTCTTTCTATCTTAACAAATTTTTACTGAAGATTTACCCGCGCTTTTCGCTTCGTGCTGTTAGGCGGTTGAAAAATTTTCTTTGCCAATTTTAATTTATATCAATAATATATTGTTATATCAATAATATATTGTTATATTATAAATATATTGTTATAAATTATACTACACAGCAATTATTCATTGCTATATTTATTTAATTTTTTACAACGTTTGTTTTAGTGTTCAAGATTATAAGTTATTTTTTAGGTTACGTAATTCGTATTTCTTCTGAAACGCACATTTATTATTTAAACAGCCATGGATTCGTAAGTTATTAAAGTGATATTTATATGTATTGTGTGAAATTACATCAACATTGCTTTTTCAGTACCGTATGCCCTTATTGTGCAAAAAAGTTTTACGATAGTTCCACGAAGAATCGTCACATAAAAAAATCACCCATCGGTAGCTGCAGTTCAAATGGAAAATAGAAAAGGACATATATTTTGTCCAAAGTGTCCCGACAACAACAAACAAAATTATTTATCTTACGCTTTATTAATGAAACATATTTCAGATGTTCATAATATCGTTATTAAAAAGGAGAAACTAAAATTTGATAAATTCGAAGATTTTGAAAATTGGAGAACAGTAGAAAATAGAGAAGTAAATTATGTAAAGCAGGATATGGTTCAAACGGCAAATGCAAAGATCACGTATTATAATTGTAATCGAAGCGATTCAAAAGGTAATTTTTTTTACAAGAACGATAATTAGGTTAATTAAATATTTTTTTAAGGACGTCAAAGTAATTGTTTGAAACGGGCTATGAAATCAAAGGGAAGTATTAAAATCAATGGCGTTTGTCCTTCGAGAATAATAGTACATCATTGTAATAACGGTAGATTTCTTTTATTTTCTATTTATCAACTATTATGCCTGTTGTGATTTTCTAGGTGAAGTGGAAGTTGATTATGTTGAAACACATGTTGGACATAACATGGACTTACGAAGTCAACGATTGAGTAATGCTCAAGAAAAAGAAATTGTTGACAAATTGAAAAGTGGAGTATCGGCAGATAGAATTATTTTGGAAGCACGACAGTTTAAGGACAAGGAACAGAAAGAATTTAATCGTTATAATTTATTGAATAACCAAGATTTGAGAAACTTGGCAAGAAAACATAACATTGCTAATAGACACCGTCCTACATCAAATAATAATAAATCAAGGAAAATTTCAAAAGCACACAAAGTTGCAGCTAGATGTAACTTAAGTGAATATGTAAATGAAGAATAAATTTGGGAAATTTAAAGTAAAATCTTCAACGGGAGAAAGGTTTTATTCAGTTTTATATAATAATGTATTGTGTAATTGTGAGGGAAAAAGATGTACTATGTGTTCCATTTGCATGCATACGTATAAATGTGAATGTTTGGAGTATGCTGTGAAGAACATCATATGTAAGCATGCACATATGGTTTCCTTGTATGAAAGAAGGGTGGTTGTGGGTGCTGTTTCTTCTGTTTCAGGTGAAGAAAATCAAGAAACCGAAAGTGTATTATGCATCGAGGAACCGTCTGAAGAAAAGTTAAAATTAAACGAAGCCATTGCTGAGTTTATAGAAGAAAAATGTGAAACTTTAAATGATGATAGGAATCAAAATCTACAAGTTGACATGGACAAGAATACACGGAAGAAAATTGTTGTACAATCATGGATAAGCACTACTGTGAATTGGTTAGAAAACTCTCCTGATGATTTGGATGATGCAACATTTGAAAAATTGGAGGTATATTACAATTCACATTTAAATCAATTGAACCGATTTTTTCCTACAAAGAGGAAAATGGAGCAACAAACATATTTTCCACGTAAACGGCAAAGAAAAGAGTAAAGTATGTTTTCTTTATTTTTGAGTTAATTATTTTATTATTCTTTGATTTTTAGATGGGGTCTCCAAACTTAACCTACCTCTTACCTCTCTTAACCTGTATGTTAGGAACAACGAGAGGTATTTTATTTATATGTAAATAAACTGTATAGTACTGACATAAAAATTATATTTATATTATTTTGCAAATTGTAAGTCAATTTTTTCATTAAAAACTATATTGTAACAAGTAAAACATAGCATTATTTATTTTCGTAAACATAACTGTAACTGCTTAAATAATTTATGAAGCCAGTTTTTAAATGAAAATATTTTGCAACATTCAATGAATTCCAGAAGAAAACCAAATTTATTTATAAATGTACCTTAAATAAAATATGAAAATAAAAACGATGTAGAAAACTTATTAATTGTTTCAAATAATATCCTGATCAAATTATTACAATTTAAATTTTAAAGAAAGTTTTAATCACCTAACCTCTAAAAAGTGAGGCAAAAAACGCGGGTCAACTGACGTTTTTAAAATTTTAAAAACGAAAATGAGAGGCGTGTTTTACATTAGCGCAACCGCACCAAATCCTGCCCGGTTGGACATTTAGTGTCGCCTCTTGCTAATGACAAACAAGCAACTAATTTTTCTCTTTGGTATTCTTGACCCTACAACTTTAGTTTACCATTGGTGAAAATTATATGTCGGATTAAAAGGATTTGACCCGCCGACTGGGGAAACTTATAATCTCTTTTATTTGATCGCCAAAATATTACTAGACTATGATGGTACGCAACTACTAAATATTCAATTACTTGGAATATTTCAGAACAGAAACATGAATAATATATTTTTTTTAGATTTGGATTATTTTACCGTGGATTTTTTTCCTAGGATTTATTTTTCGATTACCATCTTATCACAACCCCGGGGGGTTGACCACCAGTATATTTGGTGTACATAATTTTGTAAATGATTTGTAATTGTTGGCAAATTTCTGCAAGTGTTTGCAAATTTTGCAAATGCAATTTTCAAATGCCTGTAAATTCTTGCAAATTTATGCAATTGTTTGCAAACTTTACAAATGTTTGGAAATGTGAGTAAATTTTTGCAAATGCCTTTAAATATTTGTAAATGCTTGTAAATCTTTGCAAATGTCTGAAATTATATGGAAATGTCTAAAATTGTATACAAATATCTGTGTAAATTTTTCTAAATGATTGCAAATTTTGCAAATGCTTGTAAATTTTTGCAAATGTGTAAATTTTGCAAATGCCTGAAAATTTTTGGAAATTACTGTAAATCTTTGCAAATTTTGAAATTATTTGCAAATTTTTTTAAATTGCAAATTATTGTAAATGCAAATTTGGTGTACACATATTTGGTCAGTGGTCAACCCCGCGTTAGAGGAGATGGTCAATAAAATTTAATTGATTTTCGAAAAATTACAAATGATTTTCAAAGAATTTGAAATTAAGTTTTAGTAATTTTGAAAAATTATATTGTTAAGGTTTTCTGAATTGAAATAATCAAATATTTAGGTTCATGCAACTATCAATATATAATTATTTATCATTCAATTTTCTAAAACTCATTAAACAACTCGTTGAAATAAATTCTTAAGTTATACTTCATTTGGTTCAAGAATGCACTAATATAAATTACCTATAATATAAAATTCAAATCAAAAAAGCCTATCAATAAGAAGAGTTGCGTCTACCAACTTTTCTTCAGAGATTGAGGCGTCACCTGCATAGGAGAAACTAGGAGACGACAGAAGGTAAAGATCAACGAACACATCAAGTCTGCAACTCACGGTTGACTCCTAAAATTATAAAGATTTAAAATACAAACAAATTAGATTTGATAATTTTATTAAATTACAAAACTCGCGGTGATTTGAACAACTGCTAACTAATCATTGAGATAAATTGAGGAACTTTTATGCAAAACCAAATAAATCCATCTTTAGTTGTTTTCCGAAAATGAGCATTTTGTTAGACAGGCTAAGTGATAAAAGATTAAAACAAAATTTGACTCAAATTGTTTGCTTTCTGGCGAGAATAAAATATAGCAAATCTTGTTAATTAATACAAAGTATTTAAAGAATATTCCACAAAATAATATAGATGTATCTAGTTTTGTTAAAAAAACTATTTTAGTTTAAAAAAACTATTATGTACAAAATAAAATTTATTTATTTATTGTAAATATTTAATATTTATTGACAAATAGGGACAAAATATCACAGTAAAAATTACTATTTCTGCAGTTCCCTCCAAATTGTTGAGCAATAAGTTTTCTAAAGTGTTTTTATGAAAATAAGTACGAAAAATGAAAGCTAGCATAAAATTATTTAAAATTATATATATTATTAACCTTTGAAATTAATAAAAATCAAATAAAAATTATTTAGAAACTACTATGTATTGTGGTGATATTTTTGAAGTTAGACTTCAAAAATACTAAAAAATGGTTTTTTACTAGTTTCTTACCAGTAGTGTTGGGTTTCTCGTCACTGCGAGAAAGAATAAATGTTTTTTTTAGAATTTCGATTTGTTGATCAATTTGAAGATCAACAAAATTAATTTGTTTTATTGTGCCAACAAGAATGCCAAAAAATTGTTACTTTCAACACCTTTTTACACAAAATTGTGATTTGTTTTGATGAATTTGACAATGTGATTATTTGACATTAGTGTTATTTGTGCGCCGATTGTTTATGGCAAGGTGAAATTTAAAATTTTGAAGAGAAAAGAATGTTTTTGAATGTTGGCAATTTGAAAAAAAAAAAACGAGGAGAGCAGAAAGTAAAAGGCAGTCAGTCTGGGAACTCAAGACTGAACGCACGTCAGTTGAAAGACGTGAATTTTGAGATTTTTGATTAGCGTTGCCGTGAAAACGGTAAATTTTTGAGTTTGTGATAGTGCCTTCTGAAGACGGGGTCGTCTGTTTTATTTTTGCGAATTGATCAAAGTTTTTGGTTGGATTTATCGAATCTGCAAAGAGAGCAAATGAAAAATTTTATAGAGGAGCCATTTTTGAAGTTATTCAAGTTTGATTTGTGCAGCGAGGCATTAAGTCTGTATTGGAGTCGAAAAGAGGAGCTAATTTGGAATTATCAAAGTTTTACTTGTACGAGTCAACGAGTTTTGGATTTGAATTGGATAATTGAAAGTGCCAGCATTAGGGCAACACCTGGAGTGACAATAAGGTCAGTCGTTAAACACTTGTGCGCTAATTTAATAAAATTTTATTTGTGTTAAAACATTTTTGAATAATTACTTTAAAAATTATTACGATTGTAAAGATTTACACAAGACACAGAATTGTTTGGTGGTTTAAATTTCAGCAAATGATTTCAATTTTAAATTTAAATTTCAATCACCAAGCAATACACAATTACACCATCTGGCATATTTGGAATTTTGTCCCAAAATTGGTTTGGTAATAAAGCAAATTTTGAAATCAATATTCGAGTTTATTCATTTTCGAGCTGCGAACCTTAGAACTCACTACTGGGTAAGTCTCATAGCTCTCCGCTGATTAATCCTAGACAACTGGGTTAATTTTTTATGGTGTTGCAACGGAATTTGGGAAAAGGGGGTCCTTTCACGAAAAACCACAACAGTATATAATAACTCATTTAATTTTCAAAAGTCGATTTATTCGGTTTTACACGAAAGCTCTTCAATTATATTATAACGGTGAAATTTACATTATTTAATTTATACATTTATGCATTTATCTTTGGTCAATAGCATTTTAATACAAAACCAACATAGTAAAGCAACCTTCTATTTCACTAATAAAAATGTTTAATGCAAATCGTTATTCTAGATTATTCGTTTTTTGATTAGTTATTAAAATGTGGATTTTTCAGAAATTATAGTTATTAATTTGTATTTTTTTTAAGATTTAGGATTCTCATTTAGAATATTTTGATTTTCATCAACTTCGTGCAATTATTGATATCCACCTAAAAGAATTTGTAGTAATATATAACACATTGACACCTAAATTTCACATCTTATCTAATACATAAATAAATTAATTTTACAAGACTTAGAAAAATTTATTAATAGGACAAGGAACGCCAGATTCATCGTTCAGTCGTCTTTAAAATAAACTTCTCCGTTATAAAATGATGTTAGTTGGTCATATTGAAATTTAATTTTACTTAACATAGAGCAATGGAAAACCCACAAAACTCTAAAGCTAAAGACCAAAATATGACCACAGAAATAAATTATTCAACTATATTAATAACCCAATAAACATAGCCATCTTATGTAAGTAAGCTGATTAAATAGGCTCCATGAATTTAACCAATCCTGTTTAAAAATTGATATTACATCTAGAAACTTAATAAACGACTTTTGAAAAATAGTAGGTGCTTTTTAAATAACTTCAAAAATGTTACCTTTTATTTCGTATTAATATCATAAGCAGCTTCTTAAATGGCTACGAAAAATAAAGACATACCTATTATATTTATTTTATTGCAGTCATTTTAGGAACCCTTCAGATATCACTAGAAAATTTAGTGGTAATATTTTAGAAGTTATTTAGAAACGCCTCTGCTAATTTTTAAAAGTTGTTTTTTTTTAATTTTTAGGTACAATATCGATTTCAAAGAAATATTGGAGCAAACAAAAACAATAAGCCTATCCATGAACCTAGGATCTAATCAATTTGTGATCTCTAATTAATATTAAATTGTTGCTTACATAAAATTTGCACTGTTAACAATTAAATAATTATAAATATTTAATTTATACTAGTTTATTAAGTTGTAAAAATATATTTTAAGTATTAATTTGATAATATTTATAACTTAGTCATCGACTAATTAAATAAGTAAATGTGCAAAACTGCACTAATTCTATTACAATTATCAATTAACTTGTAACATTATCAAATAAACATAAATATTTAAGAAACTATTCCTAATGCATTTCAACTTTGAATCTTGAAATCCCTGAAGATATAATTTGAAAATACAGTGTGTAGTAATAAGATATTAAATCTTAATTAACTTTGAATTAATTTAATATTGTGCTAAATTTGAATGTTTCCTCTAATATTGCAAGTTAATAATTTAAAAATTTCCAGTAGGGATTGGTGAATTTATACTTAGTTCTTCATATTTTTAAGGAACGTATAATAACTGTAAATTGATTGAAAGATCTGAAAAATATATTCTATTAGAATTTAACTAAAAATATGTACAGTGACTCCAGAAATTATTAATTCACCTCATACAATTTTAATAATTTGATTAAATGTTATAGTAAATTTGCTTTAATTAAAATTTTATTTTTTAGTTGTTTTAAATAATACTTTATAATTCATTTTATAAAAAATAAAATAAAAAAACTACATGGGCAAGTGTAGTATTCAAAAACCAATAAAGTAAGAAAATGCACAGCAAACTGTTATTAATACACTTACCTTTTATACGTTAAGGACAGGAAGACAAACGATGCAGTTTAATAATTTGCTGATTAGTAGGTATGTAATTGTAGATACAATACAGTAGTGTGCTTACAATTTATTTACATAGTCATTCCAAGAAAATTTTTTAAGATGATTAACAAAACAAGTGAAACAGCAATTAGTGAAAGAAAATCAATATTAAAATTGGTGTGCGAAGAAAAATTTTATTATGAAACTGCTAAAATTGTTGGCAGATCACTGGGTGCAGTGAAATATGTTATTAAAAAAATTTTAAAATGAAGGAAATTTAATAAACAAAACTGATCGAGGCAGAAAAAGCATTCTTGGAACACGACACGAACATTATATTATTCGAAAAACTAAAGTTAACCCAAAAAACAAGTGTTCCAAAATTGACTAGATATTTCAAAGGGTATTGGTAAATCTGTTTCCACCGAATTTGTAAAAAGTATTGCGTAAAGAGGGTTATAATGGTAAAGTTTCTAGAAAGAAACCCTTCATAAATAAAGTAAACAGAAATAAAAGATTAGAATTCGCTAAAAAATATATTAACATGGACTTTAATTTTTGGAAAAAAATAATATTTAGTGATGAAAGCAAATTTAATAATTTTCGGCCAGATGGAATGCAAAAATTTTGACAAAAACCTAATACATAAATTAATAATGAAAACCTATGTGAAACTGTTAAACATGGTGGCGGAAATGTTATGGGTCTGGGGGTGCATATCTGCTGATGGGGTTGGAAAGTTGCAATTTTTTGAAACTATTATGACTAAGTGTGCTTACCTGAATATTCTATAATCAAATTTAGATCCCAGTATCAAAAAATTAGGGTTGAAAAATGAGTATATGTTTCAACAAGATAACGACCTGAAACTTATTTCGTATCTTGTGCAGGAATAGCTTTTATATCACGTTCCAAAACAACTCCATATTCAACCCCAATCACCGGACATAAATCCCTTAGAAAATTGTGGCAAGAATTAGAAGGGAAAATTCGAAAACACCACATTTTTAGTACAAAAAACATTAAAAGAGGTATTATTGCAAGAAGGGGAAAAAAATAGACAAAAGTATTACCCAAAATGGATGGAATCGATGCCAAGACGGCTACAAGCAATAATCGATGCTAAAGGGTATCCTACAAAATATTAATTTTGTAAACAATATTAATTTTAGCTAGATTTATGCAAGTGAATTAATAATAGTTGGGCGGTAATTCTTGTAAATATTTTGTTTTTTGTAATTTTAAGGTAAACTATTTAAGTTTTTTATACATTTTTTAAGGCATATTAACTGTTAATTATTATGTTGTATATATGTTTTAATTCAAAATTATTAAACTATAATTGAAGGTTTTATCGTGTTATAACTGGCATTTTATAAGGTGAATTAATAATTGTTGGAGTCACTGTATATAATATGATACTAACACCAAGCATGGTGTGTAAACTTAGCACTCTGACCTTGCCAATTGTTAAAGTTATTGGTCGCTGAGCTCTGGCCATTATAATTATTAAAGATTTTTGAATTCTTAAAATTGTTTAATTTTACAAAAACATTAAATTGCTTAATTTTTCTATAAATATTTTTTTAATTATAAAAATTTTTTGTTAAAATTAAACAATTTTATTTTTTCTTTATCTTTGTGTCTGTATTTCTTCGATTTTTAGTTTAAGATATTATTTAGTACCCATAACTATATATTTTATAAAAAAAATTCTGAAAACATAACGTAAGTAGGTAGGTGGGGTGGTGACTGCACCCAAGCACAATTAACTCTCTGTCACCGTGCACTAGTTCAATTTAGATATGCGATTGTCATCATAATCTTAGAAGGAATGTAATAACAGGAAGGTAAAAATATAATTAGCTATGTTACTGACCTATAAGTGTGAAATATATGAGAAAACAATGCCTGCGGTGTTGTGGCCACCCCACATACCTACTTAAAGGTTAATGAAACGACAAACAAGAAGTATTATTTGAAAAAATTAAGGTAAAATTTAAAAATTTTTTTAAATAAATTAGGACTTAAATTGATGGTTTGAACAAAATTCAATTTAAGAATATGTTGTCCATCTATTTTTAGGGTAAAACGAAGTTGTTTAAAAATTAAGTTACCCCTTTTAATAAAATTGTTGTATATATTAGATTTCAATTGCTTTGAGTGTTTTGCTAATTTACTAAACTTAATAATACCGACAAATCAAAAACGTATTACCCTTTTAAAAATTTTGAAGTATTTTAATTTGTTATTAGATATGTTCAATTTCATTGAGGTTTTGTTAAAAATATTAGTATTAAATCTATTTACATAAACCGTGGAAATTAAAAACAATAAGTCCTTGGCCAGCCCCTTTTTCAAAAATTTGAATTTTTTTTGTATTAATTGTTTTCAATTTGTTTGGTGTTTTGTTAAAATTTAGTTCTAAACTTAATAATAACCGCGGAAATCAAAAACAAGAATTTGCGCCAGCCCCCTTTTTCAAAAATTTCTTAATTTTTTGAATTGTTTTTTCAAATTTGATTGGTGTTATTGTTAATAGTACTAATTTGATTTCGGTGTTTTGTTAAAATTTCAGTTTTATTAACTTTAGATAAAACCGAAATCAAAACAAAGTATCGGCCAGCCCTTTTTCAAAAATTTGCAATTTTAAGATATGTCTTGTATTGAATATTAGTTCAATTAAAATTATCCGTAATTGCAGTGATTTTATGATAAAATTTCGAGTTCTAATACATACTACATTAACCAAGCGGAATAACAATTACATGGCTCAGTTAACCTTTTAATAATGAATGTGATAGTATTGTCTTTAATGTTTGCGTTTTCGATTGTATCTAGAATTGTAGAACTTAAATTCTATAACGTAATACAATATTGAATACAATATATTTAAAACATTTGAAATTCATTTATTTTACAATCAGTTAAAATAATAACAATAAACAAAGATATGGTAGGTGAATAAACATAAACTAACAATGTTATTGATGACTAATTTAATCACATGCAAATTGGTATTCTGACTTTATATCATTATCTTGTTCTCAATGAAAGTTGTGAGAGGTCAGAACCATGTTTTCCTAGAGATGAATGTGAAATCTGCTCGAGAGAGTTGAAGGGTGGTCTCAAGTCGATCCTGGTATCTGTTGCTTATTTTGGATATAGTCTTCCATTGAACTAACAGGTGGACAGTCTATCCTGGTTAGAATCTGGCAATGTTACATACTGATGTTAGTTTTGATTCTCCATTCCTAATTGGTTTCAATTTTGTTTATATATCTGTATGTTGTATGCAATGCATCTCGATCTTGAGGCCAGGATAACTACATGGTTGCAAAAGAGGAGTGCCCAGTTCAACCTTTGTCATGATTTTTAGGTAAAGGATCGGTCAAAGAACGAGGACGTTACTCTTGGGACTCAATTGACTTAACAAGTGGACAGGTGTCTCATCCGACTTTGAACTCAAGAAGATCTGAGTGTTAGTCTGATTTGGCACTCTTAATAGGTTTAAATTTTGATTTTAAATAACAGGCCGGTGTGCCACACATTGTCGAAAGCCTGAGTTACGTCGAGAAAAGCGGCTGAGTAAAATCTTTTTGTCTCCAGATCTTGTCTGATTTCATTTGTAATTCTGTGCACCTACTCTATTGTTGCGTGATGGTGGCGAAATCCGAACTGATACTTTGGAATTATTTCCATTTTCTCTATCAGTGGCATCAGTCTCTTCAGGAAAACGTTCTCGAAAATTTTGACAAGATAGGAAGCAGCATGATGGGCCTGTACGAGTTAGTTTCAGTTGGTGGTTTCAGGTTTAAGAATTAAGATTGTTATCTATATTAAGATATAAGAAAGTAACCCAGTCTCAAGTTGGAGTTGTAGATTATGGTGATGGATCTAATAGCCGAGTCGGGTAGCTCTTTAAGGACTTTTGCGGTTACGAGGTCGAAGCCTGGTGATTTGTTCGGTATCAGATATTCTTTAATGTAGTTTTTAATCTCACTTTTTTTCATTTTCATTATTGGCAGTTCCATCTGGGGGAAAGAGCATCGAGGAATTTTTCGATGTTGACGTCGTCGTTTGGCTCTTCTGCTTGAAAGGGGTAAAGACTTCAGTTAGGTGGTTAGCAAATGTATTAGCCTTTTCCTGATTTATTCTCGCCCACTCTTGGGTTAGGGTTCTTATGGGTGGATTTAATTGTTGCGTTCCTTTGAGTTTTCTAGTAGCTTTCCAAAGCGAGTAGTCAGATGCTTCGGTTGCGTCAGTCCACTCAGGTAGTTTTGTATTTGTTGGTTTTTAAAATCGAATACAACATAATAAATAAAAAATTGTAAATTTTTGAAAAGGACGAGCTGGCGCGAAATTTTGTTTCGCATTTTCGTGGTTATTATTAAGTTTAGAACTGAAATTTTAGCAAAACACTTAAAACAAATTGAAAACAATATAATACAATCAATTTTTTTCAATTTAAAAAAGGGGCTAACTTCACGGATGTCTTTAAAACGTACCACATCGGTTGCATTCACCTCCCCAATCGCCGGACCTAAACTCTATACTATAGCATTTTTGGTTAAAATTGGAACGTAGAATTTAAAAAACCCGAATAATAAGCAAGAAAATCTCACAACACACGTTATTTCGAAAATGGCATAAAATTGATGAAACTGTAACGAAAAAATTGCTTCCAAGCATGGGAAAACCTTTACAAGCTGTTATTGATGCTAAAATAATAGATGCAATTATTTTTTAAAATAATAAAATATAGTGAAAACTGATGGTTTTATACTTTTTTTTATTTTTTGAATAATGCCATTAAAATTTCCCAAGTCATAATTGAATTAATTATATGAAGAAAAATTAATTTAAGTTAGCCAATTTTGAGAAACGGTGCATTTTATTATAAAGTTATCTTGTGCCAATAATTTTGGGAGTGAGTGTAGGTGATAAAGATTATCTTCATCTGTCGAGCGGAGATACACGCACGCACCGTAGCCGTGTAAAAACGTGTAGGTTTTTTACAAGTAACCTTCCTATCGATGAGGAAGTCATTCAATGCAAATAATTCCTGTCTAAGTCTCTCCATTGTGTTTCTAAAGAGAGCGCAAGAGGTTCATCCCATGACAATTTCTCTAACCATAATAATTGTTGTAATAGAAATTTTGCGGGAACCAACATATGAACTTAAGAGCCCGAGAGGGTCGAATATTTGTGATACTTCAGTGTGAATAACTCTTTTAGTAACGTTGCAATTTTCAAATTTAGAAATGTGATAGGTTTCACATCTCCATCAAGTTAGCCCCCCTTCAATCGATTTTTTAACTTTTTTTTATGCCAAACCTTGGGTAATTGTTAGGTATCGATTGGTAGTCCAATTAAAAGTTTTGGTAGTTCATTGTTTTTTTGTAATTAATTAATAAAGTTGAACACAAACTTATGCGCATGCGCTACTGCCCACGTGCAAGCTATAATAATTGTTTGATTTTTAAATTAGCTTACATCAGTGGATTTTTCAACTTTTTTATTTTAAACGTTGAATAGTTCCTTTGTGATCATTATTTTACTAATGAAAAGTTTTGGCAGTTTATTAATTAATTATTACATTGAAGCGAAAATAACGCCCGTGTCTCTGCTTTACAGGAATGGTACCAGCACGTGATAAAACAATTATAAAGCATCTTATTTATCAAAGATTTAGTAAAGATTAATCTAATGGTCAATTTATACTCGTCATTTAACATTTAAGACTTAAGAGGATTAAAATTAGTCAATGGAATGTAGTCCACCTTTTATTAAGATCCTACCAATAGTAATAGGCAATACTCCCTAATTACGGCACTGCTTATTAATTGATTCTTTTTTCTTAACCATTTATAGAAAAAGTTTTGGCAAATTGACAGGATTGCTAAAGATTACCAAACGTTTGGTATAAAAAAAGTTAAAAATTGATTCAGAATTGATTGATTTAATAAGTTCAATTTAATTAGTAATTCATTATTATTAAACTAGGAACTACCAAATCTTTTCATTGGTAAAATAATGACCGTTAAGGGACTATTCATCGTAAAAGATAAAAAAAAATTGAAAAAATTCACTGATGTAAGCTAATTTGATAAATTAAACAATTATTATATCTTGCACGTGGGCAGTAGCGCATGCGCATAAGTTTGTGTTCAACTTTATTAATTATTTACAGGTAAACAATGAACTACCAAAACTTTTAATTTGACTACCAATCGTTACCTAACGATTACCAAACGTTTGGTACAAAAGTTAAAATATCGATCAAAATCGAAAATTAACTAAAGAGGCCTAAGTTCAATTTAATTAATTCATTATTATTAAACTAGAACTACCAAATCTTTTCATTGGTAAAATAATGACCCCAAAGGGACTATTTATCGTATAAAATAAAAAAGTTGAAAAATCCACTGATGTAAGCTAATTTGATAAATAAAACCCAAATTATTATAGCTTGCACGTGGGCAGTAGCGCATGCGCATAAGTTTGTGTTCAACTTATTAATTCATTACAGCTAAACAATGAACTACCAAAATTTTTTATTGGACTACCCAACCTTTATACATGATATCCGATTAAATGAGTTAAAAAGAAGTTAAACATTTCACTATAGGAGGGCTAACTTGACGTTATATTTTAATTGATTAATTACGAGAAAACAATGAACTACCAAAACTTTTAATTGGACTACCAATCGTTACCAAGCGTTTGGCATAAAAAAGTTAAAAATCAATTGAAAGGGGGCTAACTTGATGGAGGTCAGGTTCACGTGTCATTGTGAAACGACCAAACAAGACCTAAAGTTATTGTTTGACCTTGTGTAAATTCGTGAACCTTTGGATGAACATTCGAATGTTCAACCTTGATAAATGCGTTGGGATCGTTTAATACCCATTTCCTGAGTTTAAATGCGTCTGACGTTAAAATGGAATATAATTCGAAACAAGTATTTTGAGCTTCAGCTAAGGTGTCTGCTCCTGTCAGAACGTCATCAATGTGTCCTAGTGACAAGTATTCGTTCATGTATGCATGATAAGAAACATTGAGATTGTCATTTGAAAGAAGTCGTTTTCTAAATTGTATAATCTGCGTTTTGCAATGTCAAATGTTTCGCCTAATTTTTGGGTTATCTTTGAATGGAATGGTTACCGTAAAGCATCCATCGTCGTCGCGTTTATGAGTGCCAACGAAATGAGATTCGCAATAACGTTCTTTAACGGTTAATGGTGTATCTGTGGGGCCATTCTCTAATTCCCAAAATTTTGCGAGTTGTTCGTTTAAATTCGTGTCTAAAGAGCTACTAAAATTGCATTGAACAGTTCGGGTAGCAGAAAGCGTCATGGGTCGCGATACTACCCAACCAAAATGGATACTTTGCAGTATCGGTAATTTGGGCCCAACATTAATTTGATCGTTACCGATTATTTTCCAAAACCAATCGGCCCCAAGTAAGAGATCGACCTGCCCTGGTTTGTGATAACTGTGATAACGTGATCTGGCATGATAATTCGAGAAGTGTCTACTACAAAATTGGGTAAATTTCCGGTTATGGTTTCAATGACTAAACAGAATGTAGAAATTTTAAATGAAGTGTGGCGAGAACTGATGTTAATTGAACATTCTTCTAAAGTTTGTGATGAAGATTAACCAACTAAACCGTCTGCTTTGTGCATGGATAAATTCAATGTTCTGCACATTTGTTTACTTATGAATGACGATTGACTTCCTGCATCTAAAATTCCTCTTACTACATGGAATTTACCGCAAGCGTCTGCGACTGAACACCTAAGTTTGTGAATGTCGTGCATTCGTTTACAAGAGAGTCGTTGAAAATCGGACAGTTTAAAGTTTTGCTATTTATTATTAGCGAGCGAGAATGCTTTGAGTGTTTAATTTTTTGAATTCTTAAATTCAGTTTGAGCACTGCTTGTTTTCTAAAGTTTGTAATAAATCCGCTTTTTGTTCAAAACTGTTGAATGTCTTTGAGCGTGGGAATTCATCGCGTGCTTTGTTTTCTTCCAGTTCTCTAGCCGAGATGGGGTCGAGTTTGGATGAGATAAGGTAATCAATTAACTGATCCCATGAGCTTTCGCTTGGAGTTATTGAAATTATTGCTTCAACGTGTAATGAAACGGAATCGTTAATTACTCGAATGATTCTTTTGCTAGAGGTGCTAGATTGAATAAAGCTTTCATGTGATTGTGTAGCAATTATTAACTCACAACTTGCAATAATTTTGTAATAACTATTTTCGAATTGAGTGCTTAATTGAGTTTGAGCGTGTATGTTCTCTTTAGCGGTTAGCAACTTCTTTTCGATTTGAATATCGTTAAATTTATTTAAAAGAGTTTGCGTGTTTTCAAATCGTCGCTTTAATTCTAATAATTCGAGATTTGTCAGTTCATTGTTATTTACGTTAGGTTTCATAAAATTGCTGAAATTCGTGAGTTGGCTTTTTATCGCGGCGCGTTTTCTAATGAATGCATCCATTGTGTAAATAACAGATATCCAACAAGAGATAAAACAAATATGTTGTGTGAATAATAATAAATACGACGTGTGAATGCACTTGTAATAATATAAAACCGCTTGGTAAACATTATTTTTATCAGGGAGGGTTTCAGGATACAATTAGGGTCGGGCTAAATACGCCACTCTAATAGCAACGAAAGTATTAGTAATATCCCTACGTAGCAGTGGCGGCTCTTGGATTAACTTTAGGGGTGGGGCTTGATCTTAATTTATAAAACACAAAGTTTGCATTTATTTGTCCGTCCCATCAAAATCTCCGGAATGAAAAGCTCCAACTAAGTGAAATTTTAAGTGGAGATTATGCGACGAATTCTAAAGCCTGGTCTAGACACAACGATAAATGTAACGATATCGTTGCAGTTCTGTATACGTTACGTTAATAGAGGAATGCGGTATAATTGAGGGTAAATTGGCTTTATCCTTCTAGGGCGTGATTCGAGTTGTCCGCTTCACTGTTAATAATAAATCTGTACAAGCCTTGCACAGTTCTCAGATTTGCGCAAATCTCTCGTCCACACGCAATGATTTATGTGATTTGCGAGATTTGCAACATCGTTGCGTCAATTGCAAAATGCAATGCCGTCAAATATGTTAATAAATTTATAAAACATAAATTTGCTTTTTTTATAATCTTACTAAGACAAACGTCGCTATTTATAACGCTCGAAGACGTTCTCATTGCGATGTCTACAAACATTAAAATTGGAATTCTGAAATTACCCTTATTGGTTCAGTTTTTTTGGTTAACTTAAAATTATGAGAAGTCAATCGAGTTCCTCCATATTCATTCATTAGAAAGTCATGGTGACCAATAGGCCGCGTGACCTGATGTCTATAAATGAGAATATTATTGATGGGAGCAGTTACGGTTAGAAAAGAGCCAATAACTAAATCGGTTTTCATATGAATTTTTAATGTCTTTTTCCAAAATGTTTTTTAATATGTAAAAGGTATTCCATTATTATATGGTTCATAATTATTGCTTTAGCCAATTTTCACAATCCGAATTCAGGAATCCTAATACTCCGCTAAAGCCAATGTAGAAGAGCGAGATTGTACAAGAAGCTTTGTTTTATTTTTCTATGCCATCAATTACAGCAAACGGTGGAGGGTAAAAAGGACAATATGGGGGTACTTAACCACTTGCCAGAGGAAGCGGGAATCAAACTATTTTTTTTATACCAAGACTATAAAGGTCAAATAAAAAAATGCAATAAAAGAAGAATTGTCAACTATAAATTTAATTATTTTTGACGTTTTAATTTAAAGAGAACGTATAACCACTTGGTGATTTTTTTATGTATTATTTAATGTTTCAGAATTGTTTAATAGACATAAAGTTATGTCTCCGTGCTGCTTATCCAATGAATTTGAAACCAAAAATGCTTATCCGAAAGGCCAGGTGTTTTATCAAAATGGGTAAAATCCAAGAAATGATTGAAACAATTGACGATTGTTGTAAACAAATTCAAGATAATTCAAATCTTCTGAAACTTGATAAAGGTGTGTAATTGCATTGTTCTTTTCTGATGCTAATGTTTCTCTCCTTGATAACCATATTAATCCATTTCCGTGTTTTCCAGATAATTACTTGAAGGAAATAAGATCTATAATGGAAATTAAGAATATTGATATCGAAGAACTGCCATTTGAAGAGATTTCTTTACTTCGAGAAGTAATTCGAGAAGAAAATCCACTAAATCCTAACGTATCTGCTTCTATCGAAATGAAGTATATCAATTTTTTCCAAATTATTAGATTATTTTATATCGAAATTGTGATCATTTCTTTAAGCCTTTAAAACGTGATCTTGTCATTAAATATTTAAAAATATTATATTTTTCAGATCTAATGGAAACGCAGGGACTGATTATGTTGCTAAAAGGGATATTCCATGTGGAGAGGTACTCTTTCTTGATACTCCATATTCTATAGGTTTTATGCACGACGTTGAATTTGGAGATATTAGTAGTGGTTTCTTCTTTTGTGATTATTGTTGGAATGAAGCAAATAATTGTATTCCGTAAGTGTTTCGTTTTCAGATTTCTAAAATTTTCCCGTGTATTACTTTCAAAAAACTTTTAGGTGCAAAAGCTGTGTGCCCGTTTTGTATTGTTCTGAAAACTGTCGCGATAATTCCTGGAATGACTACCATCAATGGGAATGCGACATGATTAAGTCAGGATATATAAGGGGTGAATCTTGCATAGCTCTACGTACTATAATTAAAGCAGTGCGTAGTGGTGCAGTTTTTCAAATCTCAAACGACACAAAGCCTTTTACTCCATCGAAGAATATGGATCCATATTTGTACATCTACAATTTGCATGTGAATTTAGAAAACCATCATCGTCCAAGATGCTTGGAGTTGATTGAAAGATACTGTGAGGTATGTGACTGCCAGTCAAAATAAAACCGATGCGAGTACGTTTGCCTCCACTGTTTGTCTGTAGAGATTTTCCTAAATTTGTTTTAGTATTAGAGAACGTTAAAATGAGTCTATTAAGGTGAGGATGAGTTCGATTTTTCCAATAATATCGCTAAAAAATCAATTTTAAAGTTGTCGGTACTTGCGTCCCGGCCTACTTTAAACATCCAGTAGGCATCTAATTCCAGTGAATTGCCCTCACCTTATAATCTTGCTAACTTTGCGCTCTTTCATAATTTGCTTTCATTTCTATAGAAAAACTTACCCTTCCGAGTAGAGGTTACCGTACTCTGCCCATGAAACCTGTTCGTCACCCGACTGATTTGTTCTTCCCATTTATTTTTAGAAAACCGTGGGTATGATCGAGTTTCTGAAGAAAACTAACTTTTTTTGCTCATATATTGTCGACATCATCCTGTCAGAAAGACTATCCTACATTGGTGAATTTCTTGGGTGGGTTGCTTTTCATGCATAACATTCAAATGTTTCAAAGAATGTTAACCATAAGATGTACGTCACCAATTTTATCAGTAAACGAAATCCAAGGGGAGTTAGAATTATTACCCATTGATTATACATGGATTAGTGCATATTGTCCTACAGCATCTGAATTGAAATATTCTTGTACTTCTAATACTTGCCACTAGTGAGTACTTGCACTCGATAATCACGTCCATATTTCTGTTTCTTATTTTTCAGTTTTAATGGAGGCACATGCGTTGTGAAAGCGTGTAAAAACATAAAAGCCGGTGATGGCATTTTTCGATCAGGTTACAATTTCACCCCTATGATGGCATTTTTATTACGTAAGAAGATGTTGCAAAATATATTTTTAAATTGCAACTGTGTAGCTTGTGAAGATGTCGACGAAAACATCGTAAGTGATTTTTTTAGAAGTAATTAAAATACACATAGCGGCGGTTTTAGGATATCATGGATACTTTCCTATGTACTGACTGTGGAAGATTTTCTGTTAATCTCGATTCATCTGATAGAATGGTCTGTAAGTATTGTAAAGAAAGTACAAATTTAGAAGCCTTTGAGTTGATGATGCGTAACCCACTTGTTAATTTGTTTCTGAGTGGAAATAGTGAGTTTCGAGTAGTATATTGCAGGATTAATATTTAATTGCATTTTGTTTCAGTTGACTTGACTCAATACTGCAATGAATTAGCTGCAGGTATGAATATAATAAAAAAGGTGATAAATCCAAATCACAAATATATATATAACCTATATAAAAAGCTTCTTTTGTTATATTCTAAACGAGGTTTGTAAATTTAACATTGGAATCTTTTTTTTTGCATTTTTGATTTCAGAGGACATCAATAAGTTTAAGGAAGCGTTACAAAATTTTAAAACTTGCGCTAAAAACAGACATGGCAGGTTTAATGCTTTGTTATATGTACTTGATGATCTTGCCCTTATATGTCAGGCATGTTTCGCTTACTTACAACTGAATAAATTGAAACTACAGAAACAAGAAACCATGTAAGTTCTTTTGCAATAACACTTTTCGTTATAATCTGTATTGTTTGGTAAAATAAACAATTTTTTCTTTAGGGAGATGATAACTTACTTCTCGGATGTGGTCAATGAAGCAAAGGAAATTGCCAATTACACCTTTCCGCCATTGTCACATTCATTTGCGAAAATGGAATTTTATATTTTAAAATTCGGCATTACTCACATAACTCTTAAAGATTAATTTATTTATGTTATTATTAGAGTTCGTTTACAATATTTTATTAGTTCGGTTATGATTTAAACTCCAATGTTTGTCATTGCATTTTGTATTTTTGTTAAATATAAGTTTCTAGTTTTCAGTTATTTCTGGTTGTGATGAAATGTTAAAAGGCTGTTAAGTGAATATTCAGTTTGCTGATGATTGATGAAGATTTTGCACAATTTAATTGTGCTCCATTTTTTTCTTCTGCTTGTTATAGACTCGAAACGAAAGTCTTTGAGAGAATATCAACCCTCGTCTCTAAAGGGTACATAGAGTTGCCAACGTTTTTACTTGAATATCAAATAGATCAGTTAACCTATGGTCTGCGAACCCCTAGGGACCACAGTGCTATATGTATATGAGATTCACAATAACATAAGAAAAAACTTGGAAAGCATTAACAAACTTTTTTAATTATTTGAAATATTTTAGTAATGTAAATTACTGTTAATGATGATTTTTTGTTTTTAATTATGAACTCTAGAGGACCACAGCGACATGTTATATTTTGACGGGTTCGTGGTAAAAAGGTTAGGCTGTACAGTGGATCCGTTTTCAGACTGTTCACTCGCATCTGCGAGTTTCCGTCAGACTTTCTGTTTGTCACAATTCGTCCGAAAACGGATCCCAGCCTAAGAATCTGTGCACTACACTTGACGATAGCGTCAAATTCCACCTCTGCATCAATTATATTCAGGAAGTAATCCCCAAGAATGTTGGGTATTTCTAATTATTATACTCCGTGGGAATAAAGAAAAAGATCAAATAAATCGTGAGTTATTACCCCTCTTCCTAAAAAATCTGAGTACGGCACTTCAAAACTATATCTGAGGTCGGTGGTAAAGAAAAGACTAAGAACCCTTGACCTAGCTTATTTTACGGTAGATTGTTTCATTGGATTACCATTTTTAATTACTGGTTCAACTGTAGTTTAACAAGCCAACAATTTTTTTCAATAATTTAATTGTTCTCTTCTAGGAGTACTTAATCTTTTTTCTACTAGAAATCCTATCAAAATATATCATGCCCCCGCGGAACCCATGCTCATGTTCTTGAAAGCTTCTTAAGTTTTTCTTTATGTTATCGTTAACCTCTAAAACAGTTTACCGAGGGTTCGCGAACCATAAGTTAAAAATATCAACGAAAATAAAATCGACAGGTAAAATAATTCACAGAAGAAAACTCTGAGTAAAATAATTCTAGTTGAATATCTCCATTCTGTTTAAATTATGCATTTTTCTGTATTGAGCGGTAGCAGCCGGCTCTTACGGACTGCAGAGCTGTATCTATCTAATCAGTAAAACGTAATTAAATAATAAATAATGACTTCTGTGCGTTCGTAACGCAGCTCTGATTGTTCAATTTAAATTAAAGAAGAAATTAAATATATAAAAGTAATAAATAAATAAAAATAACGAAATTATTGAATAACGAATTATTCTCCTTAATCGCTTTTTACCTGGATTATTTTACTTTGCATTATTTTTCCTACAATCGTTGAACCCGAGGTAATTGAATTGTTGAACATTTAAATTATTAAACCAAAAATACTTGAAGTTTAGAACAAACCATCAAACCATTGAATTTATAGAAAAACAGCTGAATTATTGAAAAAATAGTTGAATTGCTAAACAACAATTGAATAACAGTTGAACTGGAGCTAATTATATTGATGAACCAAAAACAGTTGAATTATAAAAATAATTACATTATAAAATCAAAATTATTAAAATTTACAACAAACCAAGTGAATTATGGAATAAAACAGTTGAATTGTTGAAAATGGTTAAAACAATTATTAAATTAATATTTACTAATTTTTCTACTTTAAAAATACATTTGCAATATTTAACGCGAAAATATTTAAATTATTAAACCAAAAACAATTGCATTTTTAAATACACCAGGTGAAAATTATTTAATAAAATAGCCAAATTATTGAAAAAAACAACTAATTTATTAAATAAATTAGCTTAATTATTGAATAAAACAGTTGAATTGGTGCACAACACCTAGAATAACAAGAAAATAGTTAAATAGTTGCACATAACTTAACAATTGAATTGCCAAAAATAGAGATAGTTATGTAAATTGTTGTACCAAAAACAATTGAATTGACTCAAAAACATTTTAATTATTAGACCAAAAACAATTGAAGGTTTTAGCAATAGGTTTAATTATTTAACAAAAAAACAGGATTATCGAATAAAACAGTTAAATTAGTGAAGAAAATTTTGAAAACGACAAGTAAGTCACTGTTGAACAAGAGATAATTGAATTATTGAACTAAAAACAATTGAATTGTTAAACCAAAAATAACTAAATTATTGACTCAAAAATAATTCATTTGTTTTGTACAATCCAATTAAATAGAATTTTAAGAAAATAGTTGAATTATTAAACATAATACTAAAACAATTGAATTATTGAACTAAGTAATTGCATTGATGAACACATACCATAAAATAATTGAATTGTTCAACAAGAGAAAATTAAATTATTGAACCATAAACAATTGAATTATTAAATCAAGTCTTAAATTGGGTCCTAGCGGTCAAAACTCCAAAAATTGTAATCTAAATGCAAGTGATAGTGATTTAAGAATATCTCCGAGCCATAACTGTACTAAAAATTTTTTCACCAAACCAAGAGATACACCTGCTACCTGTGCAAATTTCATCAACAGCCAAGATATAGCCAGCCACTTTCATCACGATTGCAAATTTAAGACAAAGATTGCACAATGCTATTGCTCTCCTGAAGAATATGACAATGCGACACTAGCTGGCCGTTAATAGTTCAATGGACTGCGACCACTTTAATCTTTATATTTAGCAAACGTATGATCAAATCATAGACATGGTCACATCCAATTTTTTAATGCTGCGTTTGAGTATTTTAGTAAATTAATAATAATGTCAATATAATTTTATCTTTCCAATTATATACAAATAAATAATAATACACAATGTGGACACTCTTAATATTACAAACAGCTATGGTCTCATAGTTACTTTTAATATACTAATTTTTATTTCCTTCTTTGATGAAACTTACCCGTGCATTGTCAACTTATAGATAATTTTCAAAGAACTATTCAACATTCTTTTTGTCAAATGCATTCAGCGCTGATATAAGCTCAGAGTCATTTCTAAAATCTTTGAAACAATTTATAAAATACCTCATGGGCTTCTGAAATTCTCGATGATTTAAAATTTTGCTTTCTAAATGATAAAATATTTCTTTTAAGTCATTTTGGAGCATCAAATACGGTTCTTCTGCTTCTTCCTGTTCTTGAAGTTCTTCTACTTCCTGTTGTTGGGATTCTTCTACTTCCTGTTCTTGGGGTTCTTCCGACTCCTGATTGTGACAAATTGCATCATTTTCATTACATAAAAATTTATTATAATCTCCTCCAGATTTTTTTAAACATTTCACCGACATCGGTTCCACCCCTTGCCGCTTAAAAATATTATAATACAAATTCCAGCACCACCTGTAAGTGGGAAACTTGGACCCGTCAGCTATGACCTTCTCGTAGTCATCTCCGTGCTTATTGTGTAAATAAATTTTATACGCTGCAAGTGCACTCCTGGGAGAGTGATTATTGGCAAAATATTCCGAAAAAATATCTTCCAGTTCCTGAGTGGGTTTTCGAAACTTAAGCGCCTTAGCGTCATTTATAGGATGGTTATGCACAAAATATATATCCACGACGCAGGGATATTTTTTTAGATACTGGTCTCGACTCCTACAATACAAGATTATATTTATTTGAATACAGAAATGTACAACTGCAGTTTTACCTTTTCATGTTTGGCTGTTTAATGGTAATAGATAACCTCGAATTACAGCCCGAGTGTTTAGGACTCAGCTTGATGGTTTTCGAGGTTGGTTTGCTATTGCGATGACAGTGGAAGTTTTTCTAAAAATTACGAATTGGTACAAAAAGGTGTAACAGTATCATTAAGCACTACGTACCTTGAAAACGAGCTTCTCGGTACTTTCGTGAAAAGTTTTGCTGACTTTGTATGTTGTTAAACTTCGTTCTTCAAAAGTTTTTTTCCACTCGAGTGCATCGGCTTTGTTATTAATTGTCGTTCGTAACAAACAGTTAAAGCCATCCTTCTCTGCTTTTATCGATAAAATTAGAGACGGAAAGTCGCGCGGTAGTAAATCGAAAACCTGTTAAGCAGAAGCATAAATAGCGACAGCATTAAGTGAGAAAATAGCACCTTCACCAACCTTCGACCTGAATTCAGTTGAAATGTGTGTACATTTATCATCGAAGATAATCATACTGCATAAATAACCAAAAAAGTTTTGTAAAATCACAATTTGTTAGGTTATGTGTCAAGTCTGTACAAATGGCAGTGATTCTTGTTCCGTTCTGTATGCCAAGACAAAACTGTCAAATTATTTTTAAAATTTTTCCTGTGGATCATGGACCTTCTAAGTCCATGAATGTAGCCTAAGCATTCAGATGGGTACTGAATATAAAAGCTCGACGGTAACAACTTATTTATTTGAAGTGAGATACTAGTGTACATAATCTCATTGTGCCCCTATACAATTTTTAAAACTTAAACTAAATAAATATTCCCTATATTTTTAACTTAACTACTACATAGTTTTTCTCTAGCATGCACTTTTAAATGATACCTTAAAGATGCCTTATGTGAAAATTTGCGATTGCAAACTTCACACGCAAATGGTTTCTCACCGGTATGCACCAACAAATGTGTAGCCATGTAATCTCTACGTGAACATTTAAAATCACATATTTCACATGCAAATGGTTTCACACCCGTATGAATCTTCAAATGAGTTCTCAAACGTTCTTTCCGTGCACATTTATAACTACACGTGTCACACGAGAAGGTCTTCTCGGCAGCATGAACTTTTAAATGCTGCTTTAAACTTGCTTCTTGTATTGTCTTATAATCGCATATCGAACAGATAAATGGTTTCCCATCCGTATGAATTATCATGTGGTTATTGAAGTTTCCCTTAAGTGTACTTTTGTAGTCGCAAATTTCACAAGCGAACAATTTCACATTGGTGTGGACTTTTAAATGATACCTTAAAGAACCTTTATGTGCAAACTTACGACCACAAATTTCACACACGAACGATTTCTCTCCGGTGTGAACTGTCAAATGCGTTGCCAGGTATCTTTTTCGAGAACATTTATAATCGCACAATTTACAAGCGTACGGTTTCTCCCCCGTATGAGTTTTAGAATGGCTAATCAAATGTTCCTTCCGTGCACATTTATAATCGCAAAGATTACATGTAAACGATTTCTCACCAGTGTGAATTTTTAAATGCAACTTTAAACTTGATTTATATGTCGTTTTGTAGTCGCATATTTCACAAATAAACAATTTCTCCCCGGTTATTTGTGCATAATTTAAACTTTCCGAGCCACCACTTCCACAAGTGAACAGTGTCTCCATAGAATGAATTCTTAAATGATACCGTAAGGATCCTTTATGAGCAAACTTGCAGCCACAGATTTCACATGCGTACGGTTTCTCGCCGGTATGAACCAGCAAATGTGTTGCCAAATATCTCTTACGGGAACATTTATATTTACATATTTTGCACGAGAATGGTTTCTCGCCCGTGTGAGTTAATACATGACTTTTCAAATGTTCCTTCCGTGCACACTTATAATCACAAATATTACATGCAAAAGATTTCTCGTTACAGTGAATGCTTACGTGCTGCTTTAAACTTGATTTGTTAATGGTTTTATACCCGCAAATTCCACAAATCAATGGTTCGACAAAAGTATGGGTATCGAAATCAATACTTTTACAATCCAAATGTTTCAATTCTGCTGGAATTTGTCCATCGGGTTGATAATCCAAATTTGGTGTCTCATCTTTTATGTCAATCGAATGATGCAAATCTTTCAGCTTTATGTCAATGTCTTCTTCTACCTGTTCCGCTTTAATTTCAAAGGTACTTTTTAAATAATTATGGGCACTAAACTTTTCCTCTGGCTCCTGATCCATTCTAGTCGAGTAGATGTCATCAGTGTATTGTGAGGTTATGTTCATTAACTGCAATTAGAAATAACTAACATAAAACGTAGTCGAATCGCTTTTCAATTGTTGAACTTTTATAAATAACTCACCCCACAAACTACTACGAAATATTATAATATTCGGAAATAAGATTGCTGGAAGGGGCACAAGATCAATCACGAAATTAACCTGGCGCCATCTAACAGAGAATTGGGAAAATAATTCCTTTAAAAATTGATGCGATAGGTATTTTTCAGCGAGATTGATGCTTATGATTTCTCCTTCGTATTCAGTAATAGGTTTATACATACTCTGATTCCATGTGGATGTGATGTCACTTCTTTTTTTTGTATACTTCTTCCAACGGGTATTCATTACCCTATTCTCGTACAAATTTTTTCCAATCTTCTTGTTTCTTCTTGGTTATGTTTCCTTTGAAGTTTTGCAAGTTTTTCTACAATGGATTTTTACTGATTTTTAGCTCTTTGCATTCTCTTCTTGACGTTTATTGTATTTGCTCTTTTCTTTTAAGCCTGTAGTCCATCAGGAGACCATTTTCCTCTTTATCTGATTTTTCTTCTTCAATTCTTTTCTATTTGTTTCTTGGGTCAATTAATAGAAGCCAATCGGCGTATTTAGACCCTTGAGCAATTTTCAATCTATCGTCATGGTTCTGTCAAAATGTGTATTGCCCAAAGTTCCGTCCATGGACTTAGAAGGTAAGGACTGGTAACTGTTCTGAAATTCGCGTGCGCTCAACGAAACATTAAATTGTAAGTAAGAAATTGTCTTGCAGTGCCTTTATTTTCTTTTGGTTATGGCAGTTTTACCCCAATATCTACGACAAGTCCACTTTTGGACTAGTCTAAAACTGCCCCACCGCATTTGTCAAAATGTGCCCCATATGCAAGAAATGAAAAGAAAATCTACGTATTTAAAACGAACGACCTTTTTAGGTTATGTTGAGTAAAAACTGTAACAATTGATTATAAAGTACAATACTGGGCAAAAAGTCAATAAATCGACTATCACAGCCTTATGAATGAAAAGTGCATATACCTACTTACTTTAACGACACTAAATTTTTTCAATTATTTTCAGACACTAAAACAAAATATTTTTAATAAAATGTATCTACGCTGTAGCTATTTTCATTCAGGTTACTACTGAAGCGAGTCAATGTTTACATAATATTACTGGAGCGGCAAATTTGAAATGTCCAAATGTGCCCCATGTCCTAATCTGCCCCACCTTAGCCTAATTGTTTTGTGAGGAGGCTTAAATTTTATGTTTTGGTTTGCTTTAAGCTTTAGATTTAAATCTACAAAAGAAGAACAAAATATTTTAAATTTATCTTTTATGTTTAGTTTTTGTTTAGTTCAACAATTCAATTATTCTTATTTCAACTGTTTTTGTTCTATAATTTAGATGTTTTGTTAAATAATTCCAATGGGTCGTTCGACAATTAAAATGTTTTTCGTTTAACAACTCAGTTGTTTTTTAGTACAACTATGTAACTGTTTTGCTCAATAATTGAACTGCTTTCTTCGGAATTTCACTTATTTTTAATTTATAATGTAATTGTTTTTGGTTGAATAATTCAAATGTTTTAGTTTGATAATTCAATTCAGTCAATCATCGGCACTCGAGATTCGTTGGAGATCGCAAGCTCTTTTACTTTTTGAAACAATGTATCTCGTGCTTTAAAAGAAACTTCTTTACTTGGAGATCTCTTCCGTTTTATGTATTCCGATAGTTGGTTTTCACTGTTTACATGTGTTCTAGTTTAAGTGTTGGATTTCCACTATGTAATTCTACCGTGCCCTTTGCATTTGACTCTATTATTAACTTTGTGCTGGATGTGTTTTCACTCACGTTAAAATTTTACTCACTCTGACCTCTAGAAGGTCGTAGCTTACAAGGGAGACCGGCAACTTCCCTCACTGAATTGATTCATTTTCATTGTGCGTGTAGGTCTTGTATTGGACTTCAACAGGTGCAAGTGTAAGGGCACGCTTCTTTGCTAATTTTGAGAAAATTGAATTTGAATAATTATATATTACTGATGAACTGCATAAAATTAACATAAATTTGGTAAGTTGTTAATGGAATTGCGTAAGATTGCAAAAAACAAAAACATATGCGAAGGGTACTGGGATCGCATCCAGCTCCTGCCAATTTTTTTTATTTATTTGATTATTAATTCCCCAGTATAATTTATGTCATCGTTCTCAAGAAAACCAAAGCGCTATAATAAACCCTACTCATAATCTGTAAACATTGAATGTTTTACCTTTCAGCAGTGAGGCACTGGAGGGTGTTCCACACCCCCAGACTCGCCGGTTTGTTCAGTTTATTTTTTATTAGAAATAAATTGAAGAAATCAGCATAACCGATCTAGAAAAAATCTCTAGAAAAACTAATTAATCCTAACTTTAACTAGTCACACTTAAGTAACTAATATTCCAATTAGCCCAAATTATAAACCAAAGTTGTCGAGACCGGGGGTCTGGGGGGTGTGGAGCACCCCCCAAGCACACTCAAACTGTAATAGATATATTTGCAAACTTATGGTTGTCAGTATTAAGCGATAATGGTGAAAATTTTAGCACAAAAATATAAAGCAGTGACCAAGAACTGGGGGAATTATGAATTTCCCCAGTATAATATGTCATCGTTCTCAAGAAAACCAAAACGTTATAATAAACCCTACTCATAATCTGTAAATATTGAATGTTTTACCTTTCAGCAGTGAGGCACTGGAGGGTGTTCCACACCCCCAGACCCCCGGTTTGTGCAGTTTATTTTTTAGCCGATCTAGAAAAAATCTCTAGAAAAACTAATTAATCCTAACTTTAACTAGTCACACTTAAGTAACTAATATTCCAATTAGCCCAAATTATAAACCAAAATTGTCGAGACCGGAGATTTCGGGGTGTGGAGCACCCCAGAACACTAAAACTGTGATAGATATATTTTCAAACTTATGGTTATCAGTATTAAGCGATAATGGTAAAAGTTTTAGCACAAAAATATAAAGCAGTGACCAAGAATGGGGGGAAGAATTATTATGAATTCCCCAGTATAATATGCCATCGTTTTCAAGAAAACCAAAACGCTATAATAAACCCTACTCATAATCTGTAAATATTGAATATTTTACCTATCAGCAGTGAGGCACTGGAGGGTGTTCCACACCCCAGACCCCCGGTTTGTTCAGTTTCTTTTTAGCCGATCTAGAAAAATCTCTAGAAAAACTAATTAATCCTAACTTTAACTAGTCATACTTAAGTAACTAATATTCCAATTAGCCCAAATTATAAACCAAAATTGTCGAGACTGGAGATTTCGGGGTGTGGAGCACCCCAGAACACTCAAACTGTGATAGATAAATTTTCAAACTTATGGTTATCAGTATTAAGCGATAATGGTGAAAGTTTTTAGCACAAAAAATATAAAGCAGTGACCAAGAATCGGGGAAGATTATGAATTCCCCCCAGTATAATATGTCATCGTTCTCAAGAAAACCAAAACGCTATAATAAACCCTACTCATAATCTGTAAATATTGAATGTTTTACCTTTCAGCAGTGAGGCACTGGAGGGTGTTCCACACCCCAGACCCCCGGTTTGTGCAGTTTATTTTTTAGCCGATCTAGAAAAAATCTCTAGAAATACTAATTAATCCTAACTTTAACCAGTCACACTTAAGTAACTAATATTCCAATTAGCCCAAATTATAAACCAAAATTGTCGAGACCGGGGTTTTGGGGTGTGACACCCACAGGCACACTAAAACTGTGATAGATATATTTTCAAACTTATGGTTATCAGTATTAAGCGATAATGCTAAAGTTTTAGTACAAAATATATAAAGCAGTGACCAAGAATCGGGGAGGAAGGAATTATTATGAATTCCCCAGTATAATATGTCATCGTTCTCAAGAAAACCAAAACGCTATAATAAACCCTACTCATAATCTGTAAATATTGAATGTTTTACCTTTCAGCAGTGAGGCACTGGAGGGTGTTCCACACCCCCCAGACCCCCCGGTTTGTGCAGTTTATTTTTAGCCGATCTAGAAAAATCTCTAAAAAAACTAATTAATCCTAACTTTAACTAGTCACACTTAAGTAACTAATATTCCAATTAGCCCAAATTATAAACCAAAATTGTCGAGACCGGGGTTTGGAGGGTGTGGAGCACCCCCCAGGCACACTCAAACTGTGATAGATATATTTTCAAACTTATGGTTATCAGGATTAAGTGATAATGGTAAAAGTTTTTAAAACAAAAAATATAAAGCAGTGACCAAGAATCGGGGGGGGGGGGAAGGAATTATTATGAATTCCCCAGTATAATATGCCATCGTTTTCAAGAAAACCAAAACGCTACAATAAACCCTACTCATAATCTGTAAATATTGAATGTTTTACCTTTCAGCAGTGAGGCACTGGAGGGTGTTCCACACCCCCCAGACCCCCCGGTTTGTGCAGTTTATTTTTTAACCGATCTAGAAAAAATCTCTAGAAATACTAATTAATCCTAACTTTAACAAGTCACACTCAAGTAACTAATATCCCAATAAGCCAAAGTTGTAGAGACCGGGGTCTGAGGGTGTGGAACACCTTCCAGTGCCTCACTGCTAAAAGGTAAAACATTAAATTGTTTACAGATTATGAGTAGAGTTTATTATAGCGCTTTGGTTTTCTTGAGAACAATGACATGTTGCACTGGGGAGGATTAATAATCAAATAAATAAAAAAATTGGCAGGAGCTGGATGCGATCCCAGTACCCTTCGCATATGTTTTCATTTTTTTGCAATCTTACGCAATGCCATTAACAACTTACCAAATTTATGCTAATTTTTATGCAGTTCATCAGTAATATATAATTATTCAAATTCATTTTTCTCAAAATTGCCAAAGAAGCGTGTCCTTATACTTACACCTGTTGATGTCCAATATATAACCTACACGCAGATTGAAAGTGAATCAATTCAGTGAGGGGAAGTTGCCGGTCTCCCTTTGTTAGTATGATTATATGCCTTTAACTGCTCTATGAGGTATTTATCATGCGTGGTTCTTCCTCTATGTGCGATCCTTGTGTGGTGTGTTGCCTATTCTAGTCTATAATTCGCATTAGAACTCCCGTTCGGTTCTACACCTTGGAAATGTTCGTTCTATATTTATCCTTAACCACACTTTTATTTAGAAAAACAATTTACCTTCTACCGTTGTTATTTTGTTCCTTTCTCGCCTGGTTGTGTTTTGTTTCATTCACTACAATTTCTATTGTCACTATCACGTGCTTTTCGTTCGCTTCTCAATTCTTTATTTCACTTTTTTGTCTCTGAAATTGGGAGCTTTTTCTAATAATTCAACTGCTTTGTTCAATAATTCAGTTGTTTTATTTAATTATTTAGCTGTTTTGTTCAGTAATTAGACTGTGCGGTTCAACAATAGATTCTACTGGTTTATTCAACAATTCAATAATTGATTTTTATTTAATAAATCAGTTGTTTTTGGTTTAATAATTTATTAATTTTTTATACAACAAATCACCCATCCCTTAATTCAACTGTTTTGTTTAATAATTCAGTTGTGTGGCTCCAAAATTCAACTGGTTTGTTCAACAATTCAATTATTTTTTATTTAATAATTTAATTTTTTTTTTTTGGTTAAAAATAACGCATTTAGTTTTTTTGTTCAACAATTCAATTATTTTTGATGTTTGTTCAATAATTCAACTGTTTGGTTCAATCATTCAACTGGTTTATTCAACAATTTAAAATTTTTTGATTTAATAATTCAATTATTGTTTTTGATTTAATAATTTAATTGTTTTTGGTTTAATAATTTATTTGTTATTTTGATCAACAATTCAATAATCCTTTTAATGATTTCCCAACAGTTCAATTGTTCACTGTTTCGTTCAATAATTCAGTTGTGCGGTTCCACAATTCAGCTACTTTGCACAACAATTCAATTATTTTTTGTGTAATTACTCATTTGTTTGTTTAAAACAACAATTTAATTATCCTTGATGTTTGTTTAATAATTCAACTGCTTGGATCAATAATTCAAATGGTTTGTTCAACAATTCAACTGTTTCTTTCACAATTCAACAGGTTTCTCACCTATTAGACTTAAACAATTCAACTGTTTTATGAAAATGGCTAACGTCAAAATACCAAAAGTGCAACTGTTTTGTTGCGTTGTTTAACGAATTCAGCAGTTTTGTTTCATAATTCAACTGTTTTTAGTATAATAATTGAACCATATTTGATTTTTGTTTATTCGAAGGTCAGGAAAACATCAATTTTGATCAGAGAAATAAAACCTGAAAAAATCAGTAAATTTGTTTTGAAAAGTTGGTGAGAACACTGTCACTGATACAAAAAAGAAAAACGCGTTTTTCTTGTATTTAATTTTGTTACAAAAATTTTTCTTTTCGGTTTTTTTTACTTTTTTTGAGAAAATTTTTGTTCTGGTTGATGTGCTCGGTTCAGCAAAACATTTATAAGCGAAACCGTTCACGGCAAAGCGGCCGCAGTGGTAGCAAATAAATCTGTGAAACTAAAGGCCCTTAAGCTCCCCGAAATTATTTTATTTCTCTTCTCCCACCTAGTTTGTGGGTCAAATTAATTAAATTAAAATTAGCGAGCCTAATTATTGATAACCGAAAATATGATATTTACCTTTTGTTATTCCGCCACTGATTGAAAAAGTTACAGCGCCATCTATGATGCATGGCACGATTCGCATTGTTTAACCGCATTATTTCGTCTCCCAAGTGATAATTCTTGTTGTTGCCATTTTATGAGTTATATTCTTAGTGATAATTTTATTTAATGTGTAAGTATTGCAATAACTTTCGGAGTTGTAAGTGTTTCTATAATAGTAGCCATGTCTTCCAGGTATCCTCGAAGAGGTCCGGTGTTGACATTATCACCATACCTGGCAATCATTTGCCATAGGTGTAATTTAAGTGCAGGTCGTTCTTATGTATTAAGAAAGATTCGATTTTACAAAAAAATCTTGTGTGGATATGGATCGAACGGATCAAGTGATGGAGAACCCTTCCGATCCGTTGCAGAGTTTGTGCACTTCCAATAACATGTTTGAAATTAAAACAGAACCTGTAGAACATGTTGATATCAAATTAGAAGATTTTGGAACTGAACAAGAAGAAATACCTGAGCAAAGAGAACCCGTTGAATTTAAGTTGGAAGACTTCACTACGGAAGATGAAGAAATTAAAGCTGATCCGGTGGGGGCCATTAAAATCAAATTGGAAGACCTACATCATTCGATTGACATAAAAGACGAGACCGAAGAAAATAAAGTTAAAATATGCGAGAAATTTAAATGTGAGATATGCACCCTCACTTTTACTCGGAAATCACAACTGGCACGACATACAAGACTTCATGCCGGTATAAAATTATTTGCTTGTGATGTTTGTGACTATAGATGTGTAGAAAAGAGTTATTTAAATGTTCATTCGAAAATCCATTCTGGTGAGAGACCATTTACGTGTAAATTTTGTAACTCGAAATTTTTACGAAAGGGAGATTTGAAGGTTCATGTCATGACTCATACAGGCGAAAAACCCTACGCATGCGAATTTTGTGACTATAAATGTTCACAAAAGAGACGTTTAAATGTCCATTTTGTAAGAATTCATTCAAACCAGAAACCTTTGCATGTGAATTTTGTGACTACAAAAGTTCAGAAAAAAAACGGTTAGAAACGCATTTAATAAATCACATTGGGGAAAAACCATTTGCATGCACAGTATGTGACTTTAAATGTATTCATAGGCGCGATTTGGAAGTTCACGTAAGAATTCATACCGGTGAAAAGCCCTATGCGTGTGAATTTTGTGACTATAAATGTACACAAAGAGGTCACTTAAAATCTCATTTAAAAACTCATACTGGCGAAAAGCCATTTTTGTGTGATTTTTGTGACCTTAAATTTTCGTTAAAATCAAATCTGAAAGTTCATTTAAGAACGCATACGGGTGAAAAACCCTACGCGTGTCAATTTTGTGAGTACAAAAGTCTAAAAAGTCCGGTTTAAATATTCACTTAAAAAAACATACCGGGGAGAAACCCTTCGCTTGTGAAATTTGTGACTACAAATGTTTACAAAAATACGAACTGAAAAACCATTTGAACCTCCATACTCGTGAAAAATACTTTGCCTGTGAGTTTTGTAATTACAAAAGTTTAAAAAAGTCAGGTTTAAATTATCACGTAAGAACTCATAATCATACCGCAGATAGGCCTTTCGGGTGCAACACTTGTAAGTATAGGTGTAAACTAGAATCGGAATTAGAAGCTCATTTAAGAATTCACATTGCAGAAAAACGCCATGCGTGTGAATTTTGTGACTTTAGAAGTTCACAAAAGAAAGGTTTGATTCTGCATTTAAAAACTCATAAGGGCGAGAAACGGACGTGCGAAATTTGTGGCTATCAGTGTATACAAAAGTTTAGTATGAAAAGGCATTTAAAAACACATGTCAAGGCTGATCCTTTGATAGATATATCTGAATAATTAAATTTTTTATTTTGATTGAGTCAATTTTACAAATTTTTATAGTTGGCTATAACCGAGGCTTCAGCAACGTAACCCACATTATTAGTTACTAGTGGTATATGCTGTTTTTGTTAATCAAAGGGTACTAGGTACGAAGGTGTCGGTTATGGTGCCAAATTTTCGTTTGATACTAACTATAGATTTATTATTAAGTATTAGCAAAAAAGGATTAACAGAAAATCTTAGCAATATTCGTGCCTACTCCAATGAAGTGGAGTTTAAGGCCGGACTTGACTAGAATTGTGCAAATTTTGCAGAGCTTGTGATGTGTGTAAGTATTTGAACAAGTTAAGTTCAAAGTATCAGTATGTTATAGTATTATAGTCTTTATAGTAATAATAGTAATATTTGTAAATATAAATTTTGAATGTAATTAAAAATTTTTTTTTAATTTATTTACATTTGATGTATTTATAAAGTAATAAATAGATTTAATTTATTATTATACAAATTTAAAAAAATTTGATTTTTATTAAATGGGCTTTAATTTAGTAAACTTTAATTTTTGCAAAATGTATTTTTTTAACGTCAGAAAATAAGGTTTATTAAATAATAATGCAAGTATTCCTGATTATTTTGATCACTTTCTCAAGAATAAGTTAGTACTAAATATATTAATTCTGTTGCTAGAAAATTTTTCAAAAAAAGATCTTGTTTATGAGAACGAACTCATTAGCTGCCGTGACCAGGATTCGAACCTGGGTTACCACGGCCACAACGTGGGGTCCTAACCACTAGACGATCACGGCTACACCAGATCTGATTTACTATCACTTTAACATTAATTGATTGTTAATATTTTAAAGTTATGCTCTACTTCTGGTTTTAGCCACAGGCATTTGAAAGTTATTGAATTCATTTTAAATCTAACGCATGCAACCGGTTTGGTGTCATTAACAAATTTTATAATCATCCATAAATATAAATATTTATTATTTTTTTTTGTGGCAAACTAATATTTAAATTTTGGTTTTTTTATTTTATATAAAATACTTATAAAAAATAGATTTTTTAACTTCTAGACTTTTTTTATTGATAAAAACAATAAATATTTTACATTTTTTTCAACTTAAGTCAAATTTTAATAAAAAATTTTTACAGCAAAGTTACCCACACTAACTTCTGGTTTTAGGCATGCAACTTCAGCACGCCTGACCCTTCTCGTTCTTCGACCCATCTCGTTTGGGTAAATTTTATGCCGACATTACTGGTGACCCGAAACTGGACGTATCGGTGGTCGCTGGCAGTTTCTTCGTCCAGCACCTTCCACTGTATCACGCAGCGTGAGCGCGTGAGTGGCAACATCACGTCCAGAATCGATCTAGACCTGCTTCTCTTGAAAGTCGGTTGTTCACCTTTGTTTATAACGACCAGCTCGTATTCGGCTAGCAGAGTCCCTCTCTGGTCTTCCGTCCTCAAGTAGTCAATCTTTTCTGTTCTGGAGATTTAGTCGAATAATACGAGCAACTCTTCTTCGACTACCTGCTCCCGTTCGGTTGGTGAGTGGCAGCAGAAGTAGACGTCGTAGTTATCCAGTTCTATCCAGGCGAAGGTGATACTTAAGCTTCTACTTCTTATTGTAACGTCATCTGCTACTATTACCTCCTATCCCACGTAGTCCTTCAAGCACGATAGCAGCTCCTTTTCTTTTTTCAAATTAACAATTTAAAATTCAGATTTATTTAAGAACTTGAAAATGTGAATTTTAAGTTAAAAACTTAGGATATTCAAATTAACAACTTCCAATTTATATTTAATTAAAAACTTGAAATTATGAATTATAAGTTAATAACTTAGGATTTTCAAATTTTTTTTTTTTTTATTGACTCCATGTACATTACAATCTATCCCGCCGGGATAATCAGCAACAAGTTTGTAAGTTAATTAATTACATAACATAATCAATTATTTAGTCATAGTAGAGGCCAGCACATTTGCAGACTTCTTTTATACCCTATTGGGGCCATCCAATACTTCTGTTTGCTGCACATTTTGGCAGCTTCCATGCCGTCATTTACGTTGGGGCAGGTGCATTGGGTCGTACCGTTTTAGTCTTCTTATGGTTGGGGCTACTAAGAGATCCGATGTTAGAATGTTGGGGTGGTCCCTAGTCTTATCTGATAGTTGGAACTTATGGCCGCGATTTCTTCCTTTACTGTTCTGACCTGTAGGTCGGAGTGCAACACAGTGTTGGGAACGTACCAGGGGGAGTCGCTGATGACACGTAGCACTTTTGATTGGAACCTCTGCAGCTTAGCTATGTTGGATTCGCTAGCAGCACCCATAGTTGAGCACCATATGTCCATATTGGCTTTAAAATTGCTTTGTACAGCATTGTTTTATTTTCTAGCGAGAGGCGGGAGTTGCGGCCCAATAGCCAGTACATCTTCCGATATGTCAGCCCCAACTGGAGTCTCTTGTTCCAGATGTGTTTGGCCCAGGTTAACCTACTGTCGAGATGGATTCCCAGGTACTTAACTACCTCTTGTTGGGGGAGATTGTTTCTATTCAATGACACGTTGGGGCACTTGCCTCTCCTCAGTGTGAAGGTAATATGTACCGACTTGGAGCTGTTAACTTTTATACGCCATTTCTTTAGCCATTGTTCTAGCTTATTTAGATGGATTTGTAGTAGTTGCGACGCCCGATTTGGGTCCTCGTGGGATGCCATTATGGCGGTGTCATCTGCGAAGGTAGCCGTTGTTGTGTTACTGTCTTCAGGTAGGTCGGATGTATATATCAGGTATAGGATAGGTCCAAGTACGCTACCCTGAGGGACTCCAGATCTTATCGGTATTAGGTTGGTATAAGCTTCGCGGTACCTGATCAGACAATGTCTGTCGGTCAGATAAGACTCTAAAATGCGGTAGAAGGGATGTGGGACTATTTTCTTAATCTTGAATAGCAGTCCCTCATGCCAAACCTTGTCGAAGGCCTGTGAGACATCAAGGAAGGCAGCCGAGCAGTATCTCTTACATTCTAAATCTGTTCTGATCTTCTTTGCGACGCGATGCACCTGTTCAATCGTTCCATGACCTTGGCGAAATCCGAACTGATGATCTGGGATTATTTTTTTGTCTTCAAGAATTGGTTCCAGCCTATTTAAAAATAGCTTTTCGAAGACTTTGGAGAGAATAGGAAGAAGACTGATAGGTCTGTAGGACTGGGTCAAAGTGAGATCTTTGCCTGGTTTTGGTATTAGGATCACCTGTGCAGTCTTCCATTGACTTGGAAAGTAGCCTAATCTAAGGACAGCGTTGTAAATCGTCGTTATGAATTTAAACCCCTCCGCTGGTAGTTCTTTCAGAAGTCTGCCCGTTATTAGGTCGTACCCTGGCGCTTTTTTAGGATTTGTTCTTTTGAGGATAGCAGTTTTGATTGCATGGTTTTGAAGTTCTTGATGGGTAAGTCCAGTTGGTATGGAGCCGCTAATAGTTCGTGGATAGGAAGTTCTTCTTCGTCGGAGATTTCTTTTGGTAGTGGTTTAAACACATTTGCAAGGTTCAAATTAACAACTTAAAATTCTGATTATTTAAGAACTTGAAATTTTGAATTTTAAGTTAAAAACTTAGGATATTCAAATTAACAACTTCAAATTCATATTTAATTAAAACTTGAAATTATGAATTTTAAATTAAAACTTAGGATATTCAAATTAACAACTTCAAATTCATATTTAATTAAGAACTTGAAGTTTTGAATTTTAAGTTAATAACTTACGATTTTCAAATTAACAACTTAAAATTCAGATTTATTTAAGAACTTGAAATTTTAAATTTTAAGTTAATACTTAGAATTTTCAAATTTTAAGTTAATAACTTAGGATTTTCAAATTACCAACTTAAAATTCAGATTATGTAAGAACTTCAAATTTTGAATTTAAGTTAATAACTTAGGATTTTCAAATTAACAACTTCAAATTCATATTTAATTAAAACTGAAATTTTGAATTTTAAGTTAAAACTTAGGTTTTTTAAATTAATAACTTCAAATTCATATTTAATTAATAACTTGAAATTTTGAATTTTAAGTTAATAACTTAGGATTTTCAAATTAACAACTTCAAATTCAGATTTAATTAAGAACTTGAAATTTTGAATTTTAAGTTAAAAACTTAGGATTTTCAAATTAACAACTTAAAATGCAGATTTATTTAGAAACTAGAAATTTTAAATTTTAAGTTAATAACTTACGATTTTAAATTAATAAATTCAAATTCAGATTTATTTAAGAACTTGAAATTTTAAGTTAATAACTTAGAATTTTCAATATTTAAGTTAATAACTTAGAATTTTCAAATTAACAACTTCAAATTCATATTTAATTAAGAACTTGATATTTTTAATTTTAAGTTAATAACTTAGGATTTTCAAATTAACAACTTCAAATTCATATTTAATTAATAATAATAATTTGGCACTCCATTTCAAAGAAATATCGCCCGTCCCTAGACGCTTTTAAATCCATTTATTTAGGTGGATTAGTCCCTAATTTTTATTCTTTGTGCACAATCATGTTCTCTTCTTCTATAGCTCACTGTGCGTTTTCACCTCTCCACGACTCCTCTCCAAAACCGTCTATCTAGAGCTTGTTTTCCAGTCCACTATTCCTTCCATCTCACTTCCTGTATTGCTGCTATGTCTACTCTGTATCTTTTGATATCATTTATTACTTCTTCGATTTTTCAGGTGACAGCATCGATCTGACGTTCCAGGTTGTTATTCTTTGTCCTTGTTTCTTATTTTCTCCTATTCATGTTCCATTCGTTTGCAAATCTTCAATTGTTTCGTGTTCCATGTTCATTCGGGGTCGGCATATTTTGACAGTCCTATTGAAGCATTTCTAGTTTTTGCATCTGGGGTTTTCGTATTTCTCCAAAATCTTCGTTATTAATGGTCACTTCTATTATCCACTCATTCTTCCTCTCACTTCTTTTGTCTGCTATTTACTCTGTATTTTGCTTTTACTTCCACATTTTGTCAGTCATTGACTCATGTATCTGCTTCTTTCTCTTACTTTTGTTCCATATCGTTGCTAATCCTCCATGTTTCGTTTCCATGCTCTCATTTCTATTTTGCAGTCCTCTGAATTCTATTTTCATCTTTTTATAAAACTTTGCACTTTCTCTTTCAATTGTGTTACATCCTCCACTTCCAGGCCCTTAATTATTATGTTGTTCCTTCTTATTGCTTTTTCCTGCTTCTCAAAAGCACTTTCCAGTTCCTCTATTTTGTTGCTAAGTAGCTGCTTTTCATTATTCCAAATCTCTTCTTTCTTTCTGTTCTCTTCCTTAATCATATTCATGTCATTCCTAAGTTCTCTGATCTCATCCTTGCCCTCCTTAAATCCCTCCCGCATCTCTCTTCTCATCTCCTCTATAGCCTTTAGTACCGCTTCCATTTGCAGATCAGAATCTGCCACTTTTTTTTCTCTCCGGTTTAATACAGTTGGTGATCGTTCGGTCTTTTTACTTCTTTGAAACAACTTGCGTCTATCTTCAAAGTAATCCTCTCTGTTTGGGTCTCTCTTTCGTTTTATGTATTCCGGTATTTTACCTTCACTGTTTGTTCGTGGTCTAGGATCAATGCTGGCACTATCGGTGTACAGATCTGTTACTTTTCTTTGCATTTGTTCCTCTTCTTCACTTCGAGTTAAATGGTTTTTCACTTGTATGTCTAATAACGTTATTCACTCGTGTCTTTAAGGTTGCCTAACACGTATGCGCTTATTCTATTGTTCGCGATAGAACCAACGTTCGGCTCGACGCCTCGGAAGCGTTTGCTCTATTTTTATTCCTAACCACACTTTTATCTAGAAAAAGAATCTACCTTCTACTGTTTCTATTTTAATTCCTTCTCATCCACTTTTTCCTCTCTTCTACTGCTTTCTCTATTGTCACTATCACGTGCCAATCACTCGCCTTTCGCTTCTCTATCACACTCTTTTTGCCTCTGAAATCGGGAGTCGCAATCTATTTACACTCTACACAAAGTTCCACCTTATCAATCCATATTTAATTAAGAACTTGAAATTTTGAATTTTAAGTTAAAAACTTAGGATTTTCAAATTAACAACCTTAAAATCTTGGATCTTTACATTTTTGTCCGGGCCAGTTTGTAGACTTGCAGGTTCTTGCATCTCAATATTTCGGTAAACCTTTTGTACAGCCGATTGTGTTTGCTGGCCGCTTCCGGTTCGACAAGGACGTCTTTGTTTTGTGTTTTTACCATCGTACTCACCGAGTTATCACTATCCTTCAAGCAGTCCTTCAGCTTATTAAGCACCTCCTTATATGTCATGGCCCCCCGACTTTAACGAGTATTGTCGGGGGTTTCTGTTTTGCTTTGGCCTCCGCTGTCTTAATATTGGCCACTGCCTTTCGCTGTTCTTCTTCCTCTCTTTTGCCCGTTCTTTGGCTTTGGCTCTGTATTTTCTGACCCTTTCTTGGGGATCGGTAAACCCATCTTCTTCGAGAGAGATGCTGTCACCGTTATTTTGGACATTTCGGCCAAGTTCGACAGTCCCGCTAAGTCTTTTTGGTTGATTCTGTCTGTCGCCGCTACGAATTGTTTAGCGCTGATTACAGCCTGCTTGAAAACGTCACCTTGGGCATTGGGGAGCAATGTTACAAAGCGGGAGTCTCTGAGATCGCTCAACCTGGTCTCTAACGCGGTGACCAAGAGCTTGGTTTTGTTAACCGTAGACCTTATGAAGGTTACCTCCTCTGCTGTCTTCGTGAATTGTACCTGTTTCGCTTGATCACGGTTACTCTTATCGGCAATCGCCTGTCTGGCCTTAAGTTTCCCCTTGATTACGTCGGACTGTATATATAGTCAACAGAATTTTATCTATGGTTGCCTGCTGCTTGGCCGCCACAGCTTGCATCGTTGCAAGCTGCGTACTAATGGCCGTAAGCAAATCTTGCAGCCCTTCCGCTTGTTGTACCTTCTTGCTGGGGAATCCGACTGTCTAATTAAAACAAAGCATTGCGATGGCCCACGCAGGTGTTGACGAAATGTGATTTCTGCCCAGTGCTCTGAATGTCAACGTGAAAAAATTCAAGCAAGCGCGGGTAAACGGCGGGAGTAACTATAATTATGACTCTTTCTAGCTTAGCGATATTCTCCCATGACACGTGGTTAGAGGATGTAGGATGCCTAGCTAGGATGTGCGGTAATGGTAGGCAATGAAAATGCAGGAAGATGGAACACGTTTATAAACCACCGGAGACCATGATTATAGGGTGGAAGTAGGGGTGAACCGCGAATGCGTTGGGGAGATGATATAAAGCGAGTGGCTGGAAATAGAGAAAGATGGAAAAGTGTTGGAAGAGGCCCATGTTCAAAGTTGGACGGCAAGTGGTCAGAAGAAAGAAGAAGACTAAATAGTGACGTGGGGAGACAAACGATATACATTACTGAGAATATGGAAAAAGAAGACATGATGATTGAACCTCCATATAAAGAAACGATAAACGTGATAAAAAAATGTGGAGCGGAAAAGCGCCTGGATGCGACGGTTTGGTCGTAGAAATGATAAAAAAAGGAGGAGATGTTTTGGAAGAAGGGATATATTAACAATGAAGAGAGAATGGATAAAGGAAGAGATGCCCAAAGAGCGGAAAATTGGAAAAAATGGACATTGAAAACTGGAGAATGAAGCGTGAGAAGAGAGACGTATGGAAGAAGATCCCTGATACAGCAAAGACGCACAGAGCACTGTAGTAATGGCGAAAAATAAGGACTAATCCACCTCAAAATCTGGATTTAGAAAACTTCGAGAGAAGTGACTATATTCCGTCAAGAATGACACCTATTTTCATTCATTTTATTCAGTTATGGTGCTATAGCTGTTCGGAGACAGAAATTAGAAAATTGCTTTAAAGAAGGGTGCCTCCCAAGGCTTTCGACTAGGACAAAAATTTTATTTAAAAATATCTCTTAGAAAAGTGTCTTCTATCACCACTTCAGAGATTTTTCATGGTTTTGGGACACCTTCTTTTATTTTATTTACTAGTTTTATTTCCCAGATTAAAGAATTTTTGTTAAAATTTCACTAAACTTGAAAAAATTTTAAATATTTTTAAAACATATTATTTTCCAAGTTAATAAATCATTTATAAATAAAAAATACACACAATGTTATTTACCTTATCAAAATTTAAAAAATCGGATGTGGCCATGCTCATGACTTTATCATACTTTTATTAAATATTAAAAAAATAATTTATAATAATAAAAGGAAAAAAATATTTTCCATTAACCAATGTGACTCAAAACCTAATCAGCTCTAAGTCTAAATATAAAGATACAAAATACCAACTTTAGTTTTGAAATTCTCATTAGTTTTTGAAATATTTAATAAAAACTAATATTAAATAAAAAGATTTAAAAAAAATTGCTTCCATGAACCAATTTTATCCAAAATTTAATCAGCTCTAATTTCTGGCATAAACATAACAAATCTCAACTTTAGTTTTGAAAATCCTTTTAGTTTTTAAAATATTAAATAAAGGCTAATATTAAATAATAAAATTTAAAATAATAAAAAACAATAGTTTTTATAAACAAATTTTAACTAAAATTTAATCAGTTCTAAATATTGATTAAAATATGCGAAAACCGAAATTTAGTTTAGAAATTCGTATTACTTTTCGAAATATTAATTAAAAACTAATATTAAATAATAAGATTTAAAAAAATTAAAAAATAGTTTACATAACCCAATTTTAAGCAAAATTTAAATAACTTTAACTCCAGCTATAAAGATAGGAAATCTCAAATTTGGTTTTGAAAATTCTGTTAGTTCTTAAAATAATAAAATCGGATGTGGCCATGCCCATGACTTTATCATACTTTTATTAAATATTAAAAAATAAGTTTCAATAAAAAAAAGAAAAAATATTTTCCATTAACCAATGTAATCCAAAATCTAATCAGCTTTAAGTGTAAATATAAAGATACAAAATACCAACTTAAGTTTTGAAATTTTCATTAATTTTTGAAATATTTAATAAAAACTAATATTAAATAAAAGATTTAAAAAAATTGCTTCCATGAACCAATTTTATCCAAAATTTAACCAGCTCTAATTCCTCCATAAACATAACAAATCTCAACTTTAGTTTTAAAATCCTTTTAGTTTTAAAATATTAAATAAAGGCTAATATTAAATAATAAAATTTAAAATAATAAAAACAATAGTTTTATAAACAAATTTTAACTAAAATTTAATCAGTGTTAAATCTCGACATAAGTATGCTAAATCCTAAATTTTGTTTGAAAATTCCTATTAGTTTTGCTGTAGGTCGCACACAAAATTTGACCACACACATACACACAGACACACACATACAACACACACACACAGACATTTTTGGAAATGGTCTTAGTTTACTCAGGGACCTCAAAAGTGTAAATCCATCAAAATCTCAAATTTTTTGCACAAAACAATACTTTCTCATATTACATATGATAAAGTAAAAAATTAGCATCAATTTTAATTATGATAAAACCATATTTTCTAAAAAATAAATAACTATTACAATTCGGTCAGTTTTGCAGTAAAGGACAAAAAAAAATTAAATTATAGGAAATTAAAATATCTTTCAACTTTGTATTTAATATTTTTTGTAGGATCTTTACTTTTAGAATAAATGGTAAAAGCGCGCGTTGCAATTTAACTTTTACTCGGGAGTTTAATATGACCACCCTTATAAATCATAAACCGGTAAATATTTATAGTACAAAAACAAAACAATTTAATTAAAAGATAATTTATTTATCTACAAAAGATCTGTTGTAATTTTTGATAAAATTCGTCTTTTAATTATTCATAAAAAGTAATTTTCACTGTTCTGTTGGAAAATTTTTCAAAAAAAGATCTTGTTTGTGAGAATGAACTCTTTAGCTGCCGTGACCAGGATTCGAACCTGGGTTACCACGGCCACAACGTGGGTCCTAACCGATTTTTTTTTTAACGATTAAACATTCTTTATTAATTGATCTACACAATTAACGGACAATCGGCTTACAATAACTGCCGATTGTACGTACATTTTAATTTTCTGAATCATGTTTGGAGCTCCTCGTGAGGTCACATATCTCAATTATCTTTACAATAACCGTACAAGGTTTTATAATAATTAATAAAGTTTCAATTTAGTTTACATTTTCGTTTGATCAATTTAGAATAGAGTGGCTGTTGGAAAAGTATTAAAAAAACCAACTTACATTAATTATTTTACAATAATGAGAAAATAAATAAAATATAACAGTAATAATGATAATAGAATTTGAAAACATAACGGTATTAACAAATAACAGGTAACAATGGTAACAAATAATTAAATAACAATTAACAAGTAACAAATGGTTAACAAAAGAGAAATAACAATGGCGCATTTGGCTATAGAAGAAATGCTAAGTATCGTAGTGGCTTACGCTTTACAGCTATTTGTGGAAAGTAACGGTTTTCACACGCGGTCATCCCAAGTTACAAAAATACTCTGTCCGCGGTGGACGGGGTATCCTTGGACCTTGAGGTTTCTGTTTTCGTTCAATTTAGTTTCTGTAATTAAAAATAAAAATGTCAATTTTGTTTTTGATTAGGTGATATTTGAGTTCATAAATTTTGTTACTTATCCCGTTAGCGTTCCATAAATTGTCTTTCGGCTTAACAACCATAAGAATTTATGGTTGAGAAGAACTGTAGCGTAGCTGTAAAGCGTTCGGTTTTGCTATTGCAGTTTTTGAGAAGATTATTGTAATCCTTTAAGGCTCTTAGCATTTCTTCTATGTTAGTTTGCTGATTTATTTCGTCGCAGATTTGCGCGAATTCGGCGAAGGCGTCTCCAATGTTTGCTTGGGGCGTTGCTGTGATTGGCTGTACCAGCGGTGGTGGTGGTGGTGGTGTTGTGGTGGTTTGCGCTGTTGGGCGGGTTCCTCGAGGCTCTCGTAGTGGGGGAAAGGCACTATTGCAATTAATTTGCGCAGGTGGGGTTATTGCCGCCGGCCTCTGCCAAGCTGCTGTAGATGGGAGGGGGGCAGGCACGTATCGCGCGGCACTGACTTTTTGTGGGGGGGTCCTTGCCTGCCTGGATTGGTCCAGTTGTCGAATTTTCCTGGCGTATACTTCGCAAACTACATTATTTGCGGTGTGGCCTCCCCCACAGTTTGCGCATGTTGGTGTTTGTGTTGCTGGCAGGGTGCACTCTTTGGTTGCGTGGCTCTGCGCGCACTTCAGGCATTTAATTGCGCGCCTACAGTTGGTTGTTGCGTGGCCCCACTCCTGGCACCTGTGGCATTGTATAATTATTTTATTGTTATAATGCCTTTCCCACTTTATCTTGGCGTCTAACAGTTGGGTGACAGTAGCGTTCAAGTATTTCTCGGTGACTGCGTTGTTAGTTACCACTAAGAAAGCAGCCGACTTCGTTCCGTTCATTTTGTAGACCTTTTTTGTCTTAATATTTTTGGTGTTTAGCTCGGCCTCTATTTCTTCCATAGGTGCGTCGCTAGTAAGTCCTTTTAAGACGAAAGCATGAGTTCTTTCGTCTCTTGGCGTGTACGTATGGTGTTCGAAATTTCGGTTTCTGAGTTGCGCCAGAATAGCGCATACTCGTCTTTGTCGTTTATGTGTACCGCCACTGAGTTTGTGCGGTACGACAATTGAAGCCCTTTGTAGCGTATATTCTGACAAGAGCTCGTAGGTCTGATTGCTTGTATTTGGTCAGAGCAATTACGATTGGCGGTGGTTTTACTTTCCTTGTCGTAGGTTCGCTTTCGACGTTTGTATTGTCTACGCGGGGCTCCGTGTCCATAGTTTCCTCGTTGTCTAGTGGTTGAGTGTCGCTTTCCTTAGCCAGGGTGTAAATTTATTTGCGATTTTGGTCAGCACCGGGTGGGTAATGGTTTATATTTTCTTTTGGACCTTTTCGATACACGACCGGTCATGATGTATTGTTCGATTTCTGCGGGTACGGCACTGCGTTTTGTGGTAACGGTACGTTGGTAGGTTGTACCGTTACATCATTTTCGACCTGGTTTTCATTGTTTTTACCGGTTCTTTGTTTTATCGGTTGGCATTTTGTTGTTGTTTTGTTGACATTTTCGCATTGTTTGTCATAGGCGACCACAAATTTTCGTTGTTACCGTTAACGACACTATCGTTTTCCACGATTTCACTCATGGTGAAGCCCGTTTAAAATTAAAATAAAACAAAATAACGTCTCTATCGTATCACTCCGCACTAATTGTTTTGGATAAAATAATAAAAGTTCACAAAACTGTTCAAAATATTTGCTTACCGCGTGGTTCACTAACCTAAAATACACTGTCATGCGCTGTCGTACACACGTCCGCACTGTAGCACTGCCCGGTTGCGAATGGGTCCTAACCACTAGACGATCACGGCTACAACAGATCTGATTTACTATCACTTTAATGTTAATCGATTGTTAATATTTTCAAGTTATGCTCTACTTATGGATGTAGACATAAGCATTTGAAAGTTATTGATTCCTTAAGCTTGAAATTACATTAACAAATTTTATAGGTACTATAAGTACGGAACCCAAAGACTATTAAACATTAAAATATAGAAGTGTCTGTTAACACAAATAAAGTCACTCCATTTTACGGTGTGCTGTCATGTAATCACTTTATTTTATGTACAGTAAGGTGGTAAAGTTTAGGAATAAATTTGATAAAATAATTATAGAAGGAAATCTTCAGAAACGCCAATCTCCCTTTTAAAATGTCACTTTTCTGTCATTCACTTTTTTAATAATTTAAGGTTTTTTTGAAAATACTATCAAATTGATTACAGAAACGTGCAAAAGATTTATTTGCCAAGTATACGAATTAACTTACGAACACCTGGTCAGTACTTCTGTTTTTTTGCAGAACTATATTTTCTGCATTTATTTTTAACTTTTGTATAATTTTTAACCATTGCGAGAAAAGTTTTTGTTTGTCATTATAACTTGCAAAACACCAAGCATAATTTTAATTTAGTATTTGCTAAGGGTGAAAATGATAAAATATTGAGATCTTGTAAGTTTTTGTAAAACACACTGATCACCCTGCTCCCGCACATTTTGAAATATTTCTTTAAGGAGAAGAACGCCTTACTTTTAAATGTCCACCGGTGCTAAATATCTTAAAACGGCACTATCGTTAGAAGGGTAGTGTTAGTCAGTAAAGTTTGTACAAGATTTTCTCGTCCCTGTATGACGCTAAAACAATGTGCCAATTTAAAAGAAAGTTATATTATTTGAAAGCGCCAATCAGCCTGGGCACATTAATTTAGAAAGGGAGGGGACTCTACCTCTCTCCTAGCTATAAAATATCTGTTTTATTGAAAATTTTTTTAGAAATGCCACTTAGTCAGAAGCCTAGTCTTAAAAATTTTTAGTACACCACTGGTTTTAAATCAGCCAAGGTTGTGGAACTTCGCTAACCGTTCAAAATAAAGTTTGTTTCTTAGGACAAACAAACGTTAGTCATACCAAGGATTGCCGTTATCTTGTCACCTACAAGCATTTTCGGAGAGGAACATTATCGAGGATTGAAGCTTTGTATCAAATTCAGCGTCAGAATGTGAGAAAATGATTAAAATGTTCCCTATCAAGCATAATAAGCTTTTGCAAAGTAATCTATACATACAACTAATTAAGAACCCCCACCTCTCGCTAGGAAATATTAGTTTTCAATATGACCAGGAAATTTTTGCCCCAATATTGAATTGGTTCAATTACACTATTAATTTTATCTTTGAAGACCACCGTTTTAATTTCACCTGGTCATGCAATTCCACCCTTCAAAAGATTTCAGGTACGAACACTAGCATTACTGCATACCGAAGGTTAAAAAAATAAATCAAATAAAAAGCACCATACTTATCTACATTTATATTTAAAATAAAAAATCTTAAACATTAACTTAGGACAATTTTTAATTTAAACATCAACATCTTCGTTCTCGTTCTTGTCCTCTTCAGAATGCTTGGCATTTTCCTCCTTCTTGGATCTTCCTCGTCGGCCTAGTAAAAATAATTAAAATACGAAGAGCATTTTAAAGCGATGACTTACCTGTTGGAGAACTCTTCGCCTTTTGGGGCTTTCTTGCTGGCAGATTTAGGTCTGCCCTTCCCGCGCTTTGATGGCTTCGCGCCATCCTCTTCACCATTGGTGACTGGCTCAACTTCCTGAAAAAAAATAAAACTGCTCAGAAAGCAAGTTAAAAACGTTGGAGGAAACTTACTTTGAGGGGCCTCTTCTTGGCTTCCGCTCTCTCGGCGGCGGGAGCGGCCGCTTTGCGTCTACCACGCTTGGTCGCGGGAGCACTACGTTCTTCAGGCATCTTACAGAGCTTAATTGCGTAAAAATTTAAGACACAAAATTTAGGAATCTGAAATTATTGCATAGATTAAAATTCATGTGCGGATCAACGACCAAAAGCGAAATGAAAATTAGCAACTTTAAATTATGAAGCGGCGCTCGCGCGTCATCCTTAAATATATAACATTAAAATTCAAAGTCTAGGCCCAAATATTTTCCATATCAAGGCGTCGCAATTTAGCGGTCACCTAATGGTTTCCGATAGAAATAGAAATTAGCTTTAATTTGGTGCAAAAAAATAAATTCTACGATGAATTTTCATGAAGAAAATTAATTTACCAAGTGTATGGTGGTCATACGTTTTTTGTTATACGAAATACAGCGGCCATATTGTTTACCAATATAACGCAATATGAAATGAAAGCTTTAAATTTAATTCCGTGGCACCTAAATTACGCTAATTTATGTGAGTAACTTTGTTAGAAAAATTATAATTTATTTTCTAATGTGCAAATAAATTTAGGTTAATTTCAATAAAATAATACAAATTTAATAAATCGACTCACCTTGATATACACAATGTGTGCAGTCACAGTTTGAACGGAATCGGCCTGCGTGTCGTTTGGGGCGCACGCGCAATATATTTCCCTGCAATCCTTGAAATTGGTTTAAATGTTTGAGCGGTTAATTTTTGCCAGTAAATTTATAATTTGATGATTTTGGGGAAAAAATTTCGTAATTAAATTATTTTTAGCATTTAAAAAGCAGACGCGAGCGTGTTTGATCGATATGATTGTCAAGCAGTAATTACAGTTTCCTTATGAAACAAAACGTGGGTCGGTAGAAAATTATTTTTATTGCGGTTTGGTGGAAACACATTATTGTCTTAACGGACAACAATTTTTATTAAAACCGGTAGGTGGAAAGTCTTTACATAAAATTTAATTATTTTATACAACAGGCCCGGATCTAAATTTATTTTTCCACTTGGCAAAATATTGTCGGCTACCCCGAACAATATTGAAAAGGAATTTAATGTTAATTTGTGCAAAATTGGTAGCAAATTTTGAAAATTTTGAATCATGGTACTTTTACGGATCGATTTACTTTCAATAATCATCATCATCATCATCGTGTAGCTCTACAACCCTGGGTGGGTCTTGGCTGACTTCACAATATCCTTCCATTGCTCTCGATCTAACATGAGTGTTTCTATTTGGTGTTCATCAATTCCCATAGTTTTGAGGTCTGCCTTGATGTTATCCCGCCATCTGAGGCGTGGCCTTCCTAGGGGCTTTTCCTTCTGGTACCGCTACCCATGCCATTTTGGTCAATCTGTCACTTGGTTGTCTCTGTACGTGACCTGCCCATCTTAGACGTTGTGATTTAATTTCTTGTATTATGTCTGGGTCTTTGTAAAGCTCTTTTAGTTCGGCGTTTGTTCTGATCCGATATGTGTTCGTGGTGGGGTCAAAAAACGGTCCGAATATCCTTCTCAGCATCTTCCTTTCAAAGCGCCGCAGCCGTTGTTCGTTTATCTTCGTGAGAGTCCATGCCTCGGAGCCGTAGGTTACTATCGGTCTTATGACTGTTTTGTATATTTTAATTTTAGATATTTTCGAAACGTTCTTCGTTCGGAAGACCTTTGCCAGTGCGTATATGCATCGGTTCCCACTTTGGAGGCGGCTTTTATTTCCTCTGTCACATCGTTGTCTTCGGTGATCATGGATCCCAGGTATTTGAAACGTTGGACTCTTTCGAAATTATAATGATCTATTGTGACATTTTGTCCCACTCTGTCTCTGCGTGTTAGCCTATTTACGCACATGTACTTGGTTTTTTCCTCGTTTACCACCAAGCCCATTTTTTCCGTCTCTTTTTCCACTTTTATAAAAGTGTCTTTTATGCTTATCACGCTGTTTCCAATAACGTCTATGTCGTCTGCATACGCTAACAGCAGTCTAGGTCCGTCACCCGTAAACATCTGAATATCCACGTCCGCAAGTCTTATCGCTTTTTCAAGGGCAATGTTAAACAAGAGAGGCGAGCGCGTCTCCTGCTTCAAACCGTTTCCGATTGTGAAAGGTTGCGACATAGATTTTCCTATTCTCACTTTTGATTTGGAATCACTTACAAAATTTTTGTGAGCTGTATTAGTTTTCTAGGAATACCGAGCTCCGCCATTGCTCCCCACAGTTCGGTCCGATTTATACTGTCGTAGGCTTTCTGGAAATCGACAAACATATGGTGTAGGGCCCTGTCAAACTCCCAACTCTTTTCAAGGAGCTGTCTAATTGTGAACAGCTGGTCGGTGGTTGATTTACCTGGTCTAAAACCCGCCTGGTATTCTCCTATGCTATTTTCTACTAGAGGTGTTATTCTACTTAGTAGGATGTTTGAAAGTATTTTGTACGATGTGTTGATCAGAGATATTCCTCTGTAGTTGGAACAGCTCGATCTATCTCCTTTTTTGTGTATAGGCACTATGATGCTTTCCTTCCATTTTTCTGGTAATTTTTCTGATTTCCAGGTTTTAAGAATTAAGTGGTGTATGTGATTATGCAGGATCAGCCCTCCGCCCTTTATCATCTCAGCTGTTATTCCGTCTGTTCCAGGAGCCTTTGAGTTTTTAAGCTTCTTTATTGCTATTACAACTTCTTGCAGAGTCGGTTCGTCTGTTGGCCAGTCTGCGGTTTGGTAGACCTTTGGTTGGCCCGGATCTGGGCACTCCACGTTCAGCAGATCATTGAAATGTTGTTTCCATATCTGTAATATTTCTTCTATGTCTGATGTAAGGTCCCCATTTGTTTTTTGAGAAAGGTTTTAGTTTTAGGTTTGAAGCCTGATTTTGTGTTTGATATTTCGGCGTAGAAAGCTTTAACGTGGTTTCCGATTCTATTTTCTTCCCTCTCCTTCATTATTCTCTGCTCGTATTCTCTTTTCTTATTTCTTATCAAGTTTCTTGCTCTCCTTCTAGCAGCGGTATATTTTTGTACATTTTCGATTGAGTCTCTTTGTATCATTCTGTTTCTATACATCTGTCTTTCTTTTAGAATCTCTTGGCAATCACTATCCCACCATCCTTTTGTTGTCTTCTTGCCTTCTTTGCCAAGTATCCTATCTGCTGCTTTAACTGTCGCCTCTACAATATTTTTCCATGCACCTTCTACGTCATCTTGCGGTGCGTTTCTCTCGAGGTGCTCTTCTATCGCTTCTTCAAAATTCTTTTTAACCTCTTCGTTTTTCAGCTTGTCTACATTCCATCGTACGGCTTCGTTTTCATTTTCTTTTCTTGTCTTGTATGTAGATATTCGTATTCTTACTTTGGCTCTCACCAGGATATGGTCAGTGTCTCTGTCCGCGCCTCTGAGACTTCTCACGTCTATTACGTTACTTCCGTGTCTTGCGTCCACTACTATATGGTCGATCTGATTCCTGGTTCTGCCGTCGTTAGATCTCCAGGTTTGTTTGTGTATTTGCTTGTGTTCGTACATCGTGGATTTTATTAGCATATTATTCGTTGCTGCTAGGTCTATCAGTCTCATTCCATTTTCACTTGACAGGTCGTGTAAGCTGTGTCTGCCAATCGTTGGTCTAAAATTTTGTTCTTTGCCTATTTTTGCGTTGAAATCTCCGCATATCATCTTCATATCGTGCTTAGGTATTCTTTCTATGGTTTCCTCGAGCAGCTCGTAGAAGGCATCCTTCGTGTCGTCGTTACTTTCTTCGGTTGGTGCATACACCGATAAGAAAGCATAATTATACCACGAGCCTTTGACTCGCAGCCAGCAGATTCTATCATTCACAGGTTCGAAACAAATTACTCTGTCCGCTATACGCTCATTTACAACAAAACCGGTTCCCCGTTCATGTCTGTCGCTATCTCCTCCACTGTAGAACACAATCGATCTTCCAATTTTGGCATTCCCGGTATTTAGCCATCTCATTTCCTGGATTGCTGTAATATCCATTTTATACATCTCCAGTTGTTCTATTGCTTGCTTGGATGCCCCCGTTCTGTGCCAGCTCAAAACATTCCATGTTCCTATATTCAAAGACCGTTTGCGTTGCTGGTGTCGTTTCCGTATTTCCGTCCAATTCCGAGGCTTTGTTAGAGTCTTCACAACATATAAAGGTTTTCCGAAAGGTTGTTAGCCCTCGCTCAACCCTCCTCCTTTATCCGAGCTTGGGACCGGCAGTGGAATCCGATGAGCTACTCGTCCACCTATCGACTTCCCCAGGGGAGTTTCAATAAACGATCGTTAAATTGAACGGATTTTTACTAAAACCGACGTAATCTACCTAGGTAATTCCGAATTTTGCGTTACATACACTGTATGTATACAAAAGAAGAGAAGATCTTGTGAACGCTGTTTTAATTGAAGTATCCTTTAATAATCTCAAAGAAAAGAAGGGTTATACAAAGGAGGAGAGTCAAGTTTAAAAAGTTTAATTAAAATAACTCGGAATAATGACGAGAAAAATTTAAAATATTATCAACACAGGGTGTCCCCGTGACCGTAGAAACCTTTAGTGGTGATAGAGACACTTTTCTAAGACATATTTTTAAATAAAATTTTGTCCAAGTCCAAACCCTTGGGGTACCTCACTTTAAAGCAATTTTTCAATTTATGATTTCAAGCGGCCATTGCACCGATATTTTTAATTTTTGGGTTTAATGGATTAGAGCTTTTCTATAAGCATTTGAATATCTACAAATTATGTTATAACCCTTATCGCCTAGAATCAACAGATTTCGAGTTATGAATTAATTAAGGAAAATGTCAAAATTCCGAGTTTTATTTTTTTTACTTTTCTTGCCAACCTCGTATCTTTTAAACGAAACGTATTAGAAAAAAACTAATGGCCCAAACCGGGTATGAAATTTAACGGGCTACAACGTTGATCTAATAATTTTTTTTGGGAAACCAACCGTTTTCACATAAATTACGAAAATAATGAACAAGGTGTAGGTTAAAAAAACGAAATAAATTTACAAAATTTATTTTAATCAATTTTCAAAATGGCCTCTTTCATTTACAGCACACATACGTGACATTGTTAAAAGAGACATTGTTTGAAAAAAGAACTTCCATCGGTCATTTGGAGGCATTCGATCAGGATGCATGTAATCGGCGTTTGACGGTTTTTCTGGCATTTTTGTTTACTTTCCGTCTTCAAGCTTCCTCTAGAAATGAGTTGTTTAAAAAATGAAGTGGGAAACAATGGGCGTTCACCATGAAATATCGCAACATTTGCGTTAGGTCGTCTAAATCCGTCTGTAATTCTCACTTCTTCTGGGTTTTCACCCATTTCTTCTTAAATTTTTTTAATATATCTCGGATGGACAAAATTTGGCTACATAATTCATCAATTGATAGTAAAGTTCTTTTTCTGGGTCGAGAAAAAAAAATTCGTCTTCATCAGCATATCGAGATCGTTTTTCTTCGTCATTATTCTCTGAAACCAAGGAAATTCGTGCAAATCAAAAAATCGAATCAATTTAGACGCCCACCTCTGATATATTTGAATTAAATTCTATATTTTATTATTTCCATGACTGCAAATTGAGCATGGATATCAAACAATGATAATTTTTGTCCAATTGTTCCAAACTCTTTCAAATTAAATTTTTATTTGTTTCCATGTCTTGATTTCATAACAAACATTTAGTTCGCTACGTTGCAAAACATAAAGTATTTGGTGTTTTGACCAATTTTAAGTTTGTTCAAATTCCACTTTTTTTACCCTGTAAGTTCCAGTTAACGTCGTGAATTATCAATTTTGGTCAAAGGCTTTAACGCAGAAATTGGGGATTTAATTGAAATTATCGCTAAAGCACTCTAGCTAAGCTTACGCATTGAAATGAAAAAATTTTTTATTAAATAATTTGTTCCACGCTGAATATCTATTAAAAATTTCAGTTGAAAATTTAGCATGTTCGTTAACTTCGGAACGTGGAATATGGTCAGAGACTTGTTCACCATTTAACAGAAATTTTAGGCAAATTTACTAATACTTGGTCCAAAGCAATTTTTTCTAAATATTTGTTTTTTGTTTAATATTTTATTCAATTTAAATTCAACTATTTTTGGTACAATAATTTATAAATTATAATTGTTGTTATACCAAAATAAATGAATTGTAAATAAACCATATAATTATTAAACAAAACAGCAGAATTATTTAACTTTGTTTTGTATAAAACAGTTGAATTGTTAAACAAACCACTTGAATTATTTGAACCAAGCAGCAGAATTATTAAACAAAACAACTGAATTATTGACCGAAACAGTTGAATTATAGAACAAACGTTGAATCAATGGTAATTGAACTGTTCAAGCAATAACAATTGAATTATTCAATTAAAACATTGGCATTTTTGAACACAGCCGTTACATTATTCAATAAACAATGATTTTTAAATTAAGAGCAATTAAACTAGGTTTCTACTGAAGTTTTCAAAAGAACTTCTCCGACTTCTCCACGTTTTTTGAAATACAATTTTTATTTACCGCACATGGTAGCACAAATCGAACACAACTCAGCACAACTTAAATTATTATATTTTTAAAAAATGCACGTAAGTTCCATCGATAAAGTACATTTTGACCATAAAATGTATTTTTCAAATAAATTTTTCTATTTAAAAATGAGTAAATAAAACATATTTTAATTTTTAAAAAACATGGTTTTGATATAAAATTTTAAAAATTTTTCCTATCCAAAAAATTTAAAACCCTTTTTTAAAAATAAAATTCTGACTTTTCATTACAAAATTTACATAATTTTTAAACTTTAACCTTACTAGGTATTCCAGACGAGTGAAGACCCTGAGCAAATGACCATTTTATCTTTGTTACCATTTTTGCAATAATTTGTTTTAATTTTAAGAAAAAGTAATAAAAGTGACTTTGTAAAAAATTTTTTTGTGCCTATTATGGACTACCCTTAACAATTGTGAAAATTACCACTACTAATAAATATTTAAATTGACTTTTAGAATATTTGGTTCGAAATATCAAATTAGGCAAAAAAGGAACAACATTTTTATTTTTTTTTATATACTAACGCCATATGGTTAAAATACATTTTTCCAAATTTGTAATTGTCTATCAGTAGATGGGCATATCAATGGACAATGGTCTTTTGTTTGCACCTGTGGTGCAGCTGTATAATAAATAACTATTCGCTTGATTCTACGTTTATTCGACTGAAATAATTACTAAGGGAACATAGTATTATTAATTTGATAAAACAAAACTATTTAATATTATTATAGTTTTAGTGAAAGAAAGAAGAATTTAAAAAAATTCCGTGAATCAATTCCAACCAATATCCAATCAGTTCTTCGCGTGTTACTATAAATAATTTTAAAAACTTAATAATTTAAATATATTAGAGTAAGTATTAATATTATCATAATATAGATTTGTATTAATTACATAAGTTATTTGACTTGTTAATTTTAAAATTTTAATATAAAGTTAATTTTAAGGGTTAATAATTGCTTAAATTAAGTAGATTGTTTTATCAAATAGTATTTTGAGTATTTTATTTGATTTCGGTGAGAAATGTAAAATAAAACCATAAAATTAATCCGTTAAATATCTGCAATGATTAGATATGAATAAAATAATATTTATTGCTTGCTGACCATTGTTCATTGGTAAACACTGTTAAATTCTTCACGATATCAAATACAAAATCGTAGATGTTACAAACCACAATTTGAATAGAGCGTAATAACTCAAATTATGCGGCCCTGCAGCCGAGCAAGCACCGATAGCTGGTCAGGCCTCCAGCATACCAATGTTATGACAATATTATCATTAGCCAATATCACATAATGATAAAATACTTATTGGAACTGGTACAAAAATAGATATCGTAAGCTTAAATTTATTGTTGTATCGATGTTATAAAATCAAATGTGACACGAATTCAACTAGAAACTACATTACACCCATCAATAATTTTAATACGTGGCATTTTGCGCAAATAATACGGAATACATTGAAAAAATGTATATTTTTAATTCATAAAGATTTTTAAAAATATTGGATAAAACTGTAATCATTACAAACAGCGTCGTCTAACTAATTTATCGAAAATAAATCGTTGCAACTAATTTGTAATTCTAAAACCTAGAAAATATTTCCACAAATTTTAATCAAGAATTATTAGGCCAGTCAGTAGAGAATCGAAATAAGGTGGTATGTTGCAAACGGTGGTGTAGAAGATTTTATTTTTTAACTTGTATAAATAGGTACAAGCATGTGAAAAACAAAATGCTAACACGGGCGACCTCGGAGAACTTTTGGCAGCCAAAGAACTTCAAAATTTTAGGACTTTTTAGTTTTTGCATATAACTCCTAAACCGTGGATCCTATCAAAACATTTGTGGTTTAACAAATTAAAGAGCGTTAAATTCTGCGTCGAATAAGTACCACAACTTAATAATTTGGTCAAGTGGTATGGTCGAAAACTACGGTCAAAAACGATGATTTTTCTAATTTTGTCAAAACTGAGATTTACGTAATAGTGAGTGGCGTCCGGCATCGATCGCGTGCACTAAATTCGTTGTAACTTTTAAACTAATTAATGAAATTGAGCATTCAAAAGCTCAAATGAAAGAAGAAACATGTAGCTATTGGACTATTATATTTTCTAATATAAAATGAATGTATATAAAGTAGTAAATGTATATAGTTGGAACATACGGAGATATCCGATAAAATCGCTAAGAGCTCTACCATTTCTACAATTCTTAAAATAAAGATCTGAAATTTTTAAATTACTCTAGAAGTAATGTATAAAAATATCCGATAAGTAAAAAATCTCAAAAATTTAGTATTGAAGATGTATACTTCAAAATTTCAAAATTTTGGGTAAGTAATAAAATCTGAAATGTATACCTAACTTTAACCACATATTACTCTTGCTTAAATCGCGTTATTGGATTTCTACAGGTGCGATTTTTAAAGCTTGAAATGTGTACTTTAAGATGCTATAAGAGGATTTAGGTTAAAAGTAAATCAACCCTTTTATTTTACAGAAATAAAAATAAATTTTTTTGCTCCAAAATTCGTTAAATTAGAGGTACGTTAAACGTTAATAACTTTTATAAAAATTTATTTAACCTACCTAACTAGCATATATTATTAATAGGATTTAAAAAATAAGTGAATTTAGTGTAAAAAATTTTAGAATATATAATAATAGCTCTTAGCGATTTTATCGGATATCTCCGTATGTTCCAATTATATACATATACTACTCTTATATACATTCATTTTTTATTTTAAAATATAATAATCCAATAGCTACATGTTTCTTCTTTCATTTGAGCTTTTGAATGCTCAATTTCATTAATTAGTTTAAAAGTTACAACGAATTTAGTGCAGCGCGATCGATGCCGGACGCGCACTCACTATACGTATATCTCAGTTTTTGACAAAATTAGAAAAATCGTCGTTTTTGACCGTAGTTTTCGACCATACCACTTGACCAAATTATTAAGTTGTGGTACTCATTCGACGCAGAATTTAATGCTCTTTAATTAGTTAAACCACAAATGTTTTGATAGATCCACGGTTTAGGAGTTATATGCAAAAACTAAAAAGTCCTAAAATTTTGAAGTTCTTTGGCTGCCAAAAGTTCTCCTGAGGTCGCCCGTGTTAGCATTTTGTTTTTCACATGCTTGTACCTATTTATACAAGTTAAAAAATAAAATCTTCTACACCACCGTTTGCAACATACAATTCCTTTACTGACTGGCCTATATTTGATTTTCATGGTTTTTACTTTTGTAATCAATCGAACTCTGGCCAAAAATTCTTTTAGATATTTTCTAGCTGCTAGTTTCCTTATGGGAGGAGGGCATTTTCGACCTAATTACTAATAATTAATTTTTGTGAAAAATGCTATGAAAACAAACTTATAACTTTTGTTTCACATGAACTTCAATTATTGTTCTCTATCTTAAAAAAGTAATAAATTGCAAAATATTTGTATAACACATTATTAAAGTTGTGCGGCCCAAACACCGCACTGTTGTTTCACTACAATTTCTATTGAACTCATTTAATGCGATAACTTCCTGATATGCCATCACATTGAACAAAATACCTAAGACAGCAGAGAAACATTGTTCTTTAACATTTCTTCTCTTAATTTAATTCATAACTAAAAATCCGTTGATTCTAAACGATAAAAGGTTATGAACTAGTTTGTAGATCAGGAAATGAATTTTTAAAAATTACTAATCCATTAATACTAACCATTAATAAATCAATAGTTACGGTGCTATAGCCGTTTGAAAGCAGAAATTCAAAAAATTCGTTGAAAGAGGGTGCCTCTCAAGGGTTTGGACGAATGTTCTTACCCTTTATGGCTCGAGCAATTTCTTTCTTACTTATATTTTTTAAATATGGTAGGTTTTATGGGGAGTTTTATTTGCTAACTTTTGTTTTTGTCAGGTTTTGTGAGGGGCGTTTTCGTTTGGGAGGTAAATTTTTCGGATAACCTTGCGTGTTCACCAAGAAATTTATTGTGATTTCGGATTTAATGTCTTTATTGTTCCCTGTGAAAGCCAGGAGGATTTGAAAACCTAAGGGGGTCTATTGTTTTCGAATCCCCCCGAGGCGGCGTGTTAAGCCTTTTGGTTTTTAACGTACCTTTTTTCGAAATATCTTCCCTTTGGCAACTAAATTTGTGTTTCCCCTACCATTTCATTTGAATTGCGTAAATTTAGCCCATCCATTGACTCCCAGGAGAGCTTGTTTTAACTTTTCCTTTATTCATTTAAAATTCTGTGATTCTCCGTTTTTAAAATATGCTGTTTTTCCGGGTTAAAATTTTCCATTTCAAATTTTTAATCAATGTTTTGTGTTTGTTTGGGCGATTCCAAAGATCGAAGAGGTGTCTCGGGTTGGCGAGTTTTTTTAAATTTCTTAATGTAGAATTAAGAGTTTCACAGTATGGGCCTTGGGGTACTCCTTTTATTTTTTTGTGGATTATTTTGATTTGCCGCGTGATCTTTTAGGTTAATATGATTTAATTGGTAATTTTATGTGCATTTTAAAATTATCCGTCCGTATTGGTAAGGCTTTTTATATCTAAAGGTATTTTCCTTTGTCTTTTTAAATTTCCAAGTCGTGGAAATTCGGGCCATTGCAGGGTGGTAAAGCCCGCCTAACCCGAATTGATATTCTATTAATTTTTTTTTCTTTGTCCAGTCGTGTTTTATTATCTTTCATTAGTTTGGATCCCTTAACAATATTGGCCTTAATAGGGGTTTTCTTTGTTGGGTTTCGGATGGGTCGTATCCTTTTCCGGGGATGGGAAATTGGTTTTGATGATGGGTTTATTATGTAATGTAGTGAAGATCGCTTTTCCAGGGTTTTTATATTTTATTTTCAATTTTTCCTCCTGGGTTTGGTTTGTTAGGTTTTAATGATTTGGTTTCTTCGGTTTTTAATGTTTTGGTGTCTTTTGGTTTCGATTTTGGTTGTTGCCGGGGTGTTTTTATTGTGTTTGTTGGGAGTGTGGGGGTTTTAATTTTTGAAAGGTGTTGCCAAGTTGTTTTGGGCCTGTTGGCTTGTAGGTGTTTCGGACCGGCATGGTTCGGTTTTTGGTTGGCTTTTGTGATTTCCAAAGTGAGTTGTCTGAAGGAAAAGGGGTCGACAGAAGGTCTTCCCTGTTTTGTTTCTGGAATGTGATTTTGGTTTTATCGTCGTTTGGTTTTGATATTTGTTTGGGGATTTGGGTTTGCTGCCAAAGCTTCGATTTATTCCTTTCCCGATCAATGTTGGATTTCCCGGAAAATGCCTTGTTGTTTTGGAGTAAATTTTGGGTTTTCAGTTTGGCTATGTTTTTTCGATATGTTCTTTTCGGTCATGGTTTCTTTGTCTTTTATGGTGATTGATTGTGTTAGTTCGCTGCCTACGAGGCCTGGACCGCTGTGTTCTTAAAGCGTGTTTTTTAGCGAAGGTTGGGTGGCGGATTTGAGAAAGAATTTACTAGTTATGGCTGACGTTTTTGGTTTTCCGTTGGGGTGTATGTTGTTGACTTTTTGAACGGATCGATCTGGTCGAGTTGTTGTTATTGGGTGATGGGTGTGTGCGGTTGTGTGTAAAATTTGGATGTTATTGTGAAGACTATAGTTTAGAAGTGAGTTGCCGTTCGGATTGGTTTGGTGGCAATTCCAGTTTGGGTGTTTAGCGTTGAAGTCGCCAGCCAGTAGGACCTTGCCGTCCAATCCGAACAGCGTGTCTAGATCGTGATGTGTGAATTGATTGGTTGGTTTGTTATATACAGTGACTATTGTGATATCGTTTTGAGTTTTATCCCAAGACTTCCATACTATTACCTGGTGATATTTGTATGCGTCTGTGTGGAATGTCATTTCGTATTATTGCTGCAACGCCTCCCGCTCCGTGACCGCCCCTGTCTTGACGGTGGACTGAGTATCCCTGGACCTTGAGGGTTCTTTTTTCGTTAAATTTCGTTTCTGTAATTAGCATTATGTCGATATTTTTTTTAAATAAATAATTTTTAAGTTCTAAGATTTTGTTACTTAGCCCGTTAGCATTCCATAAATTTACTTTGAGCTTAGCACCCATAAGAGTCGAGGTTGGAGAAGAATTTCAATGATGCCGAGAATCGTTCCGTTTTCGTTTTACAGTTTTTGAGCATGTTGTTATAGTCCCTCATGGCCCTTAACATTTCTTCAATATCCGTTTGCTGATTTATTTCTTCACACACTTGGGCGAATTCTGCAAATGCATCTCCCAGATCTGTTTTCGTGTCCCTTTGTTGTGGGCGTTGTTGTAGTTGGGCTGGCGCTGTTGTGGCTGTCTCTTGTTGGGCTGCCATGCGGTGTCCCATTGGTGGGCGCAAGAGGGGGAAGGCACTGGAGTTAATAATTGGAGTTGATTGCGTCTCTGGGTTTGGTCGCGACCTCTGCCAGGCTGATGTCGTTGGGAGAGGCGCCGGTCTATACGTTGGTTGCGGGGGAGCTCTCGGTGTTCTATTTTCGTCCAATTGTCTAATTTTTCTTAGGTACACTGGGCACTCTATGCTGTTGGCGGGATGGGTGCCCAGGCAGTTAGCGCAGGTGGCCGGCTCTGTTGTGGGTCTCTTACATTCTTTTGTTGTGTGGTTTTTTGCGCATTTGAGGCAGCGCACAGCTCTTCTGCAGTTTGCTGTGGCGTGTCCCCACTCCTGGCATCGATGGCATTGGATTATGCGCTTGTTATTAAAATGACGCTCCCACCTCACTCTGGCGTCCAGGAGCGTCGTGATGGTTGAGTTTATCGACCTCTCTGTTATGGATTGGTGTGTTATCACCAAGTATGCCGGAGAGTGGGTATTGTTCATTTTATATACTTTCTTTATTGAGATGCCCTTGCATTTTAGTTCGGTTTCTATTTCTTCTATAGTTGCGTCATCTGGTAGGCCCTTCAATACGAACCCGTGGGTGCGTTCGTCCCGGGGCGTGTATGTGTGGTGTTCGATACCTTTGTTTATATACTCTTGCAGGAGTATTTCATATTCATCTTTGTCTTTTAAGTATATCGCTACGGCATTCGCCCGGTACGATATTTCGAAACCCTTTGTAGCGAATTTTCTGACTTTTTCTCTAAATGCCGCCTGATTGGTGACATCGCACGATATGATTATTGGAGGGGGTTTTACCTTTTTTTGTGGTTTTGTTGTTGCGTTTGATTCGTTCTCCTTGTCTTGGGTAACATCTGTTTCCATCTCGTTTTCTTTATTTTCCAATCCTTGTGACTCTTTCTGGTTTGCTAGTGCTGCGTACCTATTAGCTACCAAAATGGGTGTTGGAATAGGTTTGTATTGCAGCCTTTTAACTTTCTTTACTGCTGGTGCAATTTCACTTTTACCTTCTTCTTCTTCCAGTTGCGTTGCACCTCTCTTGGTTTTGGTTTTCGTTAGGCACGTCCAACCTTCATCGGTGTCGTTTTGGTTTGGCTCTGTCATTTCCACAATTTTATCAACTTTTTCACTAATATTTAACGGAATTACCGATTAATCACTAAAAGTTTTTACACTGTTCACTAAAGTCGTTTTACACTAGACACGTCTGCACTCTACGGCTGTTCACTTGAACAGCGACTCAATCGATTCGGTCCTAACCACTAGACGATCACGGCTACACCAGATCTTATTTACTATCACTTTAATGTTAATCGATTGTTAATATTTTCAAGTTATGCTCTACTTTTGGTTCTAGCCATAGGCATTTGAAAGTTTAACGAATTCTTTTTAAATCTAACTTGAAGTTACCATTACCAAATTTTATACTATAAGTACGGAACTCAAAGACTATTAAACATTAAAATCACTTTATTTTATGTACAGTAAGGTGGTAAAGTTTAGGAATAAATTTGATAAAAAAATTATAGAAGGAAATCTTCGGAAACGTCAATCCCTTTTTAAAATGTCACTTTTTCTGTCATTCACTTTTTAATAATTTAAGGTTTCTTTTTGAAAATACTGTAAAATTGATTAAAGAAACGTGTAAAATATTTGTTCGCCAAGTATACGAGTTAACTTACGAATACCTGGTCCAGTACTTCTGTTTTTCTTGCAGCAGCCATATTTTGACAGTTTATTTGTTGACTGCTGATTTATCGTATAGAGGATGGTCTTCTGATCTTTAAACTTTGTTACGCCCAACCATTATTTTACCGGTTTGTTCTTCAGAGTGTAACATTTAGCGCTTCCCCAGTATAATTTTTAACAATTGTGAGAAGTTATTTTGTTTGTCATTATAACTTGCAAAACGGCAATCATAATTTTAATTTAGTATTTGCTAAGGGTGAAAACGATAAAATATTGAGTTTTTGTAAGTTTTTTGTAAAACACATTGGTCACCCCGCGCCCTCTCATTTTTGGAATATTTCTTTAAGGAAAAGGCCGCGTTACTTTTAGATGTCTACCGTCGCTAAATATCTTAAAACGGCACTGCCGTTAAGAGGGAAGTGTTAGTCAGTGAAAGTTTGTACGAGATTTTCTCGTCCCTGCATGACGCCAAAACAATGTGCCAATTTAAAAAGAAAGTTATATTATTTTAAATCGCCAATCAGCCTGGGCACATTAATTTAGAAAGGAAGGGGACTCTACCTCTCTCCTAGCTATAAAATATCTGTTTCATTGAAAAACATTTTAGAAATGCCACTTAGTCAGAAGCCCGTTCTTAAAATTTTTAGTACACCCTGGTTTTAAATCAGCCAAGGTTGTGGAACCTCGCTAACCGTTCAAAATAAAGTTTGTTTCTTAGGACAAAGAAACGTTAGTCATACCAAGGATTGCCGTTATCTTGTCACCTACAAGCATTTTCAGAGAGGAACATTATCGAGGATTGAAGCTTTGTATCAAATTCAGCGTCAGAATGTTAGAAAATGATTAAAATGTTGCCTATCAAGTATAATAAGATAAACTTTTGCAAAGCAATCTATACATGCAACTAATTAAGAAACCCCTAATTCCTCTAGGAAATATTAGTTTTCAATATGACCAGCGAATTTTTGGCCCAATATTGAATTGGTTCAATTACACTATTAATTTTATCTTTGAAGACCACCGTTTTAATTTCACCTGGTCATGCAATTCCACCCATTACCAACACTAGCATTACTGCATACCGAAGGTTAAAAAAATAAATCAAATAAAAAGCACCATACTTATCTACATTTATATTTAAAATAAAAAATCTTAAACATTAACTTAGGACAATTTTTAATTTAAACATCAACATCTTCGTTCTCGTTCTTGTCCTCTTCAGAATGCTTGGCATTTTCCTCCTTCTTGGATCTTCCTCGTCGGCCTAGTAATAAATAATTAAAATACGAAGATTATTTTAAAGCGATGACTTACCAGCTGGAGAACTCTTCACCTTTAGGGCGGCCTTCTTGCTGGCAGATTTAGGTCTGCCCTTTCCGCGTTTTGGTGGCTTCGCGCCATCTTCTTCACCATTGTCGACTGGCCCAACTTCCTGAATAAAAATAAAACTGCTCAGAAAGCAAGTTAAAAACGTTGGAGGAAACTTACTTTGAGGGGCCTCTTCTTGGCTTCCGCTCTCTCGGTGGCGGGAGCGACCGCTTTGCGTCTACTTCGCTTGGTCGCGGGAGCACTACGTTCTTCGGGCATCTTACAGAGCTTAATTGCGTAGAAATTTAAGACACAAAATTTAGGAATCTGAAATTATTACATAGATTAAAATTCATGTGCGGATCAACGACCGAAAGCGAAATGAAAATTAGCAACTTTAAATTATAAAGCGGCGCTCGCGCGTAACAATAAAATTCCAATCTACGCCCAAATATTTTTCCATATCAAGGCGTCGCAATTTAGCGGTCACCTAATGGTTTCCGATAGAAATAGGAATTAGCTTTAATTTGGCGCAAAAATATAAATTCTACGATGAATTTTCATGGAGAAAATTAATTTACTAAATCTATGGTGGTCGTACGTTTTTCGTTATACGAAATACAACGGCCATATTGTCTATCAATATAATGCAATATGAAATGAAAGCTTTAAATTTAATTCCGTGGCACCTAAATTACGCCAATTTATGTGAGTAACTTTGTTAGAAAAATTATAATTTATTTTCTAATGTGCAAATAAATTTAGTTTAATTACAATAAAATAATACAAATTTATTAAATTGACTCACCTTAATATGCACAACAGTACAGTCACAGTTTACACGGAGCCGGCCGGCGTGTCGTTCGCGGCGCACGCGCAATATATTTCCCTGCAATCCTTGAAATTGGTTTAAATGTTTGAGCGGTTAATTTTAGCCAGTAAATTTAGAATTTGCTGATTTTGGGGAAAAAATTTCGTAATTAAATTTTTTTTAACATTTAAAAAGCAGACGCGAGCGTTTTTGATCGATATGATTGTCAAACAGTAATTGCAGTTTCCTTATAAAACAAAATGTGGGTCGGTAGAAAAATATTTTTCATTTCGGTTTGGTGGAAACACATTATTGTCTAAACGGACAACAATTTTTTGTTATCAAAAACCGGTAGGTGGAAAGTCTTTACATAGAAATTTAATTATTTTATACAACAGGCCCGGATCTAAATTTATTTTTCCACTTGGCAAAATATCGCCCCCCCGAATAATATCGAAGAGGACTTTAATGTTAAGTTGTGCAAAATTGGTAGCGAATTTTAAAAAACTTTAAATTGTGGTACTTCTTACAGATTAATTTACTTCAATAATCATCATCATCCGTGCTTCCGAGGCCACGTAAAGCGGCGGTCCCCTGAGTTGATGACTGCCAGCATCAACAATGAAAAGGGTTACAGGCATTCCCCAACCCGGCCTTGGCAACCGTGGGGTCTTAATGCTTAATCCTTTCTCTTAGAGAAAGAGGCTCTAGTCCTGTAAAGGCTGAAAAGGGCTGAAAGATGAAGATGAATCATCATCATCAACAGCTATATATCATCCATCGTCGGATATAAGCCTCCCCATATTCGTCCATTGCTGTCTGTCCCCTGGTTTCTGCATCCAGTTCTTTCCTGGATATCTTTTCACGTCATCTGTCCACCTTGCCTGGGGTCGTCCTACACTTCTTTTTTGGCTTCGTGGTCTCCACTCGATTACCCGACGCGTCCATCTATTATTGCTCATTCTAGCAACATGACCTATCCAATTCCATCTTAGCTTACAGAGTCGATGTATTACATCTGTTACTTTAGACCTTTTTCGAATTTCAGAGTTGGGTATATGATCTCGGAGGGTAATCCCTATCATTCGTCTTTCCATGGATCGTTGGGTGACTTGCATTTTTTTTATTATTTCGTTGTTAAGGGCCCATGTCTCTGTACCATAAGTTAAGACTGGTAATATATATTGATCAAACACTCGTGCTTTAAGTGTGTTTGGTATCTGAGAATTAAAGAGTTCTTTCATTCTTCCAAATGCCGCCCATCCCAATGATGTTCTTCTACCCAAGTCAGCTTTTAAATTTTCCTTCGATATCATAATTTTCTGCCCAAGATATATATATGAATCAACTCTTTCAATGGTCTGATCTTCTACATTCAGGTTTCCCTTTGCTTATTTCATTTATTTCATCATTTACGTCGTTGGTCATGTACTTCTTTTTTGTTATGTTCATTTTAGGCCTATCATTCTTGATCTTTCATTTATTTCATTAATCATTTGTTGTAATTCCTTCTTTTTGTTTGATATTAGAATAATGTCATCGGCAAATCGTAGATGGTTCAGCCTTTCACCGTCGATAACAATGCCTTTTTCATCCCATTTTAGTTCTTTAAACATGTCTTCTAGGGCAAGATTGAATAGTTTCGGAGAAATCGAGTCTCCTTGTCTAACGCCACGATTGATTTTTATTTTTTTAGTTTTTTCGTGTAGAAGAACTTGGGATGTTGCATTTCATAGATATTCTTTATCAGACAAGTGTATCTGTGGTCTATACGGTTGTTGCTTAAAGCGTTTAGTACTGCCCAAGTCTCAATGGAATCAAATGCCTTTTCATAGTCCACAAAGGCCATCCATAGTGTGATGTTATATTCATTTGCTTTCTCGATGATCGTTCTGACCACCTGTAGGTGGCAGATGTGCCAAATCCTTTTCGGAAGCCTGCTTGTTCTCGTGGCTGGTAACCATCTAACTTATTAGTTAACCTCTGCGTTATGATCTTTGTAAATAGCTTGTGTAGAACTGATAACAGACTGATAGGTCTGTAGTTATTTAATTTGAGTTTATTTCCTTTTTTAAATAATAGAATCATCAGGGCATTATTCCACTCTTCGGGTATTCTTTCTTCTTTTAAGCATTTGTTATATAGTTTCTCAAGGAGTAGCAGTATTGGTTTTTCTCCATATTTAAGCATTTCTGCAACAATATTGTCTTCGCCTGATGCTCGTCCATTTGGTAGTTTTCTCAGCGATTCAGCTATTTCCTCCATTATTATGTCCGGCATTTCTTCTGATCCTACGTTTTGAACTATATTTCTCTCCTTTTCTGTTCTTCCTTGTGGTGGATTTGCTTTTGTTTCATATAGTGTTCCATAGAAGTGTTCCGCTACCTGGATTATGTGTTCTTTTTTAGTTATTATGTTGTTCTTATGATCTATCAGCTTATTTATACCAGGTTTCCCGTGTGCCATTGATCTCATCACAGTCCTCAAGCTCTTTCTCTCCTCCAACACTTCTTTTATCTGCCGATTATTATAATTTCTAATATCCATTCTTATCTTCTTTTTTATTGTTTTACTTATTTCTGCCATTTCAATCATGTTCACCTCCCCCTCGCGTTTCATTTTTTTGCGCTTCATAATAAGATCTATTGTATCTAAGCTAAGTCTTTGTTGTTTTCTTAACTGGTTTCCTGCCACTGCTTCGGATGCAGTCATTATGCACTGTGTAATTTTTCTGTTTAGGTCGTTTAAGCTGTCGTTTGTGTTTATCGTTGGCGATTCTTCTTCGTTTTTTTCTTGATAGGAAGATCTATTTATTTTTAAATTTTTTCAGTGTCAATTCTCTGTTTTTATTTCTTACAACTTAGCTCTATCTAGTTTTTGGTCTATATACAGTTTAGCCCTTATCATGCGGTGATCGCTACTTACATTTATGGGGTTGAGCACGCTGGTATCCAGTATGATGTCTTTGTTGTTAGTCAGTATGAAATCAATTTCATTTCTCGACTTTCCATTAGGACTTTGCCAAGTCCATCGTCTTGTTTGCTTTTTCTTAAAATAGGAGTTCATTATATAAAATCCATTTTCGCCTACATAGTTTACCAGCATGTCTCCTCTTTCGTTTCTTCTTCCGGAACCAAAGGGTCCCACACCTCTTCGCCAATATTTTGTCTTTCCCCAATCTTTGCATTAAAGTCTCCAACGATAAGTACGTATTTTGCTGGTTCATCTTGTACAGCTCTATTAATGTCTTCATAGAATTGTTCCACTTCCTCCTCTTCATAGTCTGAGGTTGGTGCATAGACCTGTATTATTCTGCATCGACAGTTCTTATTGATTTGTATATCCATTAGAATCACCCTTTCAGATATACTTTTATATTGTGTTATGTTAGATGTTAGATGTTATATTTTGTTTACTAGAAACGCGACTCCGCCTATTCGTCTGTCTTTCTTCCTTTATAAAAGAGTACATGACCGCTCTTTAGTGTTACGCATCCTTCTCCCATCCTTCTCACTTCCGATAATCCTATAACATTCCATTTTACCTTATCTAATTCCTGTTCTAGCTCCATAAGCTTATCTCCCGTTGCTAATGTTCTTATATTGAATGTTGCCACGTATAATATGTTTTTCTTTATTCTTCTTCTCGTCTTTTCTTTCGTCGGGTTTTTGCCTTCCCCAGAATCCATAAGGCGGACTGATTTGCAATCAGTGTGAGATTCTGAGAAATAATCTCTAATCATCACTTCCAATGAAGGCATCGTTAAATTGAAGGAATTTTTTAAGCCTAAAAAAACCGACATAACTCCTGAGGGATTAATTACTCTGAATTTTGCGTCACATACACTCGTCGTATACAAAAAGAAGAGAAAGTTTGTGAATGCTGTTTGAAGGGAAGTATCCAATAATAATTTCAAAGAAAAGCGAAAGAGAGGTTATACGAAGAAGGAGGGTCAAATTCAAAAAAGTTTAATTAAAATAACTCGGAATAATGACAAGAAAAATTTAAAAATAATTATCAACATAAATATTGCATGCTAAGGCATTTTCGTTTCTTAAAATTTTAGACGATGCAAACTTGTGCAGAAATTTAATAATTTAAGTTGTTGCATTTGTTTTCTTTTACTTTAGCGCCACCCATCCATCACTGACTATAAAATTAATTTTATTTATTTATTGCTCGGGTCGTTCGTTAAAAAATTTTATTTTTTTTTTACTACAGACCCCCGTAGACAGAGTGATTATAATCACACAGATTTATAAAAGTACAACGGTCAGCGAATCGAGTAACAACGCATTTATACCTAAAAACATTCGAGTAAGCAATAATTAAGCAATAAAATCATCAATTAAAATAAACTACAATTCTTCTTCATCTTCTTCATCGGTTTTGCTTCTTGACAGAAGCGTCGTGACCCACCTGGCTGAAGCCAAGATGAATTTTCATGGGAATATAATTCATGAGGTGGTTTCCGTTGCCTTCCCACGGTCCACAGATTGATATTAGACCTTTGATCACAGCAGTGTATTCGACTCGACTAGGACTCGAACCGCGGTCTACAGCTCTCCAGTCGGCCGGTGTATGCTTTACGCTACACTACTGGTCTATTAAATTATGGTCTAAATTACAATTAATTAAATAAAATTACGAAAAAAATTATAATTTCACAAGATGTTAATGTGATAAGAAATTCGCGGAAACAATATTACCGTCAGATGATGACTTGACCGAAAAAATAACCGTTGGCTGATGACTTGAGAGACTGCAAAATAGTTTGGAGACGTGCTGCCCCAGTTGTGGTCATCCCAACCACCAGCAATTTTTCATAACTTCCGCATCATTTACTCGTCTGATTTCTTAGTATCTTTCTTAGATCTTCTGATGTTGAGCTTGAGTCGAACCAACTTTTTGATCATGAAGTTTTTGTATAAACGCAGCCAGTAAAAATACAACTTCCATCGGTCATTTGGAGGCATTCAATCAGTATGCATGTAATCGGGGTTTGACGGTTTCTCTGGCATTCTTGTTTACTTTCCATCTTCAACTTTCACCTAGAAAAAAGTTGTTTAAAAAATGAAGTGGGAAACAACGGGCATTCACCATGAAATATCGGAACGTTTGCGTTGGGTCGTCTAAATCCGTCTGTAATTCCCACTTCTTCTGGGTTTTCACCCATTTCTTCTTAAATCTTTTTAATATACCTCGGATGAACGAAATTTGGCGACATAATTCATCAATTGATAGTAAAGTTCTTTTTTTGGGTTGAGAAAAAAATAAATATTTGTCTTCTTCGTCTTCATCAGCATATCGAAATCGTTTTTCTCTGAAAACAAGGAAATTCGTGCAAATCAAAAAATCGAATCAATTCCTATGCTCACCTCTGATATATTTGAATTAATTTTTATGCTTTCATTACTTTGTCTCCCAAATGGCCATGCAAGCATGCGAGCATCCGAGGCGATATCAAACCAACTGGAAATAAAATTCTCGTTCACAATTTTAGAATTCCCAAAACGCACAATGCTTTTAAATTTGTCAAGATTTTTTATTTCGCTTTCGCATGTCTTGATTTCGTATAAAAACTCATTCAGATTTCTTCTGCAGCCGTGCAAAACACCTCCAAGGGTCAATATTGGTGTTTTATCATACCAATATTTAAGGTTTTGTTCGTGCAAAAGAATTCTAACTATTTTTAGACCCATGTAAGTTTTTCCAGTTCCCGGAGGTCCCTGAATTATTGCAAACTTTTGACTCAAAGCTCAAAGAATTTAATTAAAATTATCGGCGTTGGGCCACTCTCCAAACAGGTCTACCATGTTACCTTGAATCATGTACTTACAAGAAGATTTATTCAAATAATTTGGAGATTCTGCGCTATAAATTAAGAAACTTTTTACTGGAAACTCATGTTCGGAGATGTTTTGTAAAGCTTTCGGGACGTGGTAATATGGTTCAAAGTAAACTTTGCTCTCCATCATGAGGTAAGGAACGTAAAAGTCATAATTTTGGGATTCTGGCTTATAGCCAATTATCAGGAAATAATTTCAAATTTTTTGTTTCATTATATTTCCAAATAAAATTGTCAAAAAATTGGCTTTGGTAAAATAAACTAACAACCATGTCGAAAACGTTTGGAAGTTGGAACAAAAATGTTTTGGGAAGTGTTTTTGGCAGACAATTTCAATGTTACTCCCACTTGGTTGTTTATGATGCAAGGCAAGAGAAAAATGACGTCGGCGTGAATCCTAACTTTGGACAGCTTCATGTAGTGTTTGATTTTTTTGGGATTCTGCTTAAAATACTTCTTTTAATAGTCGAAATTGTACATCCAAGTATTTGAATTTGAAGTCAAAATCTCAGCACGTGACGGATAAATACTTAAAGATCTGAAATCTTTAGGAGGAGCATTGTCGTCACCACTTTAGAAAGCAAATCTTTAACTTTACGTTTGGTTTGCTCGCTCACCATAACGTTTTGTTCCTTTTCAAACGTTGGAATGCACGTAACTCGAAAAATTTAATTTATACTTTTGTTAAGAATAAAAAGAAAAGTTTAATTTATAATTTTAACAGAATTCAATGCAAAAAAATCAATTTTTCCTTTTTTGCGTTACAGGATTCTCAGAAAATTTTCTAAAACAAATTTCTTGATTTTTTCAAGTTGCTTCTGATTAAATTTGATCATTTTCCCTAACTTTTCGAAACTTGGTAAAATGGTTTGTTCAACAATTATTCTCAACTGTTTTAGGCAAAAAAGTTACTAATACATTGTCCTAAAAGCAACTGTCTTGTTAAATAATTTTGCTGTTTTGTTTAATAATTTCACTGAATTCAATTTTACAATTCCACTATTTTTGCTATAGTAATTTATATAATAATAATTGTTATTATACCAAAAATAAATGAATTGTTTAATAAACCAGTATAATTATTAAACAAAACAGCAGAATTATCTAACTTTGTTTTGTATAAAACAGTTGAATTGTTAAACAAACCACTTGAATTATTTGAACCAAGCAGCAGAATTATTAAACAAAACAACTGAATTATTGAGCAAAACAGTTGAACTATAGAACAAACGTTGAATCAATGGTAATTGAACTGTTCAAGCAATAACAATTGAATTATTCAACTAAAACATTGGCATTTTTGAACACAGCCGTTACATTATTCAATAAACAATGATTATTAAATTAAGAGCAATTAAACTAGGTTTCTACTGAAGTTTTCAAAAGAACTTCTCCGACTTCTCCACGTTTTTTGAAATACAATTTTTATTTACAGCACATGATAGAACAAATCGAACACAACTCAGCACAACTTTAATTTTTATATTTTTCAAAAATGGCACGGCTAACTTCCATCGATAAAGTACATTTTTGGCCATAAAACTGTTATTTTTCATGATACAATTTTTTTATTTACGGCATAAATCGAGAACAACTTTACTTTTTTAATTTTTCAAAAATGGCATGGCTTACTTCACGCATATAAAATTTTGAAAGAATATTTTCCTATCCAAAGTGTTAAATTTCACTGACTTGCTTAAAAATCAAAATTTCCCTGACTTTTTCATTGCAAAATTTACATAATTTTTAAACCTTGACCTTACTAGGTATTCCAGACGAGTGGAAACCCTGAGCGAAGATGACCATTTTTATCCTTTGTTACCATTTTTTGCAATAATTTGTTTTAATTTTAATGAAAAAAAAGTAATAAAAGTGACTTTTGTGAAAAATTTTTTTGTGGCGCACGCATGGACCCTACCCTTAACGAATTGTGGAAAATTCACCACTAACTAATGAATATTTAAATTGACTTTTAGAATATTTGGTTCGAAATATCAAATTAGGCAAAAAAAGAACAACATTTTTATTTTTTTTATATACTAACGCCATATGGTTAAAGTACATTTTTCCAAATTTTTAATTGTCTATCAGTAGATAGGCATATCAATGGACAATGGTCTTTTGTTTGCACGTGTGGTGCAGCTGCATAATAAATAACTATTCCCTTGATTCTACGTTTATTCGACTCATTCGACTGAAATAATAACAAAGAGAACATAGTAATTTGATAAAACAAAACTATTTAATCTTGTCATATTTTTAGAGAAAAAAAGAAGAATTTTAAAAAATTCCGTGAATCAATTCTAACCAATATCTAATCAGTTCTTCGCGTGTTACTATAAATAATTTTAAAAAAACTTAATAATTTAAATATCATTAGAGTAAGCATTAATATTATCATAATATAGATTTGTATTAAATTACATAAGTTATTTGACTTGTTAATTTTTAAAATTTTAATATAAAGTTAATTTTAAGGGTTAATAATTGCTCTAAATTAAGTAAGTAGATTGTTTTATCAAATAGGTATTTTGAGTAGTTTTTTTATTTGATTTCGGTGAGAAATGTAAAATAAAACTATAAAAATTATTCCGTTAAATATCTGCAATGATTAGATATGAATAAAATAATATTTATTGCTTGGTAACATACCGAAATGTCTACATTTAATATTACAAACAAAAGACCATTTTTCATTGATAAACAAGTGGTTAAATTCTTCATGACATTAAATACAAAATTGTGGATGTTACAACCACCATTTGAATAGAGCGTAATAACTCAAATTACGCGGCCCTGCAGCCGCAGCACCGATAGCTAGTCAGGCCTCCCAGCATACCAATGTTATGACAATATTATCATTAGCCAATATCACCATAATGATAAAATACTTATTAACTGCTACAAAAATAGATATCGTAAGCTTAAATTTACTGTTGTATCGATGTTATAAAATCAAATGTGACACGAATTCAACTAGAAACTACATTACACCCATCAACAATTTAAGTACGTGCCAATTTTTGCGCAAATAATACGGAATACATTGAAAAAAAATGTATATTTTTTAATTCATAAAGATTTTTTTAAAAATATTAGATAAAACTGTAATAATTACAAATAGCGTCGTCTAACTAATTTATCGAAAATAAATCGTTGCAACTAATTTGGAATTCTAAAACCTAGAAAAATATTTCCACAAATTTTAATCAAGAAATTATTTGATTTTCATGGTTTTTTACTTTTGTAATCAATCAAACCCTGGCCAAAAAATTCTTTTAGATATTTTCTAGTGGCTACTTTCCTTATGGGTTCGACCTAATTACTAATAATTAATTTTTGTGAAAAATGCTATGAAAACAAACTTATAACTTTTGTTTCACATGAACTTCAATTATTGTTCTCTATCTTAAAAAAGTAATAAATTGCAAAATATTTGTATAACACATTATTAAAGTTGTGCGGCCCAAACACCGCACTGTTGTTTCACTACAATTTCTATTGAACTCATTTAATGCGATAACTTCCTGATATGCCATCACATTGAATAAAATACCTAAGACAGCAGAGAAACATTGTTCTTTAAAATTTCTTTTCTTAATTTAATTCATAACTAAAAATCCGTTGATTCTAGACGATAAAAGGTTATGAACTAGTTTGTAGATCAGGAAATGAATTTTTAAAAATTACTAATCCATTAATACTAACCATTAATAAATCAATAGTTACGGTGCTATAGCCATTTGAAAGCAGAAATTCAAAAATTCGATGAAAGAGGGTTTGGAAGAAAGAAAGGGTTTGGACGAGGACAAAATTTTATTTAAAACATTTCTTAGAAAAGTGTCTTCTATCGCCATATCAGAGAGTGGTCACAATTGTCACTGGGACACTCTGACAAATTAAAATATCTTTCAACTTTGTATTTAATATTTTTGTAGGATCTTTACTTTTAGAATAAATGGTAAAAACGCGCGTTGCAATCTAACTTTTACGCGGGAGTTTAATATGACTACTCTTAAAAATCATAAACCGGTAAATATTTATAGTACAAAAAACAAAAAAATTTTAAATTTAAAAAGATAATTTATTTATCTACAAAAAGATCTGTTGTAATTTTTGATAAAATTCGTCTTTTTTATTTATTCATAAAAAAGTAATTTTTCACCTTGTTCTATTAGAAAATTTTCCAAAAAAAAAGATCTTGTTTGTGAGAATGACCTCATTAGCTGCCGTGACCAGGATTCGAACCTGGGTTACCACGGCCACAACGTGGGTCCTAACCGATTTTACGATTACGATTTAAACATTCTTTATTAATTAGCAATACACAGTTTGACGAACAATCGGTTAGGGTCCTAACCACTAGACGATCACGGCTACACTAGATCTGATTTACTATCACTTTAATGTTAATCGATTGTTAATATTTTCAAGTTATGCTCTACTTTTGGTTCTAGCCATAGGCATTTGAAAGTTTAATGAATTCTTTTTAAATCTAACTTGAAGTTACCATTAACAAATTTTATACTATAAGTACGGAACCCAAAGACTATTAAACATTAAAAATATAGAAGTGTCTGTTAACACAAATAAAGTCACTCCATTTTACGGTGTGCTGTCATGTAATCACTTTATTTTATGTACAGTAAGGTGGTAAAGTTTAGGAATAAATTTGATAAAAAAATTATAGAAGGAAATCTTCGGAAACGTCAATCTTCCTTTTAAAATGTCACTTTTTCTGTCATTCATTTTTTTTTATTTTGTTATTTTAGAGTTATGACATTGAAATTTTTTCAAATGACACTCTATTTCTTTGCTGATAATTTGGATAGATCACATTTCTCTAAGTACAAAAATGTCAAAATTGTAAGACGAGTAGATTATCACTCCTATATTAATGGTGGTCTTTAAATGCCCTTTTTATTTTCTGATACGCTGTTGGTTTTAGGAAGAGCATGCGTATTTATTGTGATAAATGGCTAACAACAGTATTTCATGTAGGATTTTCAAACATAGCGCATGTGTAAGTACTATTTAAATACAAAAATGACCGGTAAACCAAAAATATAAATTGGACTAAAAATCTAAAAACTTGGAGATGCGCTTAAGTTTATATAACATATATTGGTAAATCAATTTTATCTTAAAAAGGGCTTGATTTTTAGTGCAATTTATTTCCATTTCACCCCACTCTATTTCAAAATTTAATTTATAAAACTATTTCTCCATGTACATCATGCAAAGTTAAGCTAATAATTTAAGGTTTTTTTTTTAAAATACTATAAAATTGATTACAGAAACGTGTAAGACATTTATTCGCCAAGTAAATGAGTTAACTTACGAACACCTGGTCCAGTACTTCTTTTTTTCTTGCAGCAGCCATATTTTTGCAGTTTATTTGTTGACTTCAGATTTAACGTATACAGGATGATCTTCTGGTCTTTAAACTTTGTGACGCCCAACTATTATTTTACCGGTTTCTTCTTCAGAGTGTAACATTGAGCACTTCCCCAGTATAATGAGATTTTCTCGTCCCTGCATGACGCCAAAACAATGTGTCAATTTAAAAAGAAAATTTTTTTTAATTTAGAAAGGAGGACTTACCCCCCTGTTAAAATATCTGTTTTTTGAAAATTTTTAAAATGACTTATCCGAATAAATTTTTGAGAAAATTTAAAATTTTTAAGCATAAAAGCTTTTTGCAAAGTAACATAATCAACTAATTAAAACCCCATTCGTAGGAAATATTAGTTTTCAATATGACCAAAATTTTTGGCCCTATTGAATTTTCAATTAATTTAATTTTATTTTAAACCACCGTTTTAATTTCACCTGGCAAATTCCACCCCAAAAATTTCAGGACAAATAGTTTGCATACCGAATTAAAAATTAAATAAAAGACCTCTTACAATTTATATTTAAAATAAAAATCTTAAAATTAACGGAAATTTTAATTTAAAATCAACATCTTGTTCTCGTTTTGTCCTCTTCAGAAGGGATTTTTCCTTTTGGATCTTTCTCGGAGAAAAATAATTAAAATACGAAGATTATTTTAAAATACTTAGACGGGATTTCCCTTTGGGGGGCCTTCTTCTAAGTTTAGGTTGCCCTTGCGTTTTGGTTTGCCATCCTCTTACCTTTCGCGGCCCAATTCCTGAATAAAATAAAATTGCTTGGCGTTCGTTGGAAAATTATTTATTTCTTCTTCCGTCCCGGCGGGGGGGTTCGTCTCCCCTTTCCGGGCACTGTTTTAGGCCTTAAATTAATTGGTAAAATTTAAACCAAAAAGGAATCTAAATTTTACATAGATTCTTCTTGCGGATAACGACCGAAAGCAAAATGAAAATTAGCAATTTAAATTTGAAGCGGCGTGGGCCTATTTAAATAATAACATTAAAACCAAGCTACGCCCAAATATTTTTCCTTAAGGCTGAATTTAGCGGTCATAAGATTTCCGTAGAAATAAAAATTATTTTAATTTGGGAAAATAAAATTCACATAATATTATTGGAAAATTTTAATTACTAAATTATGTTGTAAAAATTTTTTCCACTACTAGCCATAAACACTATCATTTCAACGTAAGTGATCGAACTGTGAACCACGCCTTCTGTCACCTGAGGTGAATAATTTTTTATTATTTACCTGAGGTTAATAATGAACATAAATGGGTTTTTCGGAAACTTCGGGCCATTTTGAAAGAAAATTTATATGTAAAACGAATTAGCATAACCAAGAAATGCTATCAATAGTGTTTAAATAATTAAAGTCGGTCTATAAATAAGATTAATTTGATATTTAAAATGTTGATTAAATTGGAATTTTGTGACGTTTAGCAATTAGGTAAAACGAGAAAACAAGTTAATTATGACAGCTGAAACTGGAAACTTTATAAATCGATTATTAATAATTATTACAATCAATTATCGTTACAAATAGTACATTTTTTGACAAAATAGTTATTATTATTATTATTATCATTGGCATAACTTTGGAAATATGCTAACAGTACATTTTCAGATATTACAACCACACTTCGCGCACTGCCCCAAATTTTTTAAATGTTACATAAGTTTGTCATATAAAGAGTCTTGGATTTTTCCGGCAGTAGCTTGTCTGCTACTGATTCTGCAATCTCTCTCATTTCGGGTGGTGTACAACTTTCACTCATTTTATAAACACTCAAAAAAACTTATAAATATCAAAATATTTAATGTAACCTTTATGTCAAAATTAATTAAACATTTTCAAGCAAGTGTCAACATCAAAACAAAAACTATCATTTGTTTTATAATTTGAAATAAATAATTAAAACGATTTACTTTATTCATTAACAATTATTATTATAGAGTAAACAATCCTAGTAGTGGAAAAATTGTATATAAACCACGGTAGTGAAGCGTGTTATAACCTAGCGCCAGATTAAATCCCAGGTGCTACGCATTAATCTGGCGCTGGGGTTATAACACGCTTCACTATGTGTATAATATACTAATAAGCAACACTAGCTAGTGTATCCTGATCGCCATAACAAATAAAGTTTTTGAAAATCCTTTTTGAAAGGTTTATAGTTGCCTGTATTTTTATATTCTCATTTAGGGCAAATGAACACAAATTTGCCACAATTGCAAAGAGATTTACAGATTTGAGACAAATCTGTTTTCAGTTACTCTAAATGAGAGGATAAGAAATATATGTATACAAAAATACATCAAAACAAGGTAAAACTTAAATAATCGCAATTCTTGGGCTTCCATACAGCTATAAGGCTCGCAATATTGAGTGGCTTGAAGACCGCACTTGGGAGAAATACTGTAGATTTTTTGTGACGTCAGCATCCAATAAGAAGGGCTTTTTCAAAATTCGGGCCCTAAGAAGATGAAACGGATGGGAATTACAACATAAAATTTGTTCAATAATATCTTTTTTTTTTTATTAACTCCTGGTACACAGCAATTTGCCTGTTAGGCATTTGGCGTCTAGTCTGACAATATAAACAGCATGCGCAGAATTATTTCATTAAACAATATCTACAATTTTACAGATTATCAATTTTTATGTTAATTCGCACTTGAGTTCACCCGTATCTGTCTATGAGGTCTGTAGGTTGGTATCTTTTTAGTCTGCGAACTTCACTTGTAACCACTAGCAGTTTGTTTGCATATAAGTTAGGATGATGTAGCAGCCTTTCACTATATTTAGCACTAAATGTTTTTATTGTTTCTTTGACTGAAGATAGTGGTATATCGCGTTGTATCACTTCATTTGTCACGTATCTAGGTGCATCGACCATCATTCTTATGACCTTGTTCTGGAATCTCTGTATAATTTCTATGTTGGAATTGGCTGATGAGCCCCACAGTTGTATTCCGTAGGTCCATATTGGCTTGATGATTGCCTTGTAGAGGAGTATTTTATTTTCCAGAGTGAGTTGGGACTTTCTGCCAATCAGCCAATACATTTGGTTGAGCTTCAATCCGAGCTGTTTTCTTTTGGTGAGGATGTGTTTCTTCCATGTTAGACGCCTATCCAGGTGGATGCCAAGATATTTGACGTCCTCAGCCTGTGCGAGTTGTTTGCCATTCAGCGTAACTGGTGGGCATGTTGACTTGTTCAAGGTGAAGGTAATGTGAACAGATTTGGTTTCATTAGCCTTGATGCGCCATCGTCGCAGCCATGTCTGTATTTTGTTCAGGTTTGATTGGAGGTTTTTGGATGCGTTTGCTGGATCTGAATGTGATGCCAATACTGCCGTGTCGTCCGCAAATGTGGCTACCGTTGTTAATCGAGTGGTTGGTAAATCTGATGTGTAAATTAGGTAGAGTACCGGCCCCAATACGCTACCCTGAGGCACTCCCGATAGGATGGGATTGAGATCTGTATATTCACTTTGGTGTTTTACTAAGAAGTGTCTGTCTTTTAAATAGGATTGTAGTATTTCGTAGTGCTGGTAAGGCAAGTGATTTTTAATTTTATAGCGCAGACCCTCATGCCAGACCTTATCGAACGCTTGGCTCACATCCAAAAACGCCGCTGAGCAAAATCTTTTTTTCTCTAGATCGTTGTTGATAATATTAGCTAGTCTGTGTACTTGCTCGATAGTTCCGTGTTTGTCCCTAAATCCAAACTGGTGATTAGGTATGATGTTTTGTTGTTCGAGTAGAGGTTTTAATCTTTTTAAATAAATTTTTTCGAAAAGTTTTGAGAACATTGGTAGCAAGCTTATGGGTCTGTATGATTTAACTTCTTCCGGTTTCTTACCAGGTTTCAGTATCATAATTATTTGAGCCACCTTCCATAAGTTTGGGAAATATCGTATCCGCATAATTGCATTAAAGATGAAAGTAATTAGTTTTAGGCACTTTTCTGATAATTCTTGTAAGATTTTTCCTGTAATTAAGTCAAATCCAGGGGCTTTTCTGGTGTTAATTCCTTTTTGTATTGTACCTTTAATTTCTTCAATTTTGATGTTTTTAATGGGAAGATCTAATTGGAAAGGGACTTCAAGATAATCTGTTATTTCCTTTTCTTCTTCTAGTGTTGACATTGAGGGAAATGGTTGGAAGACTTCGTTTAAGTGTTTGGCAAATAATTCAGCTTTCTCTTTGTCATTTCTTGCCCATTTGTTACTTTGTTCATTTTTGATTGATGGAAGATGAGCTTGTGGTCTTTTAAGCTTTCTCGTTGCCTTCCAGAGAGAATAATCTGTTGCCTCTGTGGGGGCCAGGCCTTCCAAGTATTCTTGGATACCTCGATTTTTGATTTCCGCCAATAACTCTTTCAGCTCCTTACTAGATTTATTTAGTTTTGCTTTGTTTTCTATTGTTCTTTCTTGTTGCCACCGCTTTTTAAATTTTCTCTTTTCAGCAATTTTTTGTTGAATTGTGAGTGGGACTGTTTCTGCTTGATGTATTGCATTTACGTTAGGAGTAGCAAACCAAGCCGCTTCTTGAATGTTTTTAGTCAGCTCCTCGGCCGCTGTTTCTATATCGTATTCCGTTTTTAGCAATTTATTTAAGGTTATTAGTTCATCTAATTTTTGTCGAAATAACTCCCAATTTGTTTTTTTGTTGAATAGCGAGGGTTGTTTTGCTTTCAGTACTAGTTGGCTGTAGATTGTCACTATCACTGGGGAGTGGTCGGATGATAAGTCCAAGCATGATTCCGCCTTAATACGTTTGGTGTCAATACCCTTTATGACGCAGAAATCGATAATATCCGGAATTTTCTTTTTATCTGATGGCCAGTAAGTAGGTTGCCCCGTTGATATATGTTGAAGATTGTTTGCTTTCATCGTTTTCACTAGTTCCCTCCCTTTCGGATTAGTTAGTCTAGACCCCCATAGGGTATGTTTTGCGTTGTAATCACCACCCGCAATAAATTTGTTTCCTAACGTGTTGTAAAATCTTCGAAATTTTGTTGTTGTTGTTATATTTGGGCGGACAGTATATCGCTGAGATGGTTATTGGACCTTGTTTGTCTTCTAGGGTGATGCTAGTAGCTTGCAGGTGTCTGATGCTACTGCGAATAATGATAGCTGTTCCTCCATGTGCTTTCTTATCGGGGTGTTTTGTGTCATTAATCTGATAGTTTGGTATTTTAGATAATGATCATTTGTAAAGTGAGTTTCAGAAACCATCATGATGTCAATATTATGGGATTGTAGGAATGCCTTAACTTCGTGTATGTGTTGACTTAGTCCGTTAGCATTCCAAATTGCTAGTTTATATTTAGGTGTTCCGTCATTAAGCCATTTTGTTGACAAGTGTTGTTAAGAGGCTTATCATAGTGCTCATTTGTGTCATAAGTTGACTCATCATATTTTCAAGTTTACTTATATTTTGTGATTGTTGATTTGAAGTTTGATTGGTGGTTTGATTAGTTTGCCAAACTGATTCATTTTGAGTGTTACTATTTTGTAGATTTGGGTATATATTCCTACTTTGTGTTGGGAGCTGAGGAAAAGCGGCATTGTAATTAATCGGTGCCTGGTAGTATGCATTGTTTGGTTGTTGTTGCTGGTTAGAAGTATTTTGAGTTGTATGTTCAGGTACTTTTTTTCTAAGAGCAGGGTACTTTTGCTGTTGTAGTTGTTTATGTATAAGGCATCCTCGATAGTTTGCCGGATGGCTTCCATTACAATTTACACATTTTACATTGTCGTCCCGAACCTTACGGGGGCAGTCCTTGGTTAAGTGTTCCTCTGCACATTTTACGCATCGTGCAATTTTGTGACAAAGGTTTTTAGTGTGCCCGTAGCATTGGCATCTTGCACATTGAGGAATGGTTCGTTTTACGTGTGGCGGCTCAAAGCGTACTATATTTTCTCCTACAACTGTTACTGTAAATATTTCCTTGTTATTGTCCTTCTTCTTTAGATCGACGTAATGCAGTGGCAAGAATTGTTTAGATACCCTGTGTTTAATAATATAAATGTTAGTAATTTCATGACCTACCTCGAGTAGAGCTTTTTGATATCTTGCTCTTCCATTGTTGGGTGCATGCCTCTCATTACTACCCTGTAGTCTTTTTTGTTCTTTGGGCTTGTATGTGTGAAATAGTGTTTGTTTTTCCTTTAGGGCTTCTATAGCTTTCTCATAGTCTTCCTGTGTTTTAAGCTGTATTCTAATTTCCTCCAAACCTACTGTTTTAATTGTGTATCTGTTTGGTGCAATTTCCGCTAGTAATTTGTGAGCTGGACCAATGTTCTCGGATTGATAGATTGTTATTGGAGGTGGCGATTGTAGCGATTTTGTTATTTTTTGCTGTTCATTATTTTGTACTTCTTGAGCATCAGCTGCCTCTTTGTCTTCTTCACTTAGTCCTTCAAATCTATTTTTAGTTTCTACTGCATCTTTTGCTAGCCAATATTTGGTGATTTTAGTTTGCCTACGGGGAGCATATTGTCCTGGGCTACGTTGTCTTTTTTTGTCTTGAACCATCTTCCATGTTCTCTCCACATTTGGTGTTGTGTAGTTCGATGGGGTATTCGAGTATGGTACACTTTTAATTTGATTTTGATTGTCACAATGAATTGTTGTCGGCATTAATGGAGCCATTGGGGTCATAATTGTTTGCTGTTGCATTGGTGCTATGATTTGTCCTGATGCTGGCAACGACGGATAGTTAGTATTTCCCGTTGGAGCATATTGAAACAGAGGTGCATACTGCGGTTGGCTTACTTGTTGGTTTCCTGCCGCTTGTTGGTTGTAATATGTAAGGGTGTAAGGAATTGCAGTTTGCATGTGTTGAGGGTATTGCGGTATTTGTGTATCCTGGTGCATAATTTGCTCAGGTTGTGTAAATTTACCATTTTGTTCCGATTCCATTATCACATTTTTAGGTTAGAATCGTTGGTAGCACCTTCCACCCGTTTACTATGACAAATAATATTATGACCATAGATTATGATGTCTAATTTCCTGTATATCTCTTGTTGTGTTCTATATATTCAAGTATCACGAAAATTTAGCAATTAAAAATCACAAATTCGTAAACAATGCCAGTCGACTCGTTGCCAGTGGCGTAACTCAATAATATCTAAAACGAAATAAACTAACACGTATTTTTCCAAGAGAAGAGGGTGGGGGCGGAATTAATCCACTAGTGAGGTAAAAAAGTATTAGGATGTACTTTGTTGAGTTGATTTATAATCTAAATTTTAAAATTTACCAAATATCGAAATGTCATCAGTGAAAATTACCAATTTTTATCATGAAAAACCTGAAAAAGTCAGGAAATTTGTTTTGAAAATTTAGTGCGAGTTCCCACTCATCTAGAAAACCTGTAATATCTGGAAAATACAACAATTTTAAAATTGTGTCAATTTTGTCTTGGAAAAGTCAGGATATTTTTGTATTTTAACAAAGGTCAAATAACACTTTGAGTTTGTGAAAATTCTTTAAAATTTAAAAAAATTAAAAAATTAAAAAAAAAAATTATAAAAATTACGTTTTTCATTTAATTATTTAAATTAATAATTTTGTTTACTATTATAATATCAGGTTGTATTTGGTTGAATCGACCAATAATTTAAATTTAAAAATTTACGAAATATCAAAAAGTCCGGAAATTTGTTTTTGCAAAATTCATAAGCAATACATAAGACGACAAAGTGAATCTCGCACAATTTGAAATACGCAGAGAAACTATGAGGAGGAATTTACTTAAGCATTGAAATTTTAAAATATTTTTTTGTATTTACTTTATAACTAAAGTCCTTCTTTTTGAAGTGGTTTTAGTTCAATTACTGCCCATTTCTTTCTATTTCTCTTTTTATGTTGTTTATTTAGTTACTACAACAAAAATCATAAAAATTCATTCGAAATTAGTATCAATTTTAATTTTAATAAAACCACAACATAAACGCACGTTGAAATGTAACTTATATGTACGTGGAGGTTTAACCTGACTACTCCTAAAAAATCATAAATCGGTAAATATTTATAGTATAAAAAACAAGAAAATTGAATTCCGTAATAATTTAATTATCTGCAAAAAAGATCTCTTGTAATTTTTCGACAAAATTCCTTCTTTCTTAATTATATCTAACAAGGAGACCACCCGACCTTACCCTAACCGATTTGCTTGATTTTTGTTTTACGAGCAGGTTATGACTAGAAATGAAGCGGGCCAAAATATTAGAGCGCGATATTCACCCGTTGCCGAGAAAATCTACTTTGAAAATATCGTCTTTTTTCATATTTTATGGGGTACGGCTGAAGGGTCTAGTAATTTTCTTATTGGTATCTGTGGATATAGGGATAACAAAAAATACTATATATAAATTAAAATTATAATATATCAAGCTGTGTACTAAAAATCAAAAATCTTTTTTTTATCTATTAATCTTCGGAGGAATCATCCGAAAATTCGCAGGAGCCAGGGTGATATTCGTCGTAAAAACAAAAAAAGCAATATGTTTCACTACATCGAGCGCACCTTATAAATGCAGTTTTCTTACACTTGCAAGGATTGTTTAAAATTTCTATGGGGAAGCACATTTGGTTTACATTTATGAAAACATTTCTCTCGTCAGTGAGCTTGGAAGCAAACCACGCGTACTGCAGCATATCCGAAAAAATTGGTGAGGACAACTGATGTTGTACTATCGATTGTATTTTTATGCAATCTTCCCGAGAATTGATTTCACGTTGTGTCTCGATCAACTGTGCACAATTTTGAAGACGTTTGATAAAATTTTTTACTTGTCGATAAAAGTAAACATCGCAAGGCTGGACCAATGGTGTACATTTCGGAGGAATTACTTTAATCGTACAAGTTGATTGACCTTCTTCATCCTGAAATACTTCATCGTATAGATCTAGATTTGTTTGGCCTCCCCAAGAATCGATTATAAGTAGAAAACGTTCTTTTCCACGTATGGCTTAAAACGTTCGTTAAATAATCTTTATACAAAGATGTTGTCAACTTTCCCGACTTTGAAGAAGTTACAACAACATTTTATATTTTCTAGCATATTCTTCTACACATATTTTAACCCTCGGCCCAAATGATCCTGTCGCCTCTTGTAGGCATACAAAACGAGAGGTAATAGTTTTCCGGAGAGGGTAATGGCATACTGTGCTGTATAGGAATGGGTGACCTTGTTCATGTCCTTTGTATTAACAATAATAGCTTTTGATCCCGCTCCGCGAGAGTTCGGTTATAATTTGACTGGTATTGACACCCAGTCTGATCTGTATTGATAACAAGATCTTTGTCAAATTTCGGTATCAACGCACGAGTCTGGATTCGAAATCTTTCAGCGGCAGCCAAAGTTTCCTCCAGTGTCGCGGTTTCTCTTTGGCTTACAAATTTGGTTATTTTTCGCTGGCCAATTCGGTGTCTTCTTTTGAATCGAACAACCCAATTTTCAGAGGCTTTGAATTCAAAATTCTCAAACTGACCCGCTGCAGATAATGCCCACTGTTGCAAGTTTCTTGTTGATACTTGTTGAGAGTTTTGCGAGCTTCTACAAACCTGTCATTGCTCCAAGAGTCAATAATTTCAAATTTATCAAATTTTGTTCCACCATTTTGAATTTGTTTTCTCCATTTCTTCAAATCCTTAAAGCTTTTTAGACGGGAACATCCTCCTTTTTGAAGAGTTTTAATGCTCCACTTTGGATGTTGCCTAGCAATATTAGAAACCTTGATTTTGTAATCTAGTGGAATATTATCGATTTTTCTATTTTCATCCTTTTCTCTCTGGAGAACAATCTTCGGTCATATTTTCTTTTACTTCTTCAAAATTTCGTCCTCCGACACAATTGCTTTTCTCCTAACGTTGTTATAATGTAATGGTAAATGTCTTCTCCTACTACCACAGCGTCTTCACTAATTACCGCAGAAGCTTCTGGCGCCATTAAATTATTTGCAATAAGGAGTTGCTGACAATACACCATCGCATCTTTCAATCGCCTCCTAGAAATTTCACTATACAGAGATTCTTCATCGGTTTCGATTTCTTCAACTGTCGAAGGGCCCAGTGTTTCCATGAATTTGTAGTCAGACATTGTCGAAACGATATATAGGTATAACTTGATATATTATAATTTTAATTTATATATAGTATTTTTTGTTATCCCTATATCCACAGATACCAATAAGAAAATTACTAGACCCTTCAGCCGTACCCCATAAAATATGAAAAAAGACGATATTTTCAAAGTAGATTTTCTCGGCAACGGGTGAATATCGCGCTCTAATATTTTGGCCCGCTTCATTTCTAGTCATAACCTGCTCGTAAAACAAAAATCAAGCAAATCGGTGAGGGTAAGGTCGGGTGGTCTCCTTGTAAATAGTATACTATACATCATGGTACTATGATGCCACTTTTCACCCCATGGGATGAAGGAGGTATATGTATATTCTTAGTTCCGAGGTATATACAGGGTGTCCCCGTGACCGTGGAGAACCTCTTAGGTGGTGATAGAGGACACTTTTCTAAGACATATTTTTAAATAAAATTTTTGTCCAAGTCCAAACCCTTGGGGGGTACCTCACTTTAAAGCAATTTTTTCAATTTATGATTTCAAGCGGCTATTGCACCGATATTTTTGATTTTTTGGGTTTAATGGATTAGAGCTTTTCTATAGAGCATTTAAATATCTACAAATTATGTTATAACCTCTTATCGCCTAGAATCAACAGATTTCGAGTTATGAATTAAATTAAGGGAAAAAATGTCAAAAAATGCCGAGTTTTATTTTTTTTACTTTTCTTGCCAACCCCGTATCTTTTAAACGAAACGTCTTAGAAAAAAACTAACGGCCCAAACCGGATACTAAATTTAACGGGCTAATATGTCTTAGAAAAGTGTCCTCTATTACCACCTAAGAGGTTCTCCACGGTCACGGGGACACCCTGTATGTATACTATTTTTCCCAATTTGTCTGCTAATGATAAATTCCATTGGACAATAACTACATTTGAGACTTTGAATTTTCTTTCTTTTCTTTTCTTTCTTTCTTTTGAATTCTGATGCTAAAAATTTGTCAAAAAAAAGATCTTTTGTGAGAATGAACTCATTAGCTGCCGTGACCAGGATTCGAACCTGGGTTACCACGGCCACAACGTGGGGTCCTAACCACTAGACGATCACGGCTACAACAGATCTGATTTACTATCACTTTAACATTAATAGATTGTTAATATTTTAAAGTCATGCTCCACTTCTGGTTCTAGCCATAGGCATTTGAAAGTTCATTGAATTCCTTTTAAATGAACTTGAAGTTACCATTAGCAAATTTTATACTAAGTACCCAATAAAAAAACCATTAAACATTAATAATCTTCTGTCAGCACAAATAAAGCCACCCCATTGTACGGTATGCTGTCATGTAAAACATTATATACAGTAAGGTGCTAAAGTTTGCGAATAAATTTGATAAAAAAATTACAGAAGGAAGTTCTCGGACACGTCAAGCTCACTTTTTACAATGTCACTTTTTTCTGTCAGTGACTTTTCTTTATTTTGTTATGTTTTCGAGTTTTGACATACTATTGAAATTTTTTTAATTGACATCCTATGTTTTTGCTGAAAATTTGGATAAGTCACATTTTTTTGAGTCCAAAAATGTTAAAATTATATGACCTCGAAGACGATTAAATTATTACTCTTATATCACGGATTGTCTTAGAATACCCCTTTTTTGGTTTCTAGGATGTCTTCGATGTTGGGAAGTACATGCTTTTTGATAAATGGATAACAACATGTTTTTCATTTAGGATATTCAATCACAGCGCATGTGTACTATGTAAATAAAAAAATGACGGCAAAATGAAATATGAACACGAGCAACTCTCGAGTAATTCTCGAACTTATTTTTTTGTATTCTCTTAGGAGGAATCTTTCTCACTAAGAAAGGCAAAAAAAAATTGTTTTATACACCTTTTTGGTACGGTATAGGCCTTGGTATGCTAAAAAAATGCATAATTTGCCATATGTTACCACTGCATCTCGAGCTAGAATTCTCAAAAGTAATAAAAAATCTGAAACTTTGCGAAATATCACTTGCAGGAAGTAAACAATCATTAGAAAATCAATTTTAAATTAATATTTCTGAATGGGACGAATTTTAAGGGTGAAACATAATAGCTTACTACAAAAATTTAGAACTTCAATTTAAGTAACAATATATTAAAAAAATAGATTCAAAAATTAAATTTTAAGAAGGGGTGCATTTTAGTGGGGTTTTCCATAACAAATTGTACTACCAAAAATTTAAAAATTTGGGAATTAGCTTACAAATTTGTTAACATATATCAGAATAATATGTTAAATTAAATATTTTAAAAGTTTCAAGTATAATGAAATTTGAAAAATGTATTTTTTTATTAAAATTAAAAAAAATAATACATTCAACAAGTAATAATAAACATTTACAATATTAGAATAATAGTTAAGAAAATTAAATCTTGAAAAAGGGGAAGTTGTGGGGGGGTAAACCGAAAATAAATCTGACTAAAAATTTGAAAATCCGCTAAAATTTAGATAACATAATAATATAATTTATTAAAAAATAATTCAAAAAATTAAATTTTAATGCGGGGGGGTTAAATTTTAAAAACTTTAGAGGTTAAATTGAAAATAAATTGCAGTAAAAATTTTAAAAAGTTTTCAGATTTTTAGTGGAATTTATTTCAGTTACCTCGAACCCACCCTCGTACAAAATTAAATTTTGTAAACAATTTTTTCAATACTACATCATTTAAAATTAAGCGTATAATTAAGCTTATAATTTAATTGGTTTTGTTTTAATAATAATTTAATCGTTTTTCTTTTAATAATATAGATGTGTTTGACGACGTTTTGAAGAGAGAGTTATGCTACTTTTAAAAATATGTATAATATACAGAGTGACCCACAAGACCCCGGGCAAACATGTTTATCACTTTTCATCCGATTCTAAGAATTATGGAGATCAGAAAAACAAAAACAAAAATTAATCAACAGTTTGTGAGTTGCAAAATGTCAAAAGTCGCACCGCAATTTTATCGTTATTTGAAGCAGGAAATCGTCAATGGGAAATATGTAGTTTGAATGCTTAAAATTCCTCAACAAACCATTTCCGACTCCATCAAACGATTCTAAGAATTTGGTAATATGAAAGACCGACCCGGAAGAGGAAAAAATGTTCTGCCAAAACTCGCCGGAATTGCAATATTATCAAACTTCGGATTCAAAGAAATCCGAGACTGTTGATACGAAAAGTGGCTCGTGAAACCGGAATCATGCTAGAGTCAGATCGACGAATAACTAAAATGAACTTAAAAGGAAACCTTATAAGCTGCGAAAAGCCCAAATGCTAACTGATGAAAACAAGCGAGTACGACTTCAACGATGCCGTGATCTTCTATATCGCACCGGTGTTCAAAATGTGAAAATTTCGTTTTTCTGATAAAAAATTTTTACTATTGAACAATTTCACAATCGTCAAAATGATAGGTATTGGTCAGAAGAAGCACCCGGACTAGCTGCCATCGTTGTTCATCGCCAACACCCAAGTCTGTCATGGTTAGGGGCGGTAATTGTGCTACCGGTAAAACACCTTTAGTTTTTGTGGAAGAAGGAGTAAAAATTAACAAGGAAATCTACCACCGAGATATTTTAGAGCCTGTAGTTCTTTTGTGGGTCCAACAGCACTTTGGTGACCAACATTGGACCTTTCAACAAGACTCTGCACCTGCCCACAATGCGAAAATTACGCAAGAGTAGTGCCGAATCAATTTTCCTGATTTTATCAGTTTCGCTGAATGGTCTCTACACTCATCAGATCTCAACCCAATGGAGTGCGCCATATGGTCAATTTTAGATACCAGAGCTTGTGAAAACCCTACAAAATTTAAAATCACTAAAACAATCTTTGCGTCAGGAATGGGAAAAGATATCCTAGAATCGGGATCGGTACGAATGACAGCCAAAATTTCATTCGACGTTTAAAGCTCTGTATCCACGCAGAAGGAAGTCACTTTGAAATTTTATAATTTATGATGTACATAAGGTTAATTGTTTTTAAATTTTTGAATTGTTGGGTATAAATAAGTTTTTTAAAACGATTGTGTGAGTTCCTATGGGTCACATTGTATTATCACGTCGTATTTGGTTGAGTCGTTCATAAATTTAAACTTTAAAATTTACGAAAAATCGAAAAGGAAAAAAATTTGTTCTGGGAAATTCTGTGGGGAGTTCCCAGTCATCTGTAAAACCTGGAAAACTCAAGAAATTTAAAATTGTGTAAATTTTGTTATGGAAAAGTAAGGAAATTTTGTATGTTAACAAAATTCGGTGAAATTAACACTTTGAATCAGTCAAAATTCTTCAAAATTTAAAAAAATAAAAGAAGAAGAAAATTTAATATAAAATATAAAAAAATTATAATTTTTAAATTCACTAAATATCGAAATGTCAGGGAAAATTATTAATTATTATCATAGAATACCTGGAAAAGTCAGTGAATTTCTTTGGGAAATTCAGTGAGAAGCCTGGGAATTTTTTAATTATTTTATTGCCAAAATCTCTTAATTCTAGGGGACATTTATATGTTTATGCGGAACGCGGGATAAATACTCTTGTGTCAGTTGTATTGCGAGACATTTAATCCAGGTTAGCTGAGCGGTTAGCTTTAAATACTGTGCAACACAAAAGGAGAGGCTAACCGCGAGCAATTAGTGACCACTAACAAAATTGCTTCTCGGCCGATGCCTAGTAAATCTGCTAGCAATACATAAAATGATAAATTGAATCGCGAAGAATTTGATCTACGCGTAGAGACTATGAGGGGGAATTTACTCAAGCATTGAAATTTTAAAATATTATTGTATTCGCTTTGTGACTAAGCCCCCCCCCTCCCTTTTTGAAGTGGTTCTAGATCGACCACTGTGAATGGACAGATACTTTTGTTAAATCTAAGTTTTTCATTGGTTTACTTTAGAAAAAAGTCGGTTTTTTAGGTTTTCGAGAATAACGGCCTAAGCAAAAATAATAATTATGCATTCAAGATATTGCAAGTTAATTTTATATTTAAACTTCAGAGAGCGATAAAGCCGTCAGTGGTGGCACGTTAAATGTTCAGGTTTGAAACTTTGCTAATTTGAGCGTTCCAAAGAGAGAAACGGCATAGTATAACATGAAACGCGTCGTATTTTAGGTTATCGTTCTTTAACTGAAACTTTTTATCTCTTCAGATTTTAGTACAATTTTTTAGAATTAGCTATAGGTAATATTAAAGTGAGTCTATTAAGTTTAGGAGGAACTTAAAATATTAATTAATTATAGAGGAAATCGATTTTTGTTAGAAAAGTGTCTTTTATCATCATCTATAACAATCAATTTTATAAAAATTTATCAAATTAATTTTTTTTAAAGTACCTAGCTTTAAACTTGAGTCATTGACCTGGGTGTTAGCGCGATGAACTGCTAATGTAAGGCTCCCCGGTTCAAAACCGGGTAGAGCTCATTTTGCAATGCCGTCTCCGTGCATTGAACCTGATACTCTTCAAAGTCATAAATCAGTAAATATGTATTTATCGTACAAAAAAACAAGACAATCGAATTACAAAGTAATTTATTTACATATCTACAAAAAGGTTTCTTGTAATTTTGTGATAAAATTCCTCAAAACAAAATTTTCGAAAAAAGATCTTTTAGTGAGAATGAACTCATTAGCTGCCGTGACCAGGATTCGAACCTGGGTTACCACGGCCACAACGTGGGGTCCTAACCACTAGACGATCACGGCTACACCAGATCTGATTTACTATCACTTTAACATTAATTGATTGTTAATATTTAAAAGTTATGCTCTACTTCTAGTTTTAGCCATAGGCATTTGAAAGTCATTGAATTCATTTTAAATCTAACATGAAGTTACCTCATTTCATGGTATGTAGTCATGTTATCACTACTATATACAGTGAGTTGGTAAAGTTTGTAAATAAATTTATTAAAAAAATCAGAAAAACTCTCTAAATAATTGATTTTAAATGAAATATGATCAGTTTATTGAAATATTGGGATCGCCATTGATTATCATAATTACATGATCATGCGGTATAATTATACCGTCCGTGAATAAACTTCGGCTAACAACCTACAACTAACCACTAACTGCATTTGAAAAGTACGTCTATTTATTGATATTAACCAAAAAGAACGTGATCAGCGATTTTGTGCCAGTGATGTCTCTGATTGTATGCCTGTCCAGTCAGCAAATACTGGGAACGGGTAATAAACCTGAACTCCGATTTTGACCATTATTAAACTGGATTATAAAAAAAGGGTTTAATTAGCGCATGGAAAAAATTAAAGTTGCGGTCAATCCACAAATTAGGAAAAAAACGGCTTTAAAATGTATTTACAATGCTTTTTTGAACTGTAACCCTGTCCATCGACAATTAAAATATGTTTTTAGCGCTAAAAGTAATTTATTGTAAATAAGTTTTTTTATATTTTTAATATATTAAAAGACAACAAAAATTGTAAACTCCGCTCTGTGCAAAAATGTAATGAAACGTATATTTTCAGGGCGAATCCAAGATAAGTCGTGGTTGCGTTAGTCAAAACCGACTTTCCACAGCGTTCGTTTTGGTCCCCTTTGCTTCGACCGTTCTAAGATGGCGACTGGTGCAACAGCACTAATTTTCAAACACCTAAATTTAGAGCTTCCCAACGATTGGAAAGAGAAGATTTATGCATTTTCAAATAGTGTGCATAGCGACTTGGCTATTTAACAATTTTTTGGTTTCTGAAAAATGTAAAAAACGAATTATAAGTATTTTAAATTATTACATTACTAGTTTTTAGTTTTATGGGCTTCACATACTGGGTGGTCAACTAAGGAATTTCGATTTACAAGCGCTCTAAAATTGTTTTAAATAGGAATAGAGAAGTGGAGTTGGTCTTAAACAAAGGAGGGGCTCATGGAAATTCAGTCGCCATGGTTCGCTGGACGGGTGAGGAGCGTTCGTTCTGTGTGCGCGCTTATTACCAAAATCAAAATTCTTGCATTATTGTGCGTCGTCGTTTTCGTGCACATTATGCTTTGCACAATCTTAACCAATGTCCGAGTGCTCAACTCATTCGGAAATGGGTCAGAACATTCGAAGAAACTGGTTCGACATTGCCCCAGCGAGTGATAAACCGTCGACGGTCTGTGAGAAACGATGCAAACGTAGAGCGAGTGAGAGCATCTGTTCGCAACCAACCGGGCCTCTCGACACGCCGGCGCGCGGCCGCTCTAAATGTGAAGAGATCGTCATTGATAAACATTCTTCATAAAGATTTACATGCACCCTACAAGATCCAATTAGTGCAGGAATTAAAGCCAGGGGACCATCAACAACGCCTTGATTACGCCAATGAAATGGTGAACCGATTTCAAGCGTACGACAACATTTTTCTCTGATGAAGCCCATTTTCATCTGAACGGCTATGTAAACAAACAGAATTGCCGGTATTGGTCTTCAGAAAACCCCAAACAGAAACATGAAACTCAATTGCATAGTCTGAAGGTCACAGTTTGGTGTGCAATACACGCACAAGGCATTATTGGCCCGTACTTTTTCGAAGACGGACGCGGCCGAGCAGTAACAGTGGATTCTGATCGTTATGTGGACATGTTGAACAATTTTTGAACCAGCCCTTCAAGACTTTGATGGATACAATCAGGACACTTGGTTTCAGCAAGACGGGGCCACTTGTCACACTTCAAATCGGTCTTTACCTGTTATTCAGGCGCTTTTCCTGAAAAATTGATTTCTCGGCGTGGAGACCTTCCATGGCCCCCAGAAGCCCGGACTTGACACCTTGCGACTTTTACTTATGGGGATACCTCAAAGTGTAGTCTACCGCAACAATCCCCGCACTCTAATTGCGTTGAAGGAAAATATCCGCCAGGAAATTCAAGCCATCGGTCCAGAAACTTTGCGACGTGTTTTCTAAATTTCGGGGTTCGACTCGAAGAGTGCCAGCAGAAAAACGGTGGACATTTGGAGAGCGTAATTTTAAGAAATGAATTTCAAAGAGCTGAACATTATTTGTAAAAAAATTAAAATTGACTTGAAAGTTTTGTTTTATTTCTCTTTTAAATCGGAATTCCTTAGTTGACCACCCTGTATATTAAAGACAACAAAATTGTAAACTCCGCTCTGGGCAAAAATATAATGTAGCGTATATTTTCAGGATGAATCCGAGATAGGTCGTGGTTGCGTTAGTCAAAACCGGCTTTCCACAGCGTCCGCATTGGTCCTCTTTGCTCTGACCGCTCCAAGATGGCGGCTGGTGCAGCAGCACTAATTTTCCGAACACCTAAATTTAGAGCTTTCCCAACGATTGGAAAGAGAAGATTTATGTATTTTCAAATAGTGTGCATAGCAACTTGGCTATTTAACAATTTTCTGGTTTCTGAAAAATGTAAAAAACGAATTATAAGTATTTTAAATTATTACATTATTAGTTTTTAGTTTTATGGGCTTCACATACAACTTTTAGTTGCCTAAAACGTTGTTCCACCCTGTATAATATAACTAAATAAAACATTATGCTCATCCTGGCGGTATAGGAGGCAAAAAATATTTGAACTCCGCTCCGAGCAAAAAGTAATGTAATTTTCCGCCAATGTTTTGGTGAGATGAGGTATTAGAGAAGTTTACATTAAGATTAAGATACGAAGCATAAAAGGATTATTTTTTTACAAAAAATCTCACTTTTTACGCAAATTTAAATTTTACAAAATTAATAAATAAACTAAAATGCTATCTATAAATTCAGTTGCTTTGTTTAACACTTCAGCTGTTTCGTTCAATAATTAACTGGCTTATTCGAGAATTCACATATTTTTCTTCTTCTTTCCTCTAGGGATAACCCTGTATGCCCAGATCTGTTGAACATATTTTTAGTTTAATAATTCAATCGTTTTTGTTTTAATAATTCAGATTTTTTTAGCGGTTTAGGACGTTTCAACGGAGGAATTAAAATTATTCCCCCTCAGAAGGTGGGGGGAAGGGTGCAGATTCGAATTATTTGGTATCAATTCGAAAAAAACGTCGTTCCGTCTCGTTTTCTGCTCATCCGAATTATAGAAAACGCCACTGTGGTAACTACTTTTCGAACAAATTTTTTGTTCACATTGTATAATAATCGATTGCCGCTGTTAAATTAATAAGAATTTAATCGAATAAATAAAATTGAAAATTTTTATAATTTTTTTTGAAGTGAGCGGATGCATAGTCTACCTTATGCATAGCCACGCCACTGGATGGGGAAAAAATAATTTAGTTTATTTATTATTGTGTTAGATGTCACTGTGAAATTTTGCGAAGTATTTCTAAATTAATGTCATGAACTGTCAGTTGCTTCAATAATTATCTATTTTAATGTGCAATATTGGCGCAGCCTATTTTTGCCGAGAATTATGCATTGGGAGTTATTTAACATAATAATAAGAGGTTAAAAAGTTGAATATATTAAAATGTACTTATTTAGTGTTATTGATTTTTCTGCCACTCCTAATTTAACCTACTTTCTGTAAACTGCTATGGATCAAGTGGCTTTATTTGAAAATTTTGAAAAAACCGACGATGTGTGGAAAACCCCAACTAATTTAAATTGCACATTTGAAATTAAAACAGAAAAAGTGGAAGAGATTGAAGTCAAGTTGGAAGAATTGCATCATGCCATTGACATAAAAGAAGATTCTTCAATTCGAGAACGTCAACCAAACGATGCATTCGAAGTAAAATTGATTAAAGAATTTGTTGAGGTGGTGGATGACGTGAAATGTACTAATAAATTACAAGGAAAGAAGCACAAAGGACTCATACAGGTGAGAAACCTTTTGGGTGTACAATTTGTGACTATAAAAGTGAACATAAAGGAAATCTAAAACAACATTTAAAAATCCACACTGGAGATAAACCGTTTACGTGTGAAATTTGTGACTATAAATGTACACATAAAGGAACTTTGAAAGAACACAGACGAATTCATACCGGCGAGAAGCCGTTTACGTGTAAAATTTGTGATTCCAAATTTTCCCGTAAGGGGAAATTTGAATGAACATTTAAAAACTCATACCGGCGAGAAACCGTATACGTGTGAGTTTTGTGACTTCGAGTGTGCTCATAAGAGAAGTTTGGGTGTTCATTTAAAATCGCATACGGGCGAAAAACCGTATGTTTGCGGTATTTGCAACCATAAATGTATACAAAGTCATCATTTGAAAATTCATTTGTTAACTCATACCGGCGAGAAACCATTTACTTGCGATATTTGTGACTATAAAGGTGCACGTAAGGCGAATTTGAAAATTCACCTGAGAACTCACACTGGTGAAAAACCGTTCGTTTGTGAAATGTGCGATTATAAATGTGCACGCAGACGTAGTTTGAAGTGCCATTTTAAAAAAACGCATTCTGGAGAAAAACCGTATGCTTGTAAACTCTGTAACTATAAATGTACACGAAAGGGGATCTTAAGGATTCACTTAAAAACTCATAAAAAGAATAAACAAAAAATTAAAGTTGAAATGATACACTAAACTTACTTAACTAACAAAAATTTATTAGCAGTGGTGGCGTTAGGTTTCTTAGAAGACGTGGGCAAAAAATATAGTGGACGAACAGAATATTAATTTTTTTTTTAAATCAATGGGGTTCTAAGTAGCAACAAATCCAAAGTGTTATATTTTTTCCAGGGTGGCGAATTAACTTTTAGGGTTAGGGTAAGCTAGTTCCTAGTTCCACTACTGTTTACTAGCCGTTAATTAATCGCCAGCTATAAATTAACTGCTAAATGATTTAATAGTAAAAATTTTTTTAAAATAAATAAAATTGAACTGCTTTTAATTTTTTTTATTAAATTTACATAAACCTTAAGTTCCTATTTAAGTCGCTTCGCGCTATTTGTAAAAATGTATTTATGAATTGTATGCCTTTTTGACATTTTCCAAAATTTTGGGTTAGTTACAACATTTATAACTCCGGAACGACTGGACCGATTTTAATGATTTTTGATTTGTTGGATTCGTCTCCGCCTCAAATAGCAGAGTAATTCGGAAAAATTCACGAAAAAAAATAAAATTAATATAAATAAAAATCAAATCAAAATACGTGGAATGTTCACGTGTCGACAAACCATCCGCTTTATTTGTTCTTGCGCCTGATAATAAAAAAAAAATGTCGTATATCAGAAGGTGTTTCACTGAAGAGAATCAACTCGAGTGAAACTAATGCAAATTAGCAACCATGCAACAATGCGAACCAAAGCAAAATACATAGCTTCAATAAAGCAGATGTCTTGCTGAGAAAATAAAAAATTTTCGTTTTATTTTTTTTTATACAGGGTGTCCCCGTGACAGCGAAAAACCTTTGAGGTGGTGATAAAGGACACTTTTCTAAGACAAATTTTCAAATAAAATTTTATATTAGTAATTCCAAAATTATTTTTGGTTTTAATTATAGTAAAGCATTCCGAGTAAGATACGCTTTGGGGTTGGATTTTATGCGTTAGGTTAGGTTAGTTTATGATCATCCATTTCGTATACATTTTTTTATTTTATTATAATCATCTATAATTTCTCCGAGGCTTCGAGCAGCTTCCAGTCTTAATTTAGTTGTATTTAAATTTGTTTTCTCAATAAAAACGCACATAATGAGATTTTATACGAATTACCACATGAGATTCATTTATCTAAAAATTTTAAATTATAATTACGTTTCTTCAAAAGCTTGAAAATTTTAAGTTTTTTCTTTCTGTATTAATTAAGCTGACTAGTCGAAAGCAAAACCCGAGGGGTCAACCGCTACAGAAAATTGTGTACAATTAACTTCACACTTCACGTACTTCATCATAATTCTTCATATTTCTTAGTACTTCATATAATTCAGCAGTAATTCACGGAACTTCACGTACTTCACCAGTAATTCTTTGCACTTCATCAATAATTCATGATAGTTCACCTACTTCATCGATACTTCATTGTATTTTACGTACTTTATCGGTATTTCAGAGACTTACCGTAATTCCAAAATTTGTGCACTGGAGGGTGTTCCACACCCCCCAGACCCCCCGGATTGAGTAATTAATTTTTTATCAAAGGTAAACTGAAGATCTCCCGATGCGAGATCACCCCCAGAAGATACGGAATTTATAATTACGCAGTTCATAATTAATTAATTACTTCTGATAAAAAATAATCTACTCGATACGGGGGGTCTGGGTAAGGGGGATTTCTGCATGTTCTGCAATGTTCTTCATTCTAGAATTTGTGCACTGGAGATCCACATCCCTCAGACCCCCCGGATTGAGTAATTAATTTTTTATCAGAGGTAAACTGAAGATCTCCCGATGTAGAAATCTACCCCCCAGGGAGTACGAAATTTATAATTATGCAGTTTATGATTAATTGTCAGATTATAAATTGAACACATTTACTTGGACATAGCTAATTTTAAAAAACTTGGAATATGCTTAAGTATTTAATTCACTTTTAATAAAAACAAATTAGTTAAACCGGGGGGTCTGGGGGGTGTGGAACACCCTCCAGTGCCTCTGCAACGGATATCTTCAGTTTACTTCTGATATAAAATAAACTACTTAATCCGGGGTGTAGAACACCCTCCAGTGCTTCTGCAACATTTTCTAATAAAAAGAAACTTGATCGGAAGGATTAGGGGTGTGAAACACTCTTCAGTACCCAAATATTACAATGCAGGTGTAAACATATTAATTGTTTGAAAATTTAGTAGAAGTTTTAGTTTTCTTAAAAAGTTATGACATATTCTTGGGAGCCAGCAAGAACGGGCAAAGCAAAAATAAATGATGTACTATCATGCATAAACGATTATTAAGATTATTTTTAAAATTGGGAGGAGGAGCTAGCAGGTCCCAGCACCCCTCCCCAAACTAATTTTCTAAATAATTCAAAAACAAAAAAGTTAATACATTTACACTTTTAAACTTTTTAAATTAAAAATTTGCAATGGAAGAGACTCAGGACATGCATTTTATTCAAACTTAACCAATCAGACCACAACGAAATAACCAAACTCACAACAAAACAAATTAAACACTTGATTGGTTATTTCGTCAACTAACAATTAACAAAATTAACTAAGAAATCTAAATTTAAAATTTTAATTAACTGATTATTATTAAACTAGCAACGACCAAAACTTTTAATTAGTAAAATAATGACCGCCAAAGGTCTATTCAACGTTTAAAATTAAAAAATGTTAAGAAAACCACTGATGTAAGTTAATTTGCTATCAAATAATTATTAGTGAAAACACGTGTCTTATCTATGATACACATTTACCGTAGCGCATGCTCATAAGCTAGGTTCAACTTCATGTAATTTACCAAAATTTACTAACTTCGTTATACTTCTACTATGCATTTTATAAACTTCTAAGGTTTTTTAAATAATTTTAAGTTATCAGATATCTTTGATAGACATCTCAGACACCCCCCTTTGGAATTTATTTTGAATGTAATTTATCGGGCTTGCCACAACTGGAACTTGAAAAAATGTCTTACCTATATAGGTTATTTGGTGACAGGTTAGGTTATTTGGTGATATTAAAAAAAACATTGTTTTCAGTACAAAAATAACAAAATGTTTATTTAAGATGTACTTTAGTAAAGTATTTACATTTTCAAAAATCTTCACAACATAAATCTGAAAACATAAAGCTGCAGTTTATTAAAATGTTTTTATTTTGTTTCAACGCATCTTACTCGAAAATCCTAATGTGGGATAAAAAATTTTCCTACAAAGTTGTTTATTTTTTTATGCAAAATATGAATCTGCTAAAAAAAATTAAGGTGCCATTTAAAAAACCAAAGTTGACCTTCAAATGACCTTGAAAAGGTCAATAAATTAAGAAAACAATTATGTCATATTCTGTCCCCTTCGCTATCATACAACTTTTGTTCGAAATATTTTTCATCTGACTTTTGGTTTTGAGATATTAATTGCTGGAAGTTTTAAAATTAACACCGGTATAATAAAATCCTCAGCAAACGTGAACTTTAAGTTCCCACTTGGCTAAGGTTATTACAACTACAAATCTAAATTATTTTTCAAAAACAAAGGTGAATTATAATGCCAAATCTATGGCGAATACACTCATATCAAATTATACGTAATTTTATTTGCACGAACTTGACAACAAAATTCGGAATTCAGATACTGCGATTAACCCAAAAAATGTCATTTAATAATGAAGGTTAGGGGGATTTCGTTTTGTTTTGAGTAAACAAGCGCATCATCTGGCTGCCTCACATTTAACTATGAATGTAGACCATTTACTCTATCTGCTAGAAAAAAATTGGACTATTTTGGCAATAGGATATTATGTGGTTAATTTTATAAAACTATCACCAAATAACCTATATCACCAATTTACCTTACCTTACCCTACTTCTATATACTTAACACGTATTTTACCTACTTTACACGTACTTTGTGTATTTTACCAGTACTTCACAAGTATTTCTTGTACTTCACAAGTACTTCATGTATTTCATGAGATTTCATGTACTTTAAGGTGCTAGATCAATAGGCGTTGAGCTGGTGTCAAGCAAATCTCAAAACTAATAATCGCAGAAAGTTGAAATTTTCAGAGCATACTTAAAATTCTATTTTACTTAACGCCTGCTATTTTTATTTAAAAAATTTAATATAAAAATTTTTTGTAAGTTTTCAGTAAAATACACTTTTGTTATAAATATAAAATAGGAGGCGTAAAGTAATGCCTACCATACTAATCAATCGAAAAAAAATACGATTATCTTTTTGGTTTGCCTTATTTGCTTGACACTAGAATTCACGCAATCTACATGAAATTTCAAATTGGCGCCATGGCGTTACGTCAAATTTCAGTTCAAGCAATTTCAAAGAGAGGTCAGCATTCAAATTTGAAGCAATGACACAAACCATAATACCTATTGTGTAAAATCAGGTAAAATATAAGCGGTCATTTAAACACTTAAGCCACCCCATAGTTGCCGTAATTTATAAGCTGTCTTTTACCTGGTTCTAATGCCTATATCAAGTACATAATACTCGTATAATATTTTGTTATAATAATATTTTTTTTAAATTTAATTAAAAACCCGAAAATAATTATTGAGCCGCTACGCGGAAAACCACCTAAATAGTGTACAGGGTTAACAACAAGGGAACGTAGGAGAATAAATAAAAACAATTTTATTGACATTTACATTCCTCAAGAAAACAGAGGCCGGACTCAGTACAATTTTAAGTACTATCATATCAGAACCGGCCTATCCCAAATTTGTGCGGATCATTAATTTCACAATAATTACAAAACCGCTACTACTGTAAAACTAATTTATTATGCAGTATGTTACGGTCCTGTTTTGCCAGGGATACTTTTATTACTTTGAAGATTCCTTTATAGTAATTTTATAAAACTCAATATGCGGCAACACAGTTTAAATTTTAAATTTAATTTTCTAAATATTAGTTATCGCCAAGTGTTAGATTGAAAATTATCAGCTGTTGATTTCGAATTCTGAAAGTTGTGCGTATTGCAAGACGTAGCGGTGAATGGTGCTTTTCTAATACCGGTGATAATTTATTCTTAATGCACTGCAACCTGCTGAAAATCTTTTAGATTGTCAGAAGCAGATACTAGAAAATCTGTTGAATGAAGCTTTGTTTGAACTGCCAGGTAGTAAACTCGGTTACACCCATTTGGTGCAACACGAAATAAAAACCGAATCACCTCCAATAAAACAAAGATACTACCCTATATCGCCTATCCTTCAAAAACATGTAGATATAGAGCTAGATAAGATGTTGGCCGAAGATATCGTGGAACCTTCGAACTCGGCGTGGTCTTCGCCAATTTTGCTTGTTAAGAAAAAAGACCAAACGTATCGATTTTGCGTAGATTTCCGCCGTCTTAACGCAGTTAGCACCCCCGACGCTTATCCTTTACGTAACGTTACTAATATTCTGGATCAATTAGGCAATGCAAAATATTTAACGACTTTAGACATTAAGTCTGCGTTTTGGCAGATTCTTATTGCAGAGCCTTCTCGAAAATATACAGCCTTTGTCGTACCTAACCGTGGTCTTTTCCACTTTAAACGTATGGCGTTCGGTTTGCATAACGCTCCCGCTACTTGGAGCCGTCTAATACAAAAGATTATCAGTCCTGACTTAGAACCTTATGCTTTCAGCTATTTAGATGACATAATTATCGCAACACCCACGTTTGAGAAGCATATAGACGTTTTAAAGCAGATTTTAAGAAACTCAAAGAAGCCAACCTTACGCTAAATCGCGATAAATGTCATTTTTGTAAACCAGAACTCCGCTATTTAGGGTATGTAGTAAACAAAAACGGTTTGTCGGTAGATCCTGACAAGGTTGAGGCAATCTTAAAGATTCCTCCTCCTTCAAATGTTAAAGAAGTCCGACGGGTTATTGGTATGGCGTCTTGGTACAGACGGTTTGTGCCAAATTTTTCAGCTCTTATAGCACCTTTGACAAATCTATTGCGTAAAATCAGAAATTCTTATGGACCGAATCGTGTAATCAGTCCTTAAACACGTTAAAAGAGCATCTGATATCTAGCCCAGTTTTATCTTGTCCCGATTGGAGCCTACCTTTTGTCGTGCAAACGGATGCAAGTGATTATGGCCTTGGTGCAGTTTTAACGCAACAACATCCCGAAGGCGAAAAGTAATCAGCTACATTAGTAGGTCACTTACAGGCTGCGAGCGTAAATATAGTGTGACCGAAAAGGATGTTTAGCCGTCATTCACGCGATAGAGAAATTAAGACCTTATCTCGAAGGAGCCAAGTTCACGGTCGTCACCGACCACTATAGCTTAAAATGGCTTAATAATATCAAAGATCCTATTGGTCGTATCGCTAGATGGGCTGTAAGATTACAGCAATTTGATTTTGAAATCGTACATCGGGCCGGTAAACTCAACGTTGTTCCCGATGCGTTGTCTCGTTCGGTCCCTATTATTGACGCGGTTGATATTGCTCCAGCCGACAACGAACCTCGCGATAAGTGGTTTGTAAAATGCGCGAAAAGGTAGAAGCTACTCCATATAAGTTTCCTCTATGGCGTATTTTGGATCTAAAATGTACAAACTCGTTGGTCGAAATAGCATAGACTTGACTAACGGCCAAGACCGTTGGAGGAGGTAATTCCCAAAGAAAAGCGTACCCAAATTATCAATCGATGTCACGATTTTCCGACATCTGGGCACATGGGCGTTCACAAAACATACCATCGCGTAATGCAAAATTTTATTGGCCCAAGATGAGACACGATATTGCCGCTTATATCAGGCGTTGTGAGGTTTGCGCGCGTGCCAAACCCGAGCAAAAGGCCTCAGTGGGTACGATGGGAGGTCATTCCCAAATTTCTAGTCCCTGGGAGGTTATTTGCACAGACATCATTGGCCCTCTTCCCGCTCTACCGTGGATATAACTTTATCTTAGTCGTTGCCGACTGTTTCAGTAAGTTTACGTTAACGTTTCCCATGCGCACGGCGACAGCTAAGAACGTGGTTAAACACATAGAGGAAGACGTATTCCTTATGTTCGGCGTTCCCGCATTATTATCTGTGACAACGGTGTGCAATTCCGCAGTCGTGACTTTGGTGACTTGGTCACGAAGTACGGTAGTACTATTTCTTTCACGCCAAATTATCATCCCCAGGCCAATCCAACTGAAAGAATAAACCGCGTCTTGAAAACGGTGCTGTCATCGTACGTGAAAGAAAATCACAAAAATTGGGACAAATATTTGTCGGCCGCAGCGTGCGCAATTAGAACTGCTAAACACGAGGTGACGGGATACACCCCTTACTTTATAAATTTTGGTAAAGAAATGATTTTAGAGCGCACCGAACTAAACGATGGGAAAGATTTGTCATTTGCTAGGGACCAAGATTTAAGATGTCGTTCAAATAATTTCACTAAGATCTATGCTAGTATTACGTCTCGACTAACGAAAGCGTACGAAAAGTCAAGCCAGCATTATAATTTACGTCGCCGAACGGCAGATTTTCAGTTAAACCAAAAGGTGTGGAGAAAGAATTTTGTTTTGTCTGACGCAGCTCGGCAATTTACCGCCAAGCTTGCGCCAAAGTTTGTAGGTCCTTATCTTATAGACAAAAGAATTTCGCCTTGGGTTTTTCAACTTAAAGATCTTAATGGGAAACTTTGTGGGACGTGGCACGCAAAAGATTTAAAACCGTTTGTGTGCAGTTAATTTAATGATAATTTCGCTTGTTTTGGTATTTCGATTATGGTTTTCTGATTTGTTTTTTGCTAAGATTATTTGTTATATCGTTATAGTTTTTATATTTTATACTTTTCTGGCGTAGGCCAGCGATCTTACGTTAGTGTAATTTTCTCATCAGCTTCGAAAATTCTTTTTTGGTAAGGGGGGAGTTGTTACGGTCCTGTTTTGCCAGGGATACTTTTATTACTTTGAAGATTCCTTTATAGTAATTTTATAAAACTCCAATATGCGGCAACACAGTTTAAATTTTAAATTTAATTTTCTAAATATTAGTTATCGCCAAGTGTTAGATTGAAAATTATCAGCTGTTGATTTCGAATTCTGAAAGTTGTGCGTATTGCAATTTTTGCACAAAAATCTAGTTTTTTTGGACGTTACAGTGATCCAATTGTTGATTGAACTTTGAGTTTTTTCAATCCAAGTTGTTTGGGATTTATATTGGTCATTGTTTTGGATATATTTTCTGTACCGGCTTTTGTAAGCAATTTTGAGGGGAATTATCCGAACTTCATTGGAAGGATTTATCTGTCCAAGTTTTAACATCCTGGAAGAATCAGAATTATCGCTGAAATTGTTGAAACCCTCCAATAACATCTTCGAGGGTTTTTTTTTTTTGTACCCGTTTTGGTTTCTTTCGTGTGCGAAACCATATCTTTGGATTGCCAATCGAGTTTTTTGAGCTATCGATCGAAAGGAGTCTGGCCAAAGCCTTTTTTTTTTTGGATCCATCACAACTCGTCAATACGAGGTCCGCTCGAATCCTACTCCCGTTACTATCAAACTCGTCCAGCTGTCAAGGACGAAGACTCCAGCAAGTTAAGATTTTTGTTTGTGCCGTCCGATTTAATTTGTTACCTTTTAATTATTATTGCGCGGGTTATCTATATTGGGTCGTTCTTTTGAACATATTTATTTTATCTGAAAGCCAGCTATTTGCTTTGGAAGCTGTGATTTTGTTACAATTCGTGTGCGCCTAGTATACGTATACGGGGTAATTATTTTTAACATAGTATTATAATCGCGTTACAATACAACCTTATTTTTAATCAAAAGGCTAACCCAATATTGCGCTCACTGTATTTTTTTTATAAATTAAATCTTAAAACGGACCAACACGTTGATACTTGCGGCACCAGACTCGGTCCTTTCCTTCCCTCAGGAACCAACTTCGCAGTTGGTTTGGTACCTGCCGTGTTTATTAGTATACAGGGTGGTTGTAAACTGCGTGGCGCCCAAACCACATCTTCACAGCCTGCTCTTTGTAGCGTATCGCTTGGCACTCCTGTATCCCACACCATCGAAAGGAGGAACTGGCTCGTGCTTTACCGTTGGCGTCTCCTGCTCACGAGCTAGCAAAGGGGCAAGTCTTTTGCCAGCCGCCCTGAGATTAGCGGCTGCGGGTTTTAGTTTATTTTACATCTGGGCATTCCAACGCCCAACTAAAACCGTTACAAAATAAAAACCATACCAAAAATGTCCATTTTATCCCCGAGCTATTCTAAAATTGCTGGTCTACCTAATATTTTAGATTACGAGCCGCCCTGAAGTATTTGTACATATTTTTGGCACTGCTACGTATATTATTTGTATATATTTATTAGAAACATTAGTACATAAAGTACATAAAATAATGATTTTTTATATTAAATTCTTTTTCTTGTTTATTAAAAATACAGAAGGTAATTGATTAGCTGTGCGAAAAAGTCACTGTAGCAGTTTCACCCTGTAATACAGAATTAATACAGGGTGTCTAAAATTTGAGAAACCCTGTGTGTACCGGATAAAACTGCTAAGGGCAAGTTGTATAACAGGAGTTAATCCTAGGATCACGTTGTTCTTTAAATTATGTTTGGTGATTGATTGAAAATTTAGAAATCAACCAATTAAAAAAAAATGGGGACTCATGAAGCCCAACCTTTAAATTTTAAAAATTACTTTTTTAACAGTATTGACAACATTAAATTATTAAAGACTGTAAATAGAAAATCGAGATTATCGAAAGTTTCTTCAAAAGTAAAAAGCAACCTCTGCACGTAAAGTTCATAAAAGAAAATCTCAAAGATCCCAATCGGAGGTACTACTTGTAGAAGGAAATAATGAAAATATTACGGAATCGGAAATTCAAATATTGCCTACGGAATGCACTTCTTCAACAAATTATACAGCAACTAATCCATCTGTAAAACGTAAATTGGTGTTTCCTGGTTTAGATAATTTGCCAGAAACTTATTCAAGTTCAGAAAGAGACGAAGAATATGATAGCATAATGCAACACGAGTTATGCATAGAACCGGACCTTAGCTCGACTACTGTATATCTGGATGGTGGATGGTCAAAACGATCATACGGTCATAATTATAACGCAGCATCTGGAGTGGCAGTTATAATTGGGAAATTCACTAAAAAAGTTTTGTTTATGGGGGTGCGAAATAAATACTGTACTGTTTGTGCCAGGGCAGCTAAAAAAGATGAAGAACCGAAAATCCACGATTGCTTTCGTAATTGGTCTGGCAGCTCTTCCGCTATGGAGCAAGATATAATAGCTCAAGGTTTCTGTTTTAGCGAAGAACAACATGGCATTAGATACAAAAATTTATAGCAGATGGTGATTCAAGTGTTTTTGTGCTATCAAAAACATGTAGCTATGGCGAGTCTATTACCAAAATAGAATGTGCAAACCATGCTATAAAAAATCATGGTAAAAAACTATATAATTTGAAAAAAGATAAGGCGTTATCTGATGTTGCTCGGAAGCAACTTACAAAAAAAATAATTGAGGATCTTCAAAGTATTGCTCAGTCATCTATTTATAACTGCAGTTTTGAAGATAACCCACTAGAGTCACTTAGAGAAGATTTTCAAATTGGCTTTAATCACACATTTGGGGATCATTCAAAATGCAAGCCATATTTCGGTTGCGAAAATAAAGATACCTTAAATAGCAATATAGAAGCAATAAAACAATCGGGCTTGTATCATCATATTGACGAAGCTATAGAAAATTTGCTGAAGAAATCACATATGCTCATCGATAATGAAACCAATAATCGAGCAGAATTGTTTATGAGCATTCTGGCAAGGTTTAATTGTGGTAAACGGCTAAATTTGAGTGGACGAGGTTCTTTTGATATGAGGTGTGATTTGACGGCACTGAGATATAATTTGGGACCATTGTGGCATGTAAATTCGTACAAGCGCGAAGTAGGAATGAGCCCCGGAAAATATTTTCAAAATTATATCGACAGATCTGTTCGAAGCAAAACTTTGAGTGCCACGAAACCCCGAAAAATAGTCGTAGCGTAATTAAGTTGCCGGTTTTAGAAAAAAATGTGGATTATGGAGCATATGCAAAACAAGTGGAACCTACACTAGAAGAAGTAGAAATATCAAAGAAGCGCATTTTGGAAAAACTGCATGTAACTGAAGAACAACGTAACGATATTGCTATGTCAACAACAAAGCAATTTGAAAATGATCGTTACAGAGCAGAAAAAAATCGTCTCACGGCATCAAGATTTGGCGCAGTGAAAGCTAGAAGAAACACGACCAGATGTCATGGACTTGTAAAAGACATACTTTATCCATCCGAGTTTCAATCTGAATCCACTTTATTTGGGAAAAGATATGAAACAGTTGCTCTGACCATATTAGCAAAACAGCTTGGCATTGAAGAGGTGACAAAAGCAGGTTTGTATATTGACACAAATAATTGCTTTTAGGTGCATCTCCAGATGGGCTAGTTGGAAATACACATTGTGTTGAAGTTAAATGCATACCAAAATTAATTAAAAGAATCTTACTCTAAGACAAGGCACAGAAAAAGCTTACGTGTTTAAAAATAAACGAAGATGGTCTTATGGAATTAAATCGGATCATGCCTATTATTATCAAGTCCAAGGCCAGATGAACATTACTGGGAGAAAAATGTTACTTTATGGTCTATGTAACGGACGACGATACTTTCGTAGAGGAAATTTCGATAGATCGGGATATGTGGCATAACGTCTTGCTTCCTAAGTTGACAAAATTTTATCATGATTGTGTATTGGAGGAAATAGTCAGAAGAAGATATCTTAGAAACATGAAGTGTTACGATCCGCCATGGATCGAGTTAGCTATCTCCGAAAAATCGGAAAGGTCGACTACAAAAAACAAAAAATTAGCAACATAAATATAATTGCAAATCTAAAAATTTGTCAGTTTATTTTATTTTAGTAAATCTTTACATTTTATCGGTGATTTCTTTTAAATAAATTTTGTTTATACTCAAATTTCGAACTCCTTTATAATTCTAATTTGAAAAGCGTGGTTTACATGCGTCCCTTTTACCTATGCAGGTACTTCTACCTAGCTTACAAAGGTACAATAGTATGAAGATCCAGGTAGGTTCAATTCAAATTTCAAATGTGATTATAATATACCTTTTAAAAGGTGTGCATCTTAGATAAAATAAAATATACAACAACTAGTGACATCTGCAAGATTTTATGAACTAGTCCTATTTATCTTGGGCCTTAAGAGATGTGTACAAAAACTTCACCAGCGGTTAACCCCTCGGCAAAAATATTCTGTAATATTTTTTGAAGAACTATTTGATTTATTTAAAAATCGCCTCTGTAACTTTTGACATGAAAGATAATGAATTTGAATTAAAAATCTTAGAAAATTTGCAAATTTTAAATTATGACCTTAGTTGAAAAAATCTGAAAAGATAGATCACTAAAAACTTTATTCGTTACCTAGATTAGATCATAAATTTTTTTTATATTATTAGTATTCGGGTCAGAGTACTATCTAAATAAATAATTAAAGAATTCGTCCGTCGACTGCAGAGTTCTTATTTATCTACTAGTTTTTAATATTTTTTTTAGTTTTAAATTTTAGAAACCACATCTCTATAATCATTTTTTTTTATGAGTTTTTAACTATGCAATTTCTTTTTCTTTTTGAAAGTACAAAGGTATAAGAATTTTTGTAAAATTTTAGCTTATTAGCTATATGTGAAGTGTGGAATGTGCCTTAAGTAGAATATATTGAACTGCAGGCAAAATATTTGCTGATGGGATAGATACATACTAATGAAACATGTTTAGAGGTAATCAACCCTAAAAACGCTGATTACGTTATTTTTTGTTGATAACCATAAATAATAGTAATTTTGCGAACATACATAATTAGTTGTGAGGCCGATAATTTTAATTCACTCACGGGTGGTAGCTGTGCCGCTCGACAATAAAATTGTTGTTCAAATAATTACTTGTTAATCCAACTGACATTTTTATGAAAAATTTACAAATCGTTTGATAGCCAACGGCTATCCAAATATTTAAATAAAACAGATCTTATTTCAATAATTTGTATTTATAAAGTAAAAAAATTCCTTTTAAAGTTAACGATGGCCCTGGTGGTTTTTCAAGAAATGCAAATAGAAAGATGAAGAAAACAAAATGAAATCAAAAATCGACTGGTAAATAAGAAAATAAAAATGGAAACCTTTGTAAAAGCTCCTTTTTAAGTTTTGCAATTGTTTGGCCTTTTAAATGTGATTCTATGTGCACTAAAAATTTCAACATTTTAGTTTCAGCGGTTAGGGTTGTGAACGATGATGAGTGAAGATAAGCAGCTTTATATATTATTTTTATATATATAGATATATAACTAGCAAGTGAAAATAGCTCTGCGAGGCAGCTCAGCTCACTAAGACAATAGATGTCTGGGGTAAAGAAATTCATTTATAGTTTTAAATTAAAAATTTTTGATATATTCTCCATTTTTTAATATATCACTTTTCAGTTTTTCTGTACTGAAAAACTTCTAACAAAGTATAATTAATAAATAAAATTTAACTCTTCAGATGTTTTATATTTTTAATTTTAATCTCGTATTGGAAAAGTGTACAAGATTTAATTAAATCATCACAAAATTAATAATTAATTAATAATCTAAATTTGGTTAGTATTATTTTTTTAAAGTTCTTTGTTTCTCCGCATGTAGAACAATTTGTTCCAAAATGGGCAAACCTTTTCGGCGACGAGTGAGCTTTTGAAGTTCTTGAGTTCTTGTTTCTAGTTCAATTTCTTCTTCTTCCTCATTACTATCATCAGATAACTCTAACTTTGAAAAATCCGTGCTAACAATCTAAAATATAAATAATTATAGCAAACATGAATTGAATTGTTGGTCAATTGCAATATTGATAAATTACACTAACCTGATAATGACTAAACTCCAAACTAGGATTAGCGCCGCCTGAACTGATTCTACGAATAGCATTTGCAAAGTCATTACATTCCACAGCAGGAAGTACCGCTTTGACAACAAACGTTCGATGGTTTTCATCCAAATCGAGATTATCTAGAATTTTTCCATTGCGTTTATGAACTTCAGAATATAATTTGCCTAAAAATGAAACGAGATTGAAAAAGATACATGGTAAAAAAGTAAATAATTAAAATATTTGTAGCATTAAAGTTATTGTTAATGTTAAGGAGAAAAATTACGGAATACAAAATATTGAAAGACTCGTAAATATAACCAACATTTAATTTTGAAAAACAAATTAAGTTATATCGCAGTTTAGTGTTTAATTATTTATAAAAGTACTTACCTAAGCCCAAAGCATCGGTTTGTATGTTGGTGGACAACATAGGTTCCATTAAAACTGGATTTTGAGCCATAAATGTATCTCGATACAAAATGTTGAAACTTTTTAATAATCCATTTCCGAATGCTCCATCTTCAGAAAGAAGTGTTGCATAGTCACAATTTAAATTTAATTCATTTATAACAAAAGCACAATTCATCAAAGGTTCTTCACAAAGCGGGCCGGATTTAATTATTTTCTAAAGCCATTAATCAAAATTTATGAAAAAGTATTCTGACATCGTGCTCATCTGGATTTGCAAAATATGACATTTGTAATTAGGAACACAATTCATTAATAAGTTAACATTTCCATTAGCATCTGATACACTTAAAACGTTTTCAATATCCCAATTAAAATTTGACTTTTCAAAAGCTTGTTTGAGGTTCTCTTTCAGACGACGCAAAGGTTTATTGATGGATAATTGACTATCAAATTGTTTAATTTCTAAACTACGTAATTTACCATCATTGTATCGTTCTCTTATATCAACAATACTAGGCATTTTGTCATCTTGAATTTTCGCTAATAGCTGAGAGTTACTACGAATTACATCAACAATGTTTTGGGTTATTGGAACAACAGTGGCTTTGATAGTGAGTTCATTATTTTCAGATATAGGAAGATTGAATGAATAAATTTCGTTTTCACCATCAGGGTCTACTGTTTCACGTAACGAATAAATAGGAGGAGAAATATTAAATACAGCACCACCCAATCTGTCTCTCATATCTTCCAAACATTTTTCCAAATGAACTTGTCCAGCTGTAAAATCATATACTCTCCAGATTTATTAAGAGAAACCCTTACACCCGAATCCGTTTGTTCCAATAATCTTAAACTTTGGATTAGATCAGCAAAATTGCTTTGATGAACAGGAGTAATTACATTGCACAATATAGGCTCTATTGCATTTCTGTCAATTATTGGTAACATTGGTAACATATCTGTTAAGGTAGCCGTTCGTTCAAACTCACCATCTAAGCCAACAAACCACAGATATAACCAGCATTAACACAATTTACGCGTTCATATTTACGTCCACATAAGATATACAAACCCGAAATAGTTACTTTCCTGTAATTTTTCTCATGCTTTCCATCTGATACGGAATCAGTAAAACATTACCATCTGAATTATGATTCAATACAAATAATTCTTGACCAATATGCATTTTTCCACTGAATATTCTAGTTATGGATATGATTTCAAAACATTTTGGGGAACTTCAGTTGCGTTTGAATAATCATCTCTGGATGGGCAGCTTGTTTCGATAGCAATCTTTTGGACACATAAGCAATAGTTCTTTCAGCATTTGAGCTTTTTTGTAGTACATCAACAATTTGTTCTGTGAGTTTCAGTTACACTTGGAGATAGTAAAAGCCGATCACTATTCAGTAAGTACATAAATCTATCTTTTCGTAAGTCAACTGGTGAGGGTAAGTGAATGAAACAATGTTTCAAAATAACTCTAGACAATGGTTTCCAAGCTTGCAACAATACTTTCAATCTTGATTTTGAATCACCGTGCTGTATCTTTAAGGTATCTTTAATATTCAATTTGGTGATTAAACCGGAAAGTTCTTCAAAGTTTTCTTCGATAACAATCTTTGTGTAAATATTATGAAACATAGATGTTACCAACTGAACAAAAATATTCGTTTTGTTTTTTGCTATAGCTCCCAACTTGATGGTTTTAGTTTTAGAATTGACAAAACAATCGAAATTCCAAAGTTTTGTAGTCAGGCTATGTAAATCCTCATCTTTAATAACGGGAAGATAAATTTTGGCAATATCCTCTAGAGTAAAACCCCAGCCATCGATTGCGCTAGCAAAAATTACATTCCCCAATTCGGGCGAAAAGTAAGCGCCGCTGCTTTCTTTTTTTTCTACATCGTGTTCTGCAGAAGACATTTCGAGATGGCTTAAAGATGCTATAAAAGCATTGCAATCTTCGATTGCGCGTATAATAGAGAAAAACATCTCTGTACTGGTGAGTTTTAAATCAAGAATCAACCGGTCAATTTTATTGACCACCAATAACATTTCAAGCCTTTCGTCATAACTGTGTTTGATGGCATCTCGAGTTTGAGCACAAACGCCTTCAACGACATCAACTGCAATTATAGCACAATCGCAGAGCCGAACCGCTGCAGTTACTTCTGTCGAAAAATCAATATGTCCAGGAGTATCAATTAAATTTAAAATTACTGGTGTAGTTTTTTCCACGCCATCTTTTTCGGTTAGCTGATCTACAAGCAAAACAGCGCTACTTTTCATGGTAATTCCACGTTCTTGTTCATCTTGTCTATTATCTAAAAACCTTATGGTACCAGCACTTTTCCTGCTTACTAAACCATTGAGAGATAATAAAGAATCTGATATGGTAGTTTTTCCGTGATCCACATGTGCTAGAATACAAACGTTTCTAATGTGTTCTGGTCCCATATCTTGCGAATTAAACGATTTTCGGACATTTTAAAATTTCTAAATAAACAAATAAATGGATTATAAAACTAGAGCTAAACGAAACGCCGAAGGGTGTACCCTCACATTTAGAATAATAAGCGTTGCGGGAATGAAGCACACCGTCAATAACACATTTTAAAATTTAATGATAAAAACAATATGGAGGTACCAAATATGTATAACAATTCACTTACCAAAAAACAAATTTTTTACTAAATCACGATTTCACAATTACCAAAACTCACTTAAATAAAACAAATTTATTGAATTTGAATAGCCCCATACATACTTATATATATATAAATTCGCATTAACATCTTAATGTTGACAGTTCTGTCAAAAATTTAAGGGTAGGCTCCATAAGTCCCCTCCATCTTTTTTTTCAAATAATTGATATTATAAATGATCATCCAAACGCGCATGTCAGCACTGTATAATATTTACGTGACGTCTTTTTAAATGACATAAGCCATTTTGTTTTAGTAAATAGTACAATGTCAAACAGGGACATGGTCAAACATACAACAACAACATATTGCAACAACGCGTTTACATTCTTTGAAAAGTACTAATAACAAAATTCGTGATTATTTTGGTAGAATAATCAATCTTCAATCTAAAGATTCAAAGATTGAAATCTTCGTGTTATTCGGAAAAGATCCTTACACTCAAAAAGTTAGTGTTTGAGCAAATGTTGACAAGATATTGATGAGGGACAAAATATCGTTAACCGTGATTGTTTTGGACGCCACTGGTGCGTCAACTTTTCAAAAGTTTCTCGTAATGAGCGCAGATGGCGTTCTTAGTCATAAACAACTCTTTTAAAACAGTAGCAGGTACGCAAGAATGATGTTCACACAAAACTGAAGAAATCGAAAAAATAATATTTACAGAAACCGGGGGGTTCACCAGTATATTTGGTGTATATGTTACGGTCAATGACGACAATTCGGCCATTAACGTCAATGGCCGGTCAATGACGTCAATGCCCACTTACGTTGGCCATTGACGTTAATGCCCGGCCAATAACGATAATGACCAAGCATTTTGGGCAATGATGACATTTAAAATTTCATATGTAGTTTTTACATCATTGTCCGGGCAATGACGTCATTGCCCAATACAGAGTGGGCAATGATGATATTACTATTGTACGGTGAGGAATGTTGTATAACAAAACTAGTATCATTTTAGTTGGCGATTTTTTTATAGAGATTAAGTATTATTAAGTAATTACCAACTTAAAAATATATCTAATAAGTTAAATAAAGAAGTTACGAAAAACAATTAAAACGAAAAACGATTAAAACGAAAAAGGAATTGAACATAACAGAAATGGATAACAAAGATCTCGATGAAATGCGAAAGCGATTTAATGAACAAATTAACCTAGCAATACAAGAAAAACGTGATGATAATAAATCGTATTTAGACGTTGGTGAATACAACAACCGAATTGGTGAAGTTAAAGAGGCGAAGACTTTACTTTTACAAGAGGGGTCTAAGAAAACAACGAAGCATTATAGGATGGTGCGTAAATATGATGTAATTACTATAAATGGAAAAGAGCGCCTAATCAAACCTGTTGCTGAAAGTAATCTATCAAAAGTTTTGTATTATGCAACAAATGAAGAATTGTTTGATATTATCCATAATGCTCACCTGGCAATCGGACATGGTGGAAGAAATAGAATGGTAGCCGAAATAAGTAAACACTTCTGCAATATTACCAAAGAATTGTATGCCTTTTTGACATTTTCCAAAATTTTGGGTTAGTTACACCATTTATAACTCCGGAACGGCTGGACCGATTTTAATGATTTTTGATTTGTTGGATTCGTCTCCGCCTCAAATAGCAGAGTAATTCGGAAAAATTCACGAAAAAAAATAAAATTAATATAAATAAAAATCAAATCAAAATACGTGGAATGTTCACGTGTCGACAAACCATCCGCTTTATTTGTTCTTGCGCCTGATAATAAAAAAAAATGTCGTATATCACAAGGTGTTTCACTGAAGAGAATCAACTCGAGTGAAACTAATGCAAATTAGCAACCATGCAACAATGCGAACCAAAGCAAAATACATAGCTTCAATAAAGCAGATGTCTTGCTGAGAAAATAAAAAATTTTCGTTTTATTTTTTTTTATACAGGGTGTCCCCGTGACCGTGGAGAACCTTTGAGGTGGTGATAAAGGACACTTTTCTAAGACAAATTTTCAAATAAAATTTTATATTAGTAATTCCAAAAGTATTTTTGGTTTTAATTATAGTAAAGCATTCCGAGTAAGATACGCTTTGGGGTTGGATTTTATGGGTTAGGTTAGGTTAGTTTATGATCATCCTTTTCATATACATTTTTTTTATTTTATTATAATCATCTACTGCTACGTAAGGTGGAATTCTCGACTTACCGCTATGTGACCTGCATATTTTTACTTACTTCTCTGAAATAAAACTTCTCTACTCGCAATGAAACTTAATTTGATTTGAAGCTCAAACATTTATTTTGAATTTAAAACAGATACTAAATTCTCGCACGTCTTATATTAAAGCAATTTACCCTAAAGACAAACAAACAACTTAATTCTACCCCTATGTTAATTAAATTACCCACAAATTATAGCTATTGTTACCACACTAAACATGTCTTTTATTTTTGCAATACCCTGTATTCTTCATGAATTTTCTAATGTACCAATTGCGCATGGCACTAAGTACGTTGAACTTTGCGATAATCGCACTTAAGATTGAAGCCTCGCAAGTCATCTGCGCCCCACAAATGAAATAGTTTTTGTAGTTTGAAATTTTACCTTATTTGACGAACTGCAATTTAATCTGTTGATCGTTCTGCTTGCTTACTTCGAGCTTTCTTTCCTTAACCCCGTAATTCATCAGGTGAGTTTTTCTTTCTTGTTGCATAACCAAAACCTCGTGTTGAATTTTCTTGTAGGTCTCTTCGTTTCTTTATTAAACTATCCCAACTCACTTTTAATCAATTCGCCGTGTACCATTCGCTTCCGGCTTCCTCGTAAGTATTTTCTTTTAATTTTTTTAACTTTTTCTTCCCAAATTGTAATTTTAGTTGCGGAGCACAATTTAACACGTCGTCACCTCATCGCATCTCAGAGAGAGTCCTTTTTCAATTATTTTTCATGGCACACCAATTTATTTTCACTTTCGATTGTTTATACAGGATGTAACAAAGGTAATGTGCATGCAAATTTCACTTTTATAAAATGTTTCTCTTTTTCTATAATCTATTGTTCACATTAAACATCTATAATCACCTAATTAATTTACAAAACTCTTAAACCTATTCAAATTATACTATTTACATCTCTAATTAATTAAATTTTTAGATAGCTGTGAAATTTTACCATTTTGTAAATTTCGATGTAACCCTGGCGCCATCTTTTAATAGTTTCCCTCAACTTTTTTAATTATTTAAGTTTAAATTCAAAATAACTTTTAATTAATTAATTTGACTCAAGGTTTGTATTGAATTCGTTAATTTACTTATAAAAAAATTTTATTTCAATTCATTTTAGGTGCACAAATTTGCCAAATGCCGAACAACTTGAATTTCCGATAACTAAGTGACCCGATTAAAGCTTTCGACGCTTCGCTCCTTCTCGTGACTGTGCCAACTCATATTCTACACTGCAATTACAGTTTACAACACAGCAAACATGACACTACATATAATTTCTCCGAGGCTCCGAGCAGCTTCCAGTCTTAATTTTGTTGTATTTAAATTTGTTTTCTCAATAAAAACGCACATAATGAGATTTTATACGAATTACTACATAAAATTCATTTATCTAAAAATTTTAAATTGAAATTACGTTTCTTCAAAGCTTGAAAATTTTAAGTTTTTCTTTCTGTATTAATTAAGCTGACTAGTCGAAAGCAAAATCCGAGGGGTCAACCGCTACAGAAAATTGTGTACAATTAACTTCACACTTCACGTACTTCATCATAATTCTCCATATTTCTTCGTACTTCATATAATTCAGCAGTAATTCACGGAACTTCACGTACTTCACCAGTAATTCATCGCACGTCATCAATAATTCACGGTACTTCACCTACTTCATTGTATTTCGCGTACTTTATCGGTATTTCAGAGACTTACCGTGATTCCAAAATTTGTGCACTGGAGGGTGTTCCACACCCCAGACCCCCCGGATTGAGTAATTAATTTTTTTCAGAGGTAAACTAAAGATCTCCCGATGCAGAGATCTCCCCCACCGCCCAGAAGGTACGGATTTATAATTACGCAGTTCATAATTACTTGTCAGATTACGAATTCAACACATTTATTTGGCCATAGCTAATTTTAATAAACTTGAGATATGCTTAAATATTTACCTCACTTTTAATAAAAATAAATTAGTTAAACTGCGAGGTTTGGGGGGTGTGAAACACCTTCCAGTACCTCTAGAACGGGAAATCTTTAGTTTACTTCTTACAAAAAATAAACTCAATCTGGGAAGAACACTCCCCAGTGCCTTTGTAACGGGAGATCTTCAGTTTACTTCTGATAAAAAATAATCTACTCGATCCGGGGGTCTGGGAGGGGATTTCTGCAAGTTCTGCAATGTTCTTCATTCTAGAATTTGTGCACTGGAGTTCCACACCCTCAGATCCCCCGGATTGAGTATTTTATTTTTTATCATAACTAAGCTGAAGATCTCCCGTTGCAGAAATCTGCCCACCAGGGGGTACGGAATTTATACTTATGCAGTTTATGATGAATTGTCAGATTATAAATTGAACACATTTACTTGGACATAGCTAATTTTAAAAAACTTGGAATATGCTTAAGTATTTAGTTCACTTTTAATAAAAACAAATTAGTTAAACCGGGGGGTCTGGGGGGTGTGGAACACCCTCCAGTGCCTCTGCAACGGGAGATCTTCAGTTTATGATTAATTGTCAGATTATAAATTGAACACATTTACTTGAACATAGCTAATTTTAACAAACTTGGGATGTGCTTAAGTATTTAATTCACTTTTAATAAAAACAAATTAGTTAAACCCGGGGGTTGGGGTGTGGAACACTCTCCAGTGCATCTGCAACGGGAGATCTTCAGTTTACTTCTGATATAAAATAAACTATTCAATCCGGAGGTCTGGGGGGTGTAGAACGCCTTCCAGTGCCTCTGCAACGAGAGATCCTCAGTTTACTTTTGATATAAAATAAACTACTTAATCCGGGGGGTGTGGAACACCCTCCAGTACCTCTGCAACATTTTCTAATAAAAAATAAACTCGATCGGAAGGGTCAGGGGGGTGTGAAACATTCTTCAGTACCCAAATATTATAATGCAGGTAAACATATTAAATGTTTGAAAATTTAGTAGAAGTTTCAGTTTCTAAAAAATTATGACATATTCTTGGGGGAGGCAGCAAGAACGGGCAAAGCAAAAATAAATTATGTACTATCATGCATAAACGATTATTAAGATTATTTTTAAAATTGGGAGGGAGGAGCTAGCAGGTCTCCAGCACCCCTTCCCCCCAAACTAATTTTCTAAATAATTCAAAAACAAAAAAAGTTAATACATTTACACTTTTAAACTTTTTTAATTTAAAAATTTGCAATGGAAGGGACTGAGGACATGCATTTTATTCAAACTCATCCAATCAGACCACAACGAAATAACCAAACTCACAACAAAACAAATCAAACACCTGATTGGTTATTTCGTCAACTAAAAAATTTACTAAATTAACTGAGAAATCTAAGTTTAATTTAATTAATTGATTATTATTGATCTAGCAACGACCAAAACTTTTAAGTAGTAAAATAATGACCGGCAAAGGTCTATTCAACGTTTAAAATAAAAAAATGTTAAGAAAATCCACTGATGTAAGTTAATTTGCTATCAAATAATTATTATTGAATACACGTGTCTTATCTATGATACACATTGACCGTAGCGCATGCTCATAAGCTAGGTTCAACTTCATGTTTTTTACCAAAAATTTACTAACTTCGTTATACTTCACTTGTACTTCTATATACTTAACACGTATTTTACCTACTTTACACGTACTTCGTGTATTTTACCAGTACTTCATGTACTTCACAAGTATTTCTTGTACTTCACAAGTACTTCATGTATTTCACATGAGATTTAACTTCTCGGCAAAACTATTCTGTAATATTTTTTTGAAGAACTATTTTATTTCTTTAAAAATTGCCTCTGTAACTTTCCACGTGAAAGATAACGAATTTGAATCGAAAATCTGAGAAAATTTGCGAATTTTAAATTATGACCTCCGTTGAAGCTTTTCGTTAAAAACGAAAAAATCTAAAAAGATAGATCACTAAAAACTTTATTCGTTACCTAGATTAGATCATAAATTTTTTTTATATTATTAGTATTCGGGTGAGAGTACTATCTAAATAAATTATTAAAAAATTCGTCCGTCGACTGCAGAGTTCTTATTTATCCACCAGTTTTTAATTTTTTTTTAGGTTTAAATTTTAGAAACCATATCTCTATAGTAATTTTCTTTTATGAATTTTTTAACTATGCAATTTTTTTTCCTTTTTGAAAGTACGAAAGTATAAGAATTCTTGTAAAATTTTAGCTTATTAGCTATATGTGAAGTGTGGAATGTGGAATGTGTGATGGGATAGATACATACTAATGACACATGTTTAGAGGTAATCAACCCTAAAAACGCTGATTACGTTATTTTTTGTTGATAACCATAAATAATAGTAATTTTGCAAATGTAGTTATTTGCGAGTTGTATGCTGATAATTTTAGTTCACTCACGGGTGGTAGCTGTGCCGCTCGACAATGTAATTGTTGACCAAATAATTACTTGTTAATCCAACTGACATTTTTATGAAAAATTTACAAATCGTTTGATAGCCAACGGCTATCCAAATATTTAAATAAAACAGATCTTATTTCAATAATTTGTATTTATAAAGTAAAAAAATTCCTTTTAAAGTTAACGATGGCCCTGTGGGTTTTTTTAAGAAATGCAAATAGATAGATGAAGAGAACAAAATGAAATCAAAAATCGACTGGTAAATAAGAAAATAATAAAGGGGACTTTTTGTAAGAAGCTCCTTTTTTAGTTTTTGCAATTTTTCGGACTTTTTAAATGCGATTCTATGTGCACTAAAAATTTCAACATTTTAGCTCCAGCGGTTAAGGTTGTGAACGATGATGAGTGAAGCCTAGCAGCTTTATACCGGGTGTTTATTTTAAAACTTCCAGCAATTAATATCTCAAAAACCAAAAGTCAGATGAAAAAATGTTTTGAACAAAAGTTGTATGATAGCGAGGGGACAGAATATGGCATAATTGTTTTCTTAATTTATTGACCTTTTCAAGGTCATTTGAAGGTCAACTTTGGTTTTTTAAATAGCACCTTATTTTTTTTTAGCAGATTCATATTTTGCATGAATATATAAACAAGTTTTGTTGGAAAATTGTTTTTATCCCACATTAGGATTTTCGAGTAAGATGCGTTGAAACAAAATAAAAATATTTTAATAAAATGCAGCTGATTATATCGAAATTTATTTTTTTAAGTTAGAAGGCTGTTATTGCTTTTGTTATTATTCAACTTGAATAATTTTAGGACAATGAAAACAAAACACTGTCAAAACAAATAAATTGACATTAGTTTCTTCAACTATTGTTAGTTTTGTGATTTTCAGTGAGTTTTATTTTTCCCGTTCGCTTTAGATCTGATAAAAGTTCGCAATTAGATCATTAAAATGGTTTATACTGTAGAAGAAAGAATCGAATTAATTTTCTTGTACGGAGCTCAAAATGAAAATGCTGCAAGAACTGCAGAATCTTATAACGCGAGACAACCTGGTAGAAATGTCTCTCATAGGTATGTTATAGACCTTGTTTCAAAATTTCGGGAAACAGGATCCGTCAAAATAAAACACGCAAGAATTCTACTAGAATATTGGATGACTTAGCTCAAATTGAAGTTATAGGCCATTATGCTTCAAATCCTAATAGTTCGGTGCGTGAAGTTTCTGCTATTAGTGGTCTATCAGTGGGCACTGTTCATAAGGCGCTAAAATTGCATAAATTTCACCCATATAAAATGCAGATTCATCAAACTTTGACCGAGGATGATCCAGACAGACGAGTGGAGTTTAGTGAAGAAATGCTTCAATTATTAACTACACATCCACATTTATTGAAATCGACTTGTTTTTCTGATGAGTCAACCTTTTTTTAAATGGATTTGTCAATAAACACAACTGTCGATATTGGTGTGAGGAAATCCTCATGTGTTTACTGATGGACATACACAGTGACCGCAGAAGGTAAACTTAAACCAAAGTTGACCTTCAAATGATCTTGAAAAGGTCAATAAATTAAAAAACAATTATGCCATATTCTGTCTTCCGCGCTATCATACAACGTTTGTTCGAAACATTTTTTATCTGACTTTTGGTTTTTGAGATATTAATTGCTGGAAGTTTTAAAATGAACACCCGGTATATTATATAACTAGCAAGTGAAAATAACTCTGCGAGGCAGCTCAGCTCACTACCTACCTCACTAAGACTTTAGTTTTAATTTAAAAATATTGTTGATATATTCATCATTTTTTTTAATAAATATGTAGTAATACATCACTTTTCAGTTTTTTCTATACTGAAAAAACTTGATAACAAATTACAAATAATCAATAAAAATTTAACTCTTCAGATGTTTTATATTTTAATTTTAATCTCGTTTTGGAAAAGTGTACAAGATTTAATTAAATCATCACAAAATTAATAATTAATTAATGATGTGAATTTGGTTAATATTATTTTTTTAAAGTTCTTTGTTTCTCCGCATGTAGAACAATTTGTTCCAAAATGGGCAAACCTTTTCGGCGACGAGTGAGCTTTTGAAGTTCTTGAGTTCTTGTTTCTAGTTCAATTTCTTCTTCTTCCTCATTACTATCGTCAGATAACAATAACAGATAACTTTGAAAAATCCGTGCTAACAATCTAAAATAAAAACATAAATAATTATAGAAAACATGAATTAAATTCTTGGTGAATTGCAATATTGATAAATTATACTAACCTGATAATGACTGAACTCTAAACTCGGATTAGCGCCTCCTGAACTGATTCTACGAATAGCATTTGCAAAGTCATTGTTCACATTCCACAGCAGGAAGTACCGCTTTGACAACAAATGTTCGATGGTTTTCATCCAAATCGAGATTATCTAGTATTTTTCCATTGCGTTTATGAACTTCAGAATATAATTTGCCTGAAATTGAAAAACATACATGATAAAAAGGTTAATAATCCGCCAATTAAAATATTTGTAGCATTAAAGTTATTGTTAATGTTAAGGTGAAAAATTACGGAATACAAAATATTGAAAGACTCGTAAGTATAACCAACATATAATTTTGAAAAATAAATTAAGTTATATCGTAGTTTAGTGTTTAATTATTTATAAAAGTACTTACCTAAGCCCAAAGCATCGGTTTGTATGTTGGTGGATAACATAGGTTCCATTAAAACTGGATTTTGAGCCATAAATGTATCTCGATAGAAGACGTTGAAACTTTTTAATAATCCATTTCCGAATGCTCCATCGTCAGAGAGAAGTGTTGCATAGTCACAATTTAAATCTAATTCATTTATAACAAAAGCACAATTCATCAAAGGTTCCTCACAAAGTGGGCCGGATTTAATTATTTTTCGGAAGCCGTTAATCAAAAATTTATAAAAAAGTATTCTGACATTATGCTCATCTGGATTTGCAAAAATATGACATGTGTAATTAGGAACACAATTCATTAATAAGTTAACATTTCCATTAGCATCTGATACACTTAAAACGTTTTCGGCATCCCAATTAAAATTTGACTTTTCAAAAGCTTGTTTCAGGTTCTCTTTTAGGCGATTCAAAGATTTATTGATGGATAATTGACCCTCAAATTGTTTAATTTCTAAACTACGTAATTTACCATCATTGTATCGTTCTCTTATATCAACAATACTTGGCATTTTGTCATCTTGAATTGTCGCTAATAGCTGAGAGTTACTACGAATTACATCAACAATGCTTTGAGTTATTGGAACAACAGTGGCTTTGATAGTGAGTTCATTATTTTCAGATATAGGAAGATTGAATGAATAAATTTTGTTTTCTCCATCAGGGTCTACTGTTTCACGCAACGAATAAATAGGAGGAGAAATATCAAATACAGCACCACCCAATCTGTCTCTCATATCTTCCAAACATTTTTCCAAATGAACTTGTCCAGCGGTAAAAATCATGTACTCTCCAGATTTATTAAGAGAAACCCTTACACCGGAATCCGTTTGTTCCAATAATCTTAAACTTCGAATTAGATCAGCAAAATTGCTTTGATGAACAGGAGTAATTACATTGCACAATATAGGCTCTATTGCATTTCTGTCAATTATTGGTAACATTGGTAACATATCGGTTAAGGTAGCCGTTCGTTCAAACTCACCATCTAAGCCAACCACACCACAGATATAACCAGCATTAACACAATTTACGCGTTCATATTTACGTCCACATAAAATATACAAACCCGAAATAGTTACTTTCCTGTAATTTTTCTCATGTTTTCCATCTGATACGGAATCGGTAAAAATATTACCATCTGAATTATGATTCAGTACAAATAATTCTTGACCAATATGCATTTTTCCACTGAATATTCTAGTTAGGGATATGATTTCAAAACATTTTTGGGAAACTTCAGTTGTGTTTGAATAATCACCTCTGGATGGGCAGCTTGTTTCGATAGCAATCTTTTGGACACATAAGCAATAGTTCTTTCGGCATTCGAGCATTTTTGTAGTACATCAACAATTTGTTCTGTGAGTTCAGTTACACTTGGAGATAGTAAAAGCCGATCACTATTCAGTAAGTACATAAATCTATCTTTTCGTAGGTCAACTGGCGAGGGTAAGTGTATGAAACAGTGTTTCAAAAGAACTCTAGACAATGGTTTCCAAGCTTGCAGCAACACTTTAATCTTGATTTTGAATCACCGTGCTGTATCTTTAAAGGATCTTTAATATTCAATTTGGCGATTAAACCGGAAAGTTCTGCAAAGTTTTCTTCTATAACAATCTTTGTGTAAATATTGTGAAACATAGATGTTACCAACTGAACAAAAATATTCGTTTTGTTTTTTGCTATAGCTCCCAACTTGATGGTTTTAGTTTTAGAATTGACAAAACAATCGAAATTCCAAAGTTTTGTAGTCAGGCTATGTAAATCCTCATCTTTAATAACGGGAAGATAAATTTTGGCAATATCCTCTAGAGTAAAACCCCAGCCATCGATTGCGCTAGCAAAATTTCATTCCCAATTCGGGCGAAAAGTAAGCGCCGCTACTTTCTTTTTTCACATCGTGTTCTGCAGAAGACATTTCGAGATGGCTTAAAGATGCTATAAAAGCATTGCAATCTTCGATTGCGCGTATAATAGAGAAAAACATCTCTGTACTGGTGAGTTTTAAATCAAGAATCAACCGGTCAATTTTATTGACCACCAATAACATTGCAAGCCTTTCGTCATAACTGTGTTTGATGGCATCTCGAGTTTGAGCACAAACGCCTTCAACGACATCAACTGCAATTATAGCACAATCGCAGAGCCGAACCGCTGCAGTTACTTCTGTCGAAAAATCAATATGTCCAGGAGTATCAATTAAATTTAAAATTACTGGTGTAGTTTTTTCCACGCCATCTTTTTCGGTTAGCTGATCTACAAGCAAAACCGTGCTACTTTTCATGGTAATTCCACGTTCCTGTTCATCTTGTCTATTATCTAAAAACCTTATGGTACCAGCACTTTTCCTGCTTACTAAACCATTGAGAGATAATAAAGAATCTGATATGGTAGTTTTTCCGTGATCCACATGTGCTAGAATACAAACGTTTCTAATGTGTTCTGGTCCCATATCTTGCGAATTAAACAATTTTTCGGACATTTTAAAATTTCTAAATAAAGAAATAAATAGATTATAAAACTAGAGCTAAACGAAACGCCGAAGGTGGTACCCTCACATTTAGAATAATAAGCGTTGCGTGAATGAAGCACACCGTCAATAACACATTTTAAAATTTAATGATAAAAACAATATGGAGGTACCAAATATGTATAACAATTCACTTACCAAAAACAAATTTTTTCACTAAATCACGATTTTACAATACCTAAACACACTAAAATAAAACAAATGTAATGAATTTGAATAGCCCCGTACATACTTATATATATAAATTCGCATTAACATTTTAATGTTGACAGTTCTGTCAAAAAAATTTAAGGGTAGGCTCCATAAGTTCCCTCTATCTTTTTTTTTAAATAATTAGTATTATAAAAGATCATCCAAACGCCTGCATGTCAGCACTGTATAATATTTACGTGACGTTTTTTCAAATGACATAAGCCATTTTGTTTTAGTAAATAGTACAATGTCAAACAGGGACACGGTCAAACATACAACAACAACATATTGCAACAACGCGTTTTCATTAATTAAACTTATTATGACATGAGTGTTCTTTGAAAAATACTCATAGCAAACTTCGTGATTATTTCGGCGTAATAATCAATCTTCAATCTAAAGCTTCAAAGATCAAAATCCTCGTGTTATTCAGAAAAGATACTTACACTCAAAAAGTTACTGTTTGAGCAAATGTTGACAAGATGTTGATGAGGGACAAAATGTCGTTAACCGTGATTGTTTTTGGACGCCACTGGTGCGTCAACTCTTTAAAACTTTCTCGTAATGAACGCAGATGGCGCTCTTAGTCATAAACGACTCTTTTAAAACAGTAGCAGGTACGCAAGAATAATGTTCACACGAAACTAATGATTGTGAAATCTTTCATAATGTAGCACCAATGTCGAAAAAACAATGTTTACAAAAACCGGGGGTTCACCGCCTAGTATATTTGCTGTATATAATTTTGTAAATGATTCGAAATTGTTAGCAAATTTCTGCAATTGTTTGCAAATGTGTGTAAATTTTTGCAAATTTATTCAATTGTTTGAAATTCTGCAATTGTTTGAAAATTTCTGCAATTGTTTGCAAATTTTTGCAATTGTTCGCAAATGTTGTAAATAAATGTAAATGTTTGAAATTGTTTGCAAATATCTGTGTAAAGTTTTGCAAATGTTTGCAAATTTTACAAATGTTTGGAAATTTTGGAAATGTGTGTATATTTTTGCAAATGTGTGTAAATTTGTGCAAATTTCTGTGTAAAGTTTTGCAAATGGCAATTATTTGCAAATTTTGAATTTATTTGCAAATTTTGAATTTATTTGCAAATTTTGAAATTATTTGCAAATTTTTGCAATTTTTTGTAAATTATTGTAAATAGAAATTTACGTGTACACATTTTTGGTCAGTGGTCAACCCCCCGAAAAAAATTAACCTTGATAAGGTGTCAATTGATCCAGCCAGACATTCAAATTTGACTTTGCAATGGTTTTGAAAATTTTACGGGGCGGACCAGTATTTTCAATTCACGTCACACAATGTTGAGTGACTTGTTATTACTTTTTATGCTAGTGACAATTGCATGATATTGATGTATCTGATGTCCATTTCCAGCAAACATTACGTTTTGCGATCGTAATTTCCTCAACGAATAATATCACGAAACGCAAATTTAATTGGCCTCCAAGGTCATATGATCTATCACCATTAGATTTTTTGTAGTTTTTTAAGACGAACTTACTAGGAAATATAACTAATAAGGTAGTTTTCCATTGGCTTTTCTGTAGTCCACAGATCGATATGGAACTTTTGATCGCAGCAGTGCCTCTAAAGCGAGCAGGGTTCCAACCGCGAACTTACGCTTCTTGGTCGACCCATGTATGCTTTATGCTATACTATTGGTGATCTGAAGAACAACATTCAAGTTGCAATTCGTGAAATAGCTCCAGCAACATAACGAAAAGTTATTAAAAATTTTGATATTTGAATTGATACATGAAGGCGCAGTTGGGTTGACATTTGAATAATATTCTGTTTCACGTGTAATTGTAATAGATCATATTTTCAATAAAAAAATCAGTTTATGTTTTATCAAAAAAAACATGTGAGCGCGTTTTTTGAATAACCCTGTATCTGGCAATTGAAAAAAAAACAACTTTTGAAAAATAGCAGTTACTTTTCTAAGAAGTTCAAAAATAAAATCGTAGATGTTTGAAGTTATATAGAATACATCTGCTATTTTTCAAAAATTGTTTTTTTTTTAATTAATATCTAGGTATAATAATTTTAAAGAAAGATTAAGGGGGGAGGCTAATGGAGCCTACTCTTAAACTTATAAACTAAAATTTAGTACCTGCGCGGAATATCAAGTTCAGTAATTGGTTGGTACCATGGACTTAGAAGGTAAGTAAGAAACTGTACATAAAGAACATTCATGCCGGGGAGGGAGGGTCATAAAATGTGATCAAATGTGACAAGGGGATTAGCCAATGTGACCTCCTCCGGGGTAATTATTCAACCAACCCGAATGTGGAAAACTGAGCCAAAGACAAATTATATTAAAATTTTATAAATGGTAAACTGGGCCAAAAGCAAATTAGAATAAAATTTTGGAAATCATGAACTGGGCCAAAAACAAAATTATAAGAAATTAATTTTTTTGTTGGTAATCTGGTGACAATTCAAATTTCCTGATCGCGATTTTCACCATTTTTGAAGTTGTTTATGAAAGACGAGGGTCTAATTAGGATAGAAAAATAAAATTTGCCGTTGGTTCACAAATTTTGCCAAAAAAGGCTTTAAAACTTAATTTGAAATGCAATTTTGTCATTGGCTCTTTAGAACAACTGTAACTCCGCCCACCAAAATTAAAATAGGTTGTGGAGACAGTAAAGATACCAGAATCTTGTTTTTTACAACAAATTATGAAGAACGAATGTATAATTAACTAATAAAAAAATTAAATTTGTGACCGAACAACAAATTTCGGAAAAAATTCACCTTTTGTGTGAATCCGACTTTTCACGTAATTGCGCTTATAAAACCTAGCGCCCGGAGCGACTTTGAGCGGACTTTGCTTACTAAAAAAACGCTTTACTTACTAAAAATATCCTCCTAGTAGCTCTAACCCGAAAAAGTTTAGATGTTGACGCGACGGATATCAGGAGCGACTGGTATTTCCTACCACTAGTAACTGTCAACCCAGGCTTAGCATGCGGACTGGCAATAGAATATCCTTTTAATGACGTAATACCTTGCAATAATACACTTACTGGACAGAACTTACAGAAGACTGGATCTAACCAAACTAAAAATGAAGAGATACGAGAGAAGACATCAAAGGATCTCAATAAGAAGTTAGCAGAACTCCAACACAAAAAAATAAGAAATATACACACTAAATGGAGTAACATAAAAGAAAGTATAATTGAAGTCTGCGACCAACACCTTAAAAGCGACAAACGGATTAAAAAAAATAAATGGATGACCGATGGACTGTTGGACCTTATGGAAGAACGCAGACGAGTAAAAAACAATAAAACGGAATACAATAAATTACAAAGATTGATAAGATCGGAGATAAGAAATGCGAAGGAGGCGTGGATGAAGAAACAATGCGAAGAATTAGAAGACCTGATTTCAAAACATGACAGCTACGGTATGCATCGGAAGATCAAGGAAATAACAGGTGACTACAGAAAGCAAAAACCAATGATGCTGCTTGATGAAAGAGACCAGCCGGTATTAGAGGAGTCAGAATTGAAGAGCATTTGGGAGAGATACGTAACCAATTTATTCCAGGATAGAAGAAATAAACTGGAAGATTACGGAACAAACCAGGACGGACCCCAAATTTTAAAATCTGAAGTGCAACACGCACTAGCGATAGCAAGAAATAGAAAAGCAGTAGGTCCGGATCGAATCCCAGCAGAAGTTCTGAAATTGATAGATGATGAGAATATCGACACAATAGTAGAACTATTTAACAATATATACGATACTGGAGACATACCTGATGATTGGCTGGAATCTACCTTCATTGCAATACCTAAGAAACAACACCCCAAGCATTGTAATGATTACCGCCTCATTAGTCTCATGTCTCATATGCTCAAAGCTTTTCTTCGCATAATCCACGCAAGAATAAGAACCAAATGTGAAGAAGATCTGGACGACGAGCAATTTGGCTTTAGGAACGCTTTTGGCACGCGAGAGGCCTTGTTCGCAATAAACCTTCTTTACAAAATGTCGTGACCAACGCAGAGATGTATTTACTTGTTTCATAGATTATGAGAAAGCGTTTGATAGGGTGCAGCATGATACACTGATAAGGAGGCTGGAAGAAGTCGGCGTGGATGGCAAGGAAATAAGAGTAATACGGAATCTGTACTGGAGACAGACGGCAAAAGTCAAAATAGGAGAAACAATAACTAGCGATATCAATATACAAAGAGGAGTTAGACAAGGATGTATTCTTTCGCCTCTGCTTTTTAATCTGTATTCAGACCGAATATTCAAGGAAGCTCTAGAAAATACACCCGAACTAGGCGTGAAAATAAACGGAAAGCCTTTGGTGACAATCAGATATGCAGACGACACCGTTATCCTTGCAAACACGCTGGGCGAACTGCAGCTTCTTATAAACATAATAAGTGAAACTGGAGATAGACTAGGACTAAAAATAAACACCAGCAAGACTAAGTTCATGATAATTAGCCGTCAAAACTACAACAACGCTGCACTATATCTAAATGGACAACAAATTGAACGCGTCTCCAAGTTCAAGTATCTGGGAAGTATAGTTACTGAAGACTTAAACCCTGATAACGAAGTTAAGTGCCGAATTGAAATGGCCCGCAATATGTTTAACAAAATGAGATCATTCCTGTGCAACGACAACTTGAACCTAAAACTTCGCCAGAGAATGAGTCAGTGCTACATTTGGTCCGTACTATTGTACGGAATGGAAACGTGGACATTAAAGGTTGGAACAATGAATAGGCTTGAGGCGTTTGAGATGTGGCTACAGAGAAGAATGCTGCGGTTTCATGGGTTCAACATGTAACCAACGAAGAAGTCCTTCGTAGGGCTCAGACGGATAGAGAACTTCTGACAACAATAAAATGCAGAAAGATTTCATATCTTGGACATCTCCTGAGAAATGTCAAGTACCGACTGCTACAATTGATATTGAAAGGCAAAATAGAGGGAAAACGAGGAATTGGAAGAAAGCAGCAGTCCTGGCTGAGAAACATTAGAGAATGGACCGGAATGCGTTCTGTGGAACAACTATTCCGCGTGGCACAGGATCGAGGTGCACTAGCTGAAGTGATCGCCAACGTCAGGGAGACCCGGAACGTCACTTGAAAGAAGAAGAAGAATACACTTACATGTCGTTCTTATCGAAAAATTGTAATTTTCAATATTAAATTGAGGCCTTATTACAAGTTTGACAACATTGATCCTTACCTTAAAGAGCTTTTATTTTCCTGTTCTTTTTTTTAGTAAAGCCATTTTTATAGGAAAAAGTGTATTTACGAACTCTTAAGTTCGAACTCTTACCAGTAACACTCTTGCGGGAGTCAAGTACTACTTTTTTTCACGCAAATAAAAGTCATTTTGCATATGACTTCCTACGACAAATCACTGGAGTGGGAGGGTTAGTATGAGTAACAGGAATACATTTTTGACTCGGTTATATAAATAGTTTATATAAAAATAAACTATTCAATTCGGTGTGGATCACCTCAGTGCTCACAGACCCCCGGATTAAGTAGTAAGATACTTGAATAAAGAATAAACTACTGAATCCGGGGTCTGGGGGTGGAACACCTTCAGTACCCAGATATTACAATGCTGACAAACCACCCTCCTATTTACTTCAACTCCAATATTTAGGCACTGAAGGGTGTTCCACACCTCAGACCCCGAATTAAGTAGTAAGATACTTCGAATAAAGAATAAACTACTCAATTCGGGGTCTGGGTTGTGGATCACCCTCCACTGCCTCTGCAGCGGGATATCTTCAGTTCACTTTGAATGAAGAATAAAATACTCAATCCAAAGGGTCGGGGGGGGGTACAACACCCTTCAGTACGTAAATATTACAATGCAGGCAAACATATTAAAAATTTGAAAATTTACATGTCGCTACCGTTTTAGTTTCCTAAAAGAATTATAACATATCCTTGGGGGGGGGAGGTAGTTATGCTGTTTATCTGCTTAACCGTTACGAATTTTGGAAAACTTCATCGTAACGCAATAACGACCAAAAATGCTACGTTACTATAGCAACCGCCAAGTAGATATGCTACAATCTTTAATACACTTGTAACTGCGCAAACCGGTCGGGCTGATGGGCTGTGTAACACTATCCAGTGTTTCAAAATTCAAAATCAAAATGATTTAAAATTATGATTTTTTTGTCAAAAATTTAATAATATTTCAAATGAAGTTTTCAAAAAATGTAATTAAGATAAATGAAAGTAGTTGGTTTTATTGGCAAGACGTGTACGCACCAGAATTCTTAATTTACCTATAACGTCTATTTTACAACAAGTTAATTAAGTTAATTAAAAGTATAAATTACCAATTAGCGAAGTTATCCATTATACATATTATAGAAAGGTTAAAATAAAAAAATTAATCTAATATTTGAAACTGTAATTAATAATTGAATAACCTCAACCTGTTATTGTGCATTAGTATTTATTTTTTTATCCAAAATTATAAGAATTAAAATGAAATTTTGATTAAATATAGATGTGTTGATTGGAATAATATGACACAAAGTACCAGGAGATATCTATAAATTATAATTGTTATTTTTATTCCTTTTTACAAATTTCGAATTATAAATTTAAATAAAAAATTATTACAAAATATTATTAACTGTAAACCAGAAAGGTAGCTGTATAAAACCCTAAGAACGACGGTGTACTAGGTTCACCTTGCTTTAAATAAATTAGTTTTTGAAAATGCAGATCCGTTTAATTAATTTTGCATTTTGGAAACAATAATTAATTGCCCATATTGGCATCACATTTGGTTCACACGGTGAAAGAGATTGGAAATCTACTACGAAGCGCCCAAGAACAAGTTGTATTACCTTTGTTAAGTTAATTTTTTTAAATATTTATCCTAAATCACGATAAATTTTACTTTATTTTTTTAAAACAGTTCAATGTGTTTACTAGAGCATTTATATTATTTATAAAAATTTTTTCTATAAATAGTAGGTACATGATACATGATAAGAGTTAAACCAAGGATTTATCAACAAAAGTAAAAATTCTAATCTACGGTTCTGGCGCCTAAATTGACATCCATACAGTACACTAAAAACAACGGTACATCATATTGATGAACACTATTCATCATAATAATGAACAAATCATCAATATGATGTACAAAATCATCGATTAAATTAGAGGAATGATTCATCAATACTATAAAATTAATTTCATCAATTTATTTTCATCATGGTGATGATGAGTTTTATAAATCATGAATGGTTCATCAATATAATGAATTTGATTTCATCAATTCCTTTTTATAACGTAGTGATAAAACAAAAACAAAATTTGTATGACGTACAAAAACGGGGACCCACAAAACATCAATCAAGTTTGATGGATGATGAATCGTTTCTCATTTAACGAACTAAATTAAATATTTTGCGCATCATATTGATGATTGTTTCATCACCACGATAAAAAGAAATTGATGAAATTACATTCATTATATTGATGAACCATTCATCATTTATAAGACTTGATCGATGAATTTATAATTCAAATTTAATCGATGATTTTGTACATTATATTGATGATTTGTTCATCATTATGATGAATTTTATTTAATGAATAGTGTTCATCAATATGATAAACAAAACTTTTTTTTTATTTTTAATTATTATGTAATAATGATTTTTTCATATTTTTAATTTTTTTTTAAATACGATGAAGGTGTTCATCAATATGATGAATAAAATCATTGATTTGACGTACTCGATCATCATATTGACAATTGCATTCATAATTATGATAAAAATACGCTAGTACAGTAATACGCCTAAAATAGTAGATATCGATCGGGTCGAATGATGTAATGATCAACTTCCGTGATTCGACCATACATACTTTGATGATAACAATCAAGTTATGTCATAATACTTCAACAAATACATATATGATAAAAGTGCAATATTTGTTCTGTGTATTACTCATACTTGACAACTTATTTACATATTGATACTATGCTGCTCCTTATCTCATTCCTTTGTCGTAAATAAAATGATAGTAATAAAATCTATCTGCAATTTAGAGATTACTTCTTAGAAATAAATCAAATATGCATAGGTACCTACTGCAATAATTAACATTTTATTTACTTATGTCACAAATAAGTAAACATAACAGTTGATGATATACGATTATTATTATTTAAAACTGGAAAACTTTGGTGTGGCGCCATACTCAATGTGAAGAATTATTTCAAAAATCAAGTCCAAACTTTTGAAAAGTAAAAATGTGCACAAAAATCGGTGAATATAATTATTAATTAAAAAAACCAAAGATTTTGAAATTGTTTATTTGTTTGGTTTGTGCTAAAGTAAGAACGTGGAAGACGACGTTCAGACGTTTGCACTAAAACAAAAATTTTGATAATATAGCAAATAACTTTATTACGTTTCTCACTTTTCCTACAATTTCAGATAGTGCATTTCGTTTGAACACCAGGACCGTACTCTGGTTTCTAGTTTTTACAGGATCTGGAGTAAATTACATGATTCGGATAAACTTAAACATTGCCATCGTCTCGATGGTTAAGCCAAAACTGAATACGAAAAACATAGCTACCAGTAACGAATGTTTCATAGCCAATCAAACTTCATCGGTAAGCAGTTAACCTTTAACTGGATTTTTTAACTTCCCATACGTTAGATTCTTTCAGTAAATGAAGACAACGAAACGGAAAGATTCGATTGGAACGAATACCAACAGAGCATAATTTTGGGTTCTTTTTATTGGTTACACTGGACGACGCAAATCCCTGGCGGAATTTTAGCAAACAAATATGGCGCTAAATTAATTTTTGGTATAGCTAACTTCGGTGGTGTATTATTTGGCTTTCTTATACCGTTAGCAGCTTACGGAAGTTATAAGTACTTAATTATTGTGCGAACGTTACAAGGAATAGTTGCGGTAAGTAACAAAACATCTGTAAGAACGACCCTGGCTTATCAGCCGAACTTGAAATATTGTCACTCTAAATTGTCAACACCAGTTCGTCCTTGTGTTTCAGTTATTAATTAATGATTTAAAGTAAAACGCATTTGTTTATTTTTCAGGGTTTCGCATGGCCCGCAATGCACACCATAATAGCGCGATGGATTCCCCCAAACGAACGTAGTCAATTCGTGTCTGCTTATTTAGGTAAGGACAATAAATTTTGTAGTTTCTAATGTACCGGGCATGATAAGGACGTCACCGGTAGAACCACTTTCTCGTTTCGTGTGTTAAATGGTTCACAAATCAAAATTTGTTTCACACCCAACAAATTGTTGAAGAAAATTACCACTAACAATTTGTTACAGGAGCTTCCGTCGGAACAGCTTTAACTTTTCCAATGTGCGGTTACATCATAGCGCTATGGGGCTGGGAGCCAGTTTTTTACGTCTCGGGAATTTTGGGAACCATCTGGTTTTTGCATGGCACACGTTAGCATTTGATTTCCCTTCCGAACATCCGCGAATTACCGAATCAGAAAAAAAGTACATTCTGAACAGTTTGGGTGAAAGTATCTCGAAAAAAAAGGTTGGTAAATTAAAATTTTCACATTTACCTTTAAACAGTAAACAGGCTTGTTTAGGCTCCCATTCCGTGGCGACATCTCCTGACATCCGTTCCAGTTCTTGTATGTTCTATTGCCGTATTTGGAAGTTTGTGGGGACTTTTCACTTTGCTAACGTACGGACCAACTTACATTAATATTATTCATGGTCTGGACATTAAACAGGTAATTTTGTCTCAAACTTAGAAAAAACCGTAATATTTTATTTTTCAGACGGGACTTTCATCGGGTTTGCCGCATATTTTCAGGATGGGCTTTGCGTACAGTTTTTCGTTACTGGCCGATCATCTCTTATCCACGAATAAAATTAGCTGTACAAATGTACGAAAGATTGCAACAGCTGTGTGTAGGTATCGCAAAATTCGTAGTTATTATTCTACTCTTTTCTTCTTAGGTACTATCGGACAAGGTTTTTGCATGTTGGGTTTAGCTTACTCGGGATGTAATTACACATTGGCGATGATATTTCTCACATCTGCGATCACACTAAACGGAGCCATTACGACCGGACCGCTCTCCAGCTTTGTGGACCTCAGTCCAAATTATGCAAGTACGTAGCCTAAAAAGTGTTTTTCACCCGCTGCTGGATGTAAGCTTCTTCTTGTTGGAGAAACCAATAACCGCATTACAAGTAATTTTTGGAAAAAATAAATTTCTAAATGAATTTTCGATTTAGGTATTCTGATGGGAATCGGAAATGGTGCTGCCGTATTTGGTGGATTTATTTCACCTCTTATAGTCGGTCTATTAACATATGAGAGCGTAAGTATGCTAATTGCAATTAAATATTTTAAAAATAATAGCTCAATACTAAATGGAAGAGTATACGACTATAAGCAACTTTTTTTTGGTTTGAGTGGGAAGGGAAAGATCTTCTAAAGGCACCGTCAGTCCATATTAGGTGGTGGTGTGGGATTTTAACTCACCAAAATATTTTTTGGCGATACCTAGAACCGTTTTCGCATTTTTGTCTGCATACCACCCTTGTAGCACACAATATTGCTCCAATATTGGCATTGCATAGTATACATACTGGTGCAATATTGATTTCCAATATAGTGATGTGGATATTTTGCAATTTTGAGGCAATATAGTATAACGATATTGATGCAATATTGATTTCCAATATAGTGAAGTGAATATTTTGCAATATTGGGGCAATGTAGTAAAACAATATTAGTGCAATAATAAATTTTCAATACCAATATAGTGAAATCAACATTTTTAAATATTGGGGCAATGTAGTAAAACAATATTGGAGCAATATTGATCCCTAATATAGTGAAGTGAACATTTTGCAATATTGAAGCAGTAGTATAACATTATTGATGCAATATTGATTTCTAATATAGCGCCGATATAGTGAAGTGAACATTTTGCAATTTTGGGACAATGTAGTAAAACAATATTGGTACAATGTTGATCCCCAATATAGTGAAGTGAACATTTTGCAATACTGGGGCATTGTAGTAAAACAATATTAGAGCAATATTGATCCCTAATATAGTGAAGTGAACATTTTGCAATATTGAGGCAAGTAGTATAACAATATTGGAGCAATATTGATCTCCAATATAGTGAAGTCAACATTTTGCAATATTGAGGCAATGTTGATTTTCAATATAGCGCCGATATAGTAAAGTAAACATTTTGCAATATTGGGAGAAGTAGTAAAACAATATTGGTGCAATATATATTTTCAATATAGCGCAATATACTTAGTGAAGTGAACATTTTGCAATATTGGAGCAATGTAGTAAATCAATATTGGTGCAATATTGATTTTCAATGTAGCGCTGATATAGTGAAGTGAACATTTTGCAATATTGAGGCAATGTAGTATAACAATATTGATGCAATATTGATTTTCAATATAGCGCCGATATAGTAAAGTAAACATTTTGCAATATTGGAGAGTAGTAAAATAATATTGGTGCAATATATATTTTCAATATAGCGCAATATACTTAGCGAAGTGAACATTTTGCAATATTGAGTAATGTAGTAAATCAATATTGGTGCAATATTGATCCCCAATATAGTGAAGTAAACATTTTTCAATATTGAGCAATGTAGTAAAACAATATTGGTGCAATATTGATTTTCAATGTAGCGCTAATATAGTGAAGTGAACATTTTGCAATATTGAGGCAATGTAGTATAACAATATTGATGCAATATTGATTTTCAATATAGCGCCGATATAGTAAAGTAAACATTTTGCAATATTGGGAGAATGTAGTAAAACAATATTGGTGCAATATATATTTTCAATATAGCGCAATATACTTAGTGAAGTGAAGATTTTGCAATATTGAGCAATGTAGTAAAACAATATTGGTGCAATATTGATTTTCAATGTAGCGCTGATATAGTGAAGTGAACATTTTGCAATAATGAGACAGTAGTATAACAATATTGATGTAATATTGATTTTCAATTTAGCGCCGATATAGTAAAGTAAACATTTTGCAATATTGGGAGAAGTAGTAAAACAATATTGGTGCAATATATATTTTCAATATAGCGCAATATACTTAGTGAAGTGAACATTTTGCAATATTGGAGCAATGTAGTAAATCAATATTGGTGCAATATTGATCCCCAATATAGTGAAGTAAACATTTTTCAATATTGAGCAATGTAGTAAAACAATATTGGTGCAATATTGTTTTTCAATATAGCGCCGATATAGTAAAGTAAACATTTTGCAATATTGGGAGAGAGTAGTAAAACAATATTGGTGCAATATAGATTTTCAATATAGCGCAATATACTTAGCGAAGTAAACATTTTGCAATATTGAGCAATGTAGTAAATCAATATTGGTGCAATATTAATCTCCAATATAGTGAAGTAAACATTTTTCAATATTGGAGCAACGTAGTAAAACAATATTGGTGCAATATTGATTTTCAATATAGCGCTGATATAGTGAAGTGAACATTTTGAAATATTGAGGCAATGTAGTATAACAATATTGATGCAATATTGATTTTCAATATAGCGCCGATATAGTAAAGTAAACATTTTGCAATATTAGGAGAGTAGTAAAACAATATTGGTGCAATATAGATTTTCAATATAGCGCAATATACTTAGTGAAGTGAACATTTTGCAATATTGGAGCAATGTAGTAAATCAATATTGGTGCAATATTGATCCCCAATATAGTGAAGTAAACATTTTTCAATATTGGAGCAATGTAGTAAAACAAAATTGGTGCAATATTGATTTTCAATATAGCGCTGATATAGTGAAGTGAACATTTTGAAATATTGAGGCAATGTAGTATAACAATATTGATGCAATATTGATTTTCAATATAGCGCCGATATAGTAAAGTAAACATTTTGCAATATTAGGAGAGTAGTAAAACAATATTGGTGCAATATAGATTTTCAATATAGCGCAATATACTTAGCAAAGTGAACAGTTTGCAATATTGGGGCAATGTAGTAAAGCAATATTGGTGCAATATTGATTTTCAATACGCATGCAATGTAAAAATATATCGTTATAATATTATTATACCTATTTTTTTTCTTACTTTCCGAGATGCGAACCAGCGCCGCTCCATTTGAGATGTTTTCGCATTTACATGTCGGCATACCATCAGCTTTTATTCCTCCGTCCTTGTGGAATTTTTTTTTCATACTTTATTTTCTCGTTCTCGTGGCTAGTTTGGACCAGTTTGCGGTGTGTCCGGGATCATCACAAGCACTTCTACATGTTGCTCTTATACATGATGTTCCACAGTAGTGGGCGTGTAGAGATCCCTAGTGAAACTAATTTTCTAGAATCTTCACAAGATATTATTATGAGATTTTTCTTCCTATTAACGCCATAAATATTTTTTCACAGTTCGCTAAGTTGACCGCATTTTTGACATTCAGCAACATACAGCTTTTTGTTCTCCAAGTTGTTGACTTCTATAATCAATTTCGCTATTTTCTCAAAAGCTTGGATGATGAATCAGGATTTCCAAATTAAAAAATCTGCTCTGATGGTTTGTTTCCTTTCCATCCGTATTGCCTACTTCCATCTCTGAATACTTTCCTTTCTAAAAGTGGTCGTTGAAGAAGTCGAGCAGTTATAGGGCCATTTCTTTAATATTTTTATAATTATGTCCTCTCCCAGAGTTTTGGTACTTGCCATATTCTTTACCACTGCTCTTAATTACTGAATGTCAAATAGGGGATTCCGTCGTCCACGACTATGTTCTTTGTTTGTGGATATCACGTTTTGGAAAGATGATACGGTGGTTTAGTTCCGTCATTCCCAGCTCCATCGGGAGCAGCCTTGGTGGCAATATCATATGCTATCCCTTAAGTGTCGTTTTGAACTTCCTATGCCAGCGTATCCACTTTTATTCCAACTTTTTAATGACTTTTATAATAGAAAACTATTAGCTTATACTATTTTTGACAAGATAATCTTAGCTGCTTGCAGATGGCCATATCTCATCAATCGCTGGTATGACTTTTGCTTTTTGGAGAGAAGTTACTTTTTCGTCCACCAATAGACCACGACAAGTAGTCTCCAAACTTTTGGTTTTCGGTGGTGTACAGCACAGCACCAGGCTCCTGTTGGATGTACTGTCGCAGTTAAGTCTCTTCCAGGACCATTCCAGTACTGGTTTTGGAGAAGGCTCATGGTGTCCTCTATAGTATAGGCGATGTGGTTTCTTTTGGATCCAATATCAACAACTTCCCAATAATAGACCATGGCCTTGAGAATCAAAACTATTTATGTTTTGAGAAACACAACTATTTATGCGCGATGGGGTCATAGACTAAAATGTAAGTTTGAAAATTTCCAAATTTCATTTAACTTCTAATTTTTAAAATATTTTATTCAACATATAATTTCACAAGTTAATAAACATTTACAATTATACATTCTATCGGTGACAAGAAAATCTCATTCTGAAAACTTGACGTTGAAGTCCCCCTCCACAATTAAGCGTTGATTCCGACTAATAATGTCGTCTCGCAGTTCTTCCAAAGAACACTCGAATCTCCACAGATCATCATGTGATACAGAAGAGCACAGTATTTTTCCCACATTCGACCACAGGTAGTAAGTTCCCTAGTTTTACTCGTAGAAGATGATCTTATCCGATATCATGATTGGTTCGGGGTGACGTGACATAAGTCTGTGTTTGGTGCTGCTGTTCAAAGTCCAAACATTTAGGTATGCTCTTGTATTGAGTAGTTCTGTGATCTTCTGGCGCAGTTTATTTTCTGTCGGTTCCTATACATTTGATACTCTTATGTTGGTTTCTCAGCTATCTGTAGCAGAAGAGGTAAAAGGAGTGCTAGAGCAGGATTTCTGGAATTTTGGGTTCAGCTGAGTATGTTTTTCCTATTATTTTTAATGTCTTCTTTTATGTCATCTTCCGTTTTGTTATTTCTACTGGGTCCAACAGTTCTAAGCTTTTGTGGTGATTATTATAATGTCGTCTCTCAAAATATAATACACGGTGATGCTAATTTTGGTCGAGTCTTTTCGCTAGAATTAGGACCTCCGATAGCACCTGACCCTTTCTTGTGTGTCAAATGCGCGATATTTTCAATCCTTTTTGTATTTTTTGTATCACTCCAGCTTAGCGTCGCCCTTGGTTATTTTAACAACTACCGTGTGAGAATCAGAAAGTTCAAAACAACCAAATTAATCTTTTAGCAAACAGTGGCGCAGTGGCAGAAGGTCTTCTGGGTTTCTACAGTACTTCTTTTCGTTTCGGGTGGCCTCGACGTAATTTTTGGAAGATCGGAACTCGAACCTTGGAACAGCCCAGATTTCATTCAATTGCAGAACAAGGAAGCTGAAACCGAAATGATCCATCTCAGGCAAGGCGAAAACTGTTGTGACGAACAAAAAGGAAATTAAAATTGTTTCTTCTTTTTTTCTTTCAAATCTTTTTACACGAAGTAATTACCCGCAATGAAGTGATATATGCTTGTTATTATAATGATTGTAATTATTGTTATTTTGATAATTAAAAATAGTTTGTACTATTAAATACCCATGTAAAGTATATAAACATTTAAATTTTTAGCGTACAATTTTAGAGCAACTATCCGGTAAGGGAGGTCTACCATAGCGGCAGTGTAAATAAGAGATTTTGTAGAAATTCAACAAGAACAAGCAATATTTACTCAAATTATTACGAATTATAATAATTTTTAAAAAGACTATATACTCTAACCCCCCCTTCCCAATAATTGTTTTTTTTTTTGAAAAAATACTTTTACTATATTAAACGGCATTAAAAGACGATGGAGAAAAAGCAATCAACTCTCATTTTTTCTATACACGCCATATTGCATTTTTACATTTTACTTTCCCAATTTTGATTTTTTTTGCAATTTTATTAAAATCGTGTATTTTATCACTTTTTTGATGCAGCCGCCACGTATGTAACCTGTTATTTCAATAAAAAATTGAAAAGCGTTGATTTAAGAAGTATTTTAGCAAAAATAATTTTTGAGTAAATTCGAATTTTTACGTAGTTGCGTTTTACTTACTGAAAACATCCCCAAGTAGCACCAACTCGAAAAATTTTGATGTTAACCCGACGAATTTCAGAGAGCGACTGACTCCTTTCTAACGCTGCTCTAGTTAGCTCCGCCCTATGGTTGATTCGTGCATATCAAACTACAAGTACCGACAATACAATGGAAATTTTCCCGCATTTTATGGCTTTTAAAATCGATTTGTGGCGTTATTATTGGAAATATCGATTTCATATATATAATATCAACTAACTAATCCTTAGTTGATGACTGCCATCATCAACAATAAAAGGGTTACAGGCAAATTCCCCAACCCGGACTTAGCAACCGTGGGATCTTAATGCTTAAACCTTCCATGTTAATGGAGAGGCTTATGTCCAGCAGTGGGCGGAAAAAGGCTGAGAAAAAGAAGAAGAAGATATATAATATATCCGATTCTGTTCTCGTAGGTTCTCAAACGCCAACTCTTTCTGTCAAGAGCATCTTCCTCCTCCACTCGGTAGGTTTCCATCCCCATTCGTATGCCATCATTCCAAGATCTTCGTGGTCTTCCCTTATTCGTCAACAGGGAGGTTTCCTTTTTACAATCCTTTTGGCCATTGCCGAACTTTCACTCTGAGTACGTGTCCAAACCATTTTAAACTTCTTCTATTAATTTTAACCGTCACCGCATGCTGGATCCCCATACGTCGTCGAATTTCTTCATTTGTAATATGTTCTAGTCTTTTCGAGCTTCGTCTCAGATAATCCATCTCTACAGCTTGCAGTTTTTTTTCATGATCTCCTTTATAACCCATGCTTCACTACCATAACAAAGCACTAATTTAATAAAAATAATATAAAACTAAGAACATAGATAAAAGAAGATTTGGCACATAATGCCTTCTGCGTCCACTTTTGGGCATTAGCCTGTTTCTACAAGAGAAAGGTTTAAGCATTAAAACCCCACGGTTGTTAAGTCCGGGTTGAGAGTCAGAAAGAAAATTTTTCCTTTCTAGGCTCCTCCTGGGATCGAAGCGGGTGCCTTTGCATCAGTAGTTGATCGCTCTAACTACTAGGCCAAGACCGTCAACTTTCCGGTAAGAGAAGTTTACCATAGTGGCGGTGTAAATAAGAAATTTTCGAGGGTTAACCGCTGGTGAAGTTTTTGTACACATCTCTTAAAGTACATGAAATCTCATGTGAAATACATGAAGTACTTGTGAAGTACAAGAAATACTTGTGAAGTACATGAAGTACTGGTAAAATACACGAAGTACGTGTAAAGTAGGTAAAATACGTGTTAAGTATATAGAAGTACAAGTGAAGTATCACGAAGTTAGTAAATTTTTGGTAAATTACATGAAGTTGAACCTAGCTTATGAGCATGCGCTACGGTCAATGTGTATCATAGATAAGACACGTGTATTCAATAATAATTATTTGATAGCAAATTAACTTACATCAGTGGATTTTCTTAACATTTTTTTATTTTAAACGTTGAATAGACCTTTGGCGGTCATTATTTTACTAATTAAAAGTTTTGGTCGTTGCTAGTTTAATAATAATCAATTAATTAAATTAAACTTAGATTTCTTAGTTAATTTTGTTAATTGTTAGTTGACGAAATAACCAATCAGGTGTTTGATTTGTTTTGTTGTGAGTTTGGTTATTTCGTTGTGGTCTGATTGGATGAGTTTGAATAAAATGCATGTCCTCAGTCCCTTCCATTGCAAATTTTTAATTTAAAAAAGTTTAAATGTATTGTTTTCTTTCTTTATTTTCGGTTGAACCTTTTTTGTTTTTGAATTATTTAGAAAATTAGTTTGGGGAGGGGTGCTGGAGACCTGCTAGCTCCTCCTTCCCAATTTTAAAAATAATCTTAATAATCGTTTATGCATGATTGTACGTAATTTATTTTTGCTTATCCCGTTCTTCCTCCCCCCCCCTCCCAAGAATATGTCATAATTTTTTTAGAAAACTAAAACTTCTACTAAATTTTCAAACATTTAATATGTTTGCCTGCATTGTAATATTTGGGTACTGAGGTGTTTCACACCCCTGACCCTTCGGATCGAGTTTATTTTTTATTAAAAAATGTTGCAGAGGCACTGGAGGGTGTTCCACGCCCCGGATTAAGTAGTTTATTTTATATCAAAAGTAAACTGAAAATCTTCCGTTCCAAAGGCACTGGAAGGCGTTCCACACCCCAGACCCCCGGATTGAATAGTTTATTTTATATCAGAAGTGAACTGAAGATCTCCCGGTGCAGAGGCACTGGAGGGTGTTCCACACCCCAGACCCCCCGGTTTAACTAATTTATTTTTATTAAAAGTGAATTAAATACTTAAGCATATCCCAAATTTTTAAAATTAGCTATGTCCAAGTAAATGTGTTTAATTTATAATCTGACAATTAATCATAAACTGCATAATTATAAATTCCGTACCCCTGGGAGGTAGATTTCTGCAACGGGAGATCTTCAGTTTACTTATGATAAAAATAAACTACTCAATCCGGGGGTCTGAGGGTGTGGAACTTGGTGCACTAATTCTAGAATGAAGCACATTGCAGAACTTGCAAACCCCCGGATTGAGTAGATTATTTTTATCAGAAGTAAACTAAAGATTTCCCGTTCCAGAGGTACTGGAAGGTGTTCCACACCCCAGACCTCGCAGTTTAACTAATTTATTTTTATTAAAAGTGAATTAAATATTTAAGCATATCTCAAGTTTATTAAAATTAGCTATGGCCAAGTAAATGTGTTTAATTCGTAATCTGACAATTAATTATAAACTGCGTAATTATAAATTCCGTACCCCCTGGGGGGATAGATCTCTGCATCGGGAGATCTTCAGTTTACCTCTGATAAAAAATAAATTACTCAATCCGGGGGTCTGGGGGTGGAACACCCTCCAGTGCACAAATTTTGGAATCTCGGTAAGTCTCTGAAATACCGATAAAGTACGTGAAATACAATGAAGTATCGATGAAGTAGGTGAAGTACCGTGAATTATTGATGAAGTGCGATGAATTACTGGTGAAGTACGTGAAGTTCCGTAAATTACTGCTGAATTATATGAAGTACGAAGAAGTATGGAGAATTATGATGAAGTACGTGAAGTGTGAAGTTAATTGTACACGATTTTCTCTGGCTGACCCTCGGAAATTTTGTAAAAATTCAACAAAACAAACAATTTTACTCAAATTATCACGAAATCTCTCCCTCCTATAATAATTCCCAAAGAGTCTATTGACTTGTTTATTTTTATCGCAATTAATTTGAGGATTGCAAGTTACAGTAGCGGCGAATTTTTAAAATTTCAGCTCTCCAGCGATAATAATTTTGAACTACCAATAAAAACATTTAAACAATTTTAGAGGCCGACCATGGAGTCGGGGGTTAAGTGACATATTCAGTAAATGTGATCATTTAAAAAAAATGTTTTAAATATCATAAACCTTCGGCATAATTTTTTTTGAAAATTAAATTTTATTACCTGTGGCACCTCCTAGTAGCATAGTGTGATAATCGGTATCTAAGAACTCCCTTGAGGGGAGCACTAAATCAACTGTTTTACACCTCCTCTTTAAACAAAACATACTCTTTTAGCCTGAAAACTACAAGTTTTAGTCAAATGTTGGTCAAAGCTAACAGTTTCACAAATTATTCTTACTTCTTAAGTATTGAATTTGCGACTACAAAATTTAAATCTGGCGCTTAAGCATTAGTAAGAACCTTAGAATATATAGGATATACAGGGTGTCCCCGTGACCATGGTAAACCTTTGAGACAGTGATAGAAGACACTTTTCTAAGTTATATTTTTAAAATATTTTAAAATTTTTGCCCTACTCTAAATCTTTGGGAGGTACCCTCTTTAAAGCAATTTTTTGAATTTCTGCTTTCATACGACCATAGAACCATAACCATTGATTTTATGGTATTAATGGATCAGTAATGTTTTAAAGATCATTTATTTATCTAAAAACTAGTTTATAACTTTTTATCCTCTAGAATAAACGGATTTAGAGTTATGAATTAAATTAAAAGAAGAAATGTTAAAAAATTGCAATTTTTATATTTTTGTTTTTCTTGCGAATCTTGTATCTTTTAAACGAAACTACTTATAATAAAATAATTGCCCAAATATGATACTAAATTTAAAGGATTATTATTTTAGTTTAGTAATATTTTTTGGAAAACCAACCCATTTTACAAAAATCCCAAAATAATAAAGGTCGGTACAAAAATAAATAAAAAATTCAAAAACATTTATTTTAATAAATTTTCAAAATTGCCACCCTCATTTTTAACACACAAACGTGCTCTTTTTAAAAGGTGTAGAACAGTATTATTTATAATGGCACTTTTTTGATAATGTCCCCACAATTAGCTGTTGATCAAATACAGAATTTTAATAATCTCTTGAATTTGTTATATTTTTATTGCGACCTTGTTCATTATTTTGGAATTTTCTGTGAAATGGGTTGGTTTTTCAAAAATTTTAGTAGACTAAAGTTATAGCCCGTTAAATTTTCTATTCGAATTAGTCCGTCAGTTGTTTCTAAATAGTTTTGTTTAAAAGATATAAGAGAAATGGTCAGAATAAAGTTTTTATCTCCCCCCCCTCACCCAAATTATCACCACAAGGGTTGCCAGGTGCCTGGAATTTTCTTTTGAAGGAAAAGTGAATTTCTTTAAATTTTTAATAAAATATGAAATTTGGGATAATAAGGAAATCTTCTAAAGGAGAGATCTAAAGGAGTATCTTCTTTTTCTAAAGAAAAATTTCTCTAAATTCCACAGGTAAATTTGAATATTTTAAAATTATTTACAGTAAATTTGAATAATTAGCATCTAAGCGCTAGTCACCCTAGAACCAGCTCCGATTATGATAAAAATACTCAAAAAATCAATGGTGATAAATTGACCATCGACAGAATATTAAATACAAACAAAGAAAATATAGAATATAGTTATCAAACCGTCTCGAGAGAATACAGAATGAAGATATACAACGACGGCATTACATTATCAAATATTCAACTTTCAAAATTAATTAGTAGTAGCTTTCCAATTTAACTAGCTATAATTGCCAAGCTCATACAAACTTGAGCTTTCTAAGATTACTTAAAAATATTTGATAACTCTTTCATAAAGAATACAATATTTAAAATATCTAAAATAGATTTTACTAACATAAATATTTAAAATTCGTACAAAAAATTATTAGTTTTGCATTTTTACTTAAAAATAAAACTTGGCACCTACGTCATCGCATGTAAGCACTGCCATTGGTTACCAACTGCAGCTACTGTCATAGGTTAGGTTAGTGTGACGTAGTGCCAAGTTAAATAATTTCTACTATAAATAAAGTAAAATTTATATATTACATGTAAATGGTTTCTTGCCAGTATGAATTAACAGGTGCATTTCCAAAATCTCTTTTGTTGCACTTTTGAAATCACATATTCAACATGCATAGGATTTTTCAATTGTATTGTGAGTTTTTAGATGAGCTTTCAAACAAGTTTTCGTTAAAGACTTATAATCACAATGCGAACACAAAAATGATTTCTTCCCGGTATGCACTCGTATGTGATCTTTCAACCGATTTTTTTTGGAACATTTATAGCCACAAAATTCGCACGAAAAAGGCTTTTCACCTGTATGAGTTCTGATATGAATTTGCAGATAATCCTTTCTCGAAGATTTGTAGTCACAAAGTTCACACGGGAAGAGTTTCTCTCCGGTATGAACTTTACGATGAACTGCCAAATATCGTTTCCTTAAACATTTATAATCACAAATACCACAAGCAAAGGGTTTCTCCCTAGTGTGGATTCTTAAGTGATATATCAAGCTGTTTTTTTTTGAACATTTATAATCACAAATTGCGCATGTAAATGGTTTCTCTTGAGTATGAATTTTCATGTGATTTTTAAATGATCTTTTCTTGCGGATTTGTAGCTGCAAATTTGACACTCGAATAATACACCATGCTTTCTTGCGTGATTAGTTAGCTGTAATTTATTACTACATTTTTCATTACATACCACACATTTAAATTTGTGACTTTGATATTCTTCTTTGTTCTCTTCAGTTGCAATAATTGAAAACTCATCTTTAATATCAATAGAATGGTGCAAGTCTTCTAATTTGATATCGTCAACTTGTTCGGTTTTAATCTTCAGATGGATATCGAGATTACCTGGAGTTTGCAAAACATGATCCATATTTGCATTATAGGAAGTGCAAAGTTTAGGAATTTGTACCATAAAATTAATTGAATATAAAGTGCACTCTCACAAAATAAAATTTGTGAATTTTTAACAACTGTCTTTGGTAACCCTTTTAGGTTATCTAGTGGGTAGTGAAACTACCGTTGGTGGCGCTGCTGTAATGTAAACAGATATGACTGCCATAGGCGGATCATTGGGTATGTAAGTACACAGGTACCTAATTAATTTTTACGTTTACATTTTTCGGACTTCTTCGCCGCATATTTTGTAGGCGTTAGATCTGCCTTCACGGCACTTATATGACGTCCTTTTTCTTCAAGGAAAAGGACCTCACCTTGTACTGGGTGTTGAATGGGAAAAACACATTTATGCAAATTCTTGCTTTCCTAATTAATTTAGAGAAAAAATGAAAGAGATGAAAATTATGAATAAATATTAATTACGATTGATGAGAGTATTAGATTTCGTTTAGTTTTTAGTCAATGAGCAAAAAGGTTTTTAAAATTGTTAATACATAAACAAATGCTTTGCTTTTATTTCGATATTATACTTTGATATTACTTCACAATTACTGATCATCGTTGGTATTCTGCGTCTTCTCGCATTGAGCTGTTGGACTTCACTTTTTTAAACTTTGCTAAAATGCTCTTTTTATATTAATTTCTGTCGGCCTCTCACTGCTGCCACGCGACATTATCCGTTACATTTATTTCGCGCGTCATTTCTTAGGCTTGTTATTGGTCCAAAATTTTCACGCTAGATATGATTGACCAATAAGCTAACGTAGCAACAAAAATTCGTTATTCTCACTTCCAACACATCAGCCAACGGTTATTTATCCCGGCAAGTCATCGTCTAACGGTAATCTGTTCCCGCGAATTTATTATCTCTTTCTCTTTTAATGGGATCTCCAAAACACGCCATAATATTAATAACCATTCCGAATGCAGCCAACAGTAACGGTCATTATTTTATCGCGGATTTATCTTAAAACTTGAATTTTTCCGTAAATTTTAATTATTTGATTGTTGTAATTTATTTTAATTCATGGTTATATTTCTTAATTATTGTCTACTCGAATGTTTTCAAGCATAAATGTGTTGTTACTCGATTTGCTGACCGTTGCACTTTTTCATAAATCACGATCGCCAAATTGTTTATCTACCTGTAGCACTAATCGTCTTTGCAAACTCAATTTACTTATCTAAATTAAAACTAAATATTAACAAAATCTTACAATTATTGAACACTTGAATTTTCATATTTTCCTAACAGTGGAAATTTTGTGATGTGAGTCAATTTACTGCTTTGAGGAAACAAACCAACAATGCAATTTTGACCATCCATTGAAAAATTAAATTGTATCAAATAAAAAATATTGTAAGGAATTGACCTGACAACAATTCCTGGCAAGTTACGTTACTTTTGATTTCAAAAAATTTGAAAATTAATTTTACAGGCTTTTTTGATATTTGCTGAAGGTTTACTTAATATAAAAAGTGTCATGAAGTGACTAAACCTGAAATACATGTAATTGTGACATTACACTGTATTCTAGCAATATTTAAATCCAATATTGGTGCTATGTCGTCTCAATATTGGTGCAATATTGGCTCAATATTGGGGCGCAATATTGGTTTACTATGTAATGCCAATATTGGTACAATATTGATTATCTATATTTAGGCAATATTTAAATGCAATATTGGTGCAATGTAGTTTCAATATTGTAGTGCAATATTGGTTTACTATGTAATCCCAATATTCGTACAATATCGATTATCTATATTCATACAATAATGAAATGCAATATTGGCTCAATATTGAGGCGCAATATTGGTTTACTATGTAATGCCAATATTGTTACAATATCAATTATCTATATTCAGGAAATATTGAAATACAATATTAGTGCAGTATTGGCTTAATATTGGCTCAATATTGAGGCGCAATATTGGTTCACTATGTAATGCCAATATTGTTACAATATTGATTATCCATATTCAGACAATATTTAAACGCAATATTGGTACAATATAGTCTCAATATTGACGGACTGTATAGTGTTTCGTAATGTAGAGGTAGAATTTTCCAATCTTCTTTAAGTCCTTTATTTAGAATTTGACGTTTGCTTTTTAATTTTCATATTAAATATTATTTAATTTTTATCTAGGTATGTAGATTCGGCACTGTTACGTTCTTTTAATAAAAATAAATAATAATAGGAAAAAATTTCCAGTGTATAGAATATACGACCTCTCCAAAGCATCTGATTGGTTGGATATTCCAATTACCGATTTTACATCCCCGCCTCCAAATTTTTTCAAGATTTTACTAGTAAACATTAATTTTGATTAGTAAACTAAATATTATACAATAATCATTTGCAAAAGTTAAGTTTAGTTCTAGAAAATGTTTTAAAGCATATTTAGATTTATGTTGGTAGTAAATGGAAAACTTTGTACCTAATATTATGAGACTTTTGTCATTTATTGTCCTGTTATCAGCTGATGCAAACTAGCATTAAAATTGTGTAAAGAATTTTGCATTGAACCTTTGAGTGTAAATTTGACAAGGCAAAGAGTTAAGAATCGAGGTCATACGTGTGAATATAATAAAAAAAAATGTAAAAAGATTGAAACCATGAAAAACCAAATGTAATTGTAATTTAAGTATTTTGTGAAAAACTTTATTAATTTAGTTAAGTAGATGTTAAAGTGTTAAAAGGTAACAAAAGTGAATACTTACAACACCGCATCCTATATATGCCTCCTGCGATAAATTGGATGTGGAAGAGAACAAAAACAAGTAGGCGGAAGTTGTTAGAGGGGTAGTAGTAATTGAGTTGAATGAGTAAAAAACGGCACGTTAGTTTTTGCCGGTGTCCGAAAATAGTGAAAATAAAAGGAACAATTATTGAATAAAGTGCACCAAAGTATAAGTAAGAAGTGAGGGATTGTCATAGAGGAACAAGGAAGAAAATACCTATCGTAAAGGTCTGTGGAAGTTGGTGAATCAGAAAACTTTGTGGTTTAAAGTTGAAGGAGAGGTTAAGCTTGCACCAATTGATGCTTAAGGTAAAAGAACTTACAAAATTTCTTAAATTGTTCAAATTATAAAGAAGAAAGAAGTTAGAAATTAAAAAAATGTTATTGATAATAAATCTTGTTGAAATTAATGTTACAAAACTCTAGATCTAGGTTGTCATGTTTAATTATTGTTTTGTTAAATATGTCGATAATGATTTTTGCATTGATACGTGATAAATTAGAAATACACAGGGTGTAGAAAATTTGCCATGCTAAAATTAAATATAAAACTTACAATCAAACAAATTAAATACTATTCTTTACAAAATTTAACAATTAGAGTTAGTCGGATAAATAAAATCATATTTTAAGAAGCAGCAGCCCTGAGGTGAGTCGTATAACGTGGCATTATGTAATTGTACTCTCTTGAACGCTAAATCAGCAAAACCTTGCTCGTTTTCTATTAAAGTGCCATTTTTTTTATTAACTACCTGATGTAACTACACAAGACTATTTCCTATAGGACTCTCGAGGAGAAGGTGGCACCTTCTTCTCACGGAATTGATCTATTTCATTATTTGTTGAATAATAATAAGAATAATAAATAATAAGAAAAGAATTTGAAATAGTATTTAATAACACCTAAATAACACATGTAGTATACAAGTAATTTTATGAAGCCTAAATAGAATCAAAACCTATAATAATATAGATATGGGATAGCTGCACCATACTCAATCAGTCAGGTCAGATCATTGAGTATATACTTGACCCTAAATAAATTGAGCCCTGCGTCATAGGTTAAAATCAGGGGGTTGCCTACTGACCAAAAATGTGTACAACAAATTTGCATTTACAATAATTTGCAAAAACTGCAAAAATTTGCGAATAATTTCGAAATTTGCAAATAATTTCAATATTTGCAAACAATTGCAAAATTTGCAAAAATTTACACAGATATTTGCAAGCGATTTCAGACATTTGCAAAGATTTACAGCCATTTGCAAAAATTTACAGGCATTTGCAAAAATTTACACACATTTGTAAAAATTTACAAACATTTGCGAAATTTGCAAACATTTGCAAAATTTGCAACATTTGCAAAAATTTACACAGATATTTGCAAAACAATTTCAGACATTTGCAAAGATTTACAGTCATTTGCAAAGATTTGCAGTCATTTGCAAAGATTTACAGGCATTTGCAAAAATTTACACACATTTGCAAAAATTTACACACATTTGCAAAATTTGCAACATTGCAAAATTTACACAGATATTTGAAAACAATTTCTGACATTTACAGCCATTTACAAAGATTTACAGGCATTTACAAAAATTTACAGGCATTTGCAAAAATTTACATACATTTGCAAATTTTGCAAACAATTGCAGAAATTTATAAAATTATGTACACCAAATATACCAGGTGGTCAACCTCTCGATTAAAATGGAATGAATTAAGATCAGAATCGCTAGTCAAATGAGTTCATTTTAAAATGCATCATTTTTTGTTATTTTGATGTAACTCTCTCTGTTTATTACAATTTGAACTAATGTACAAACATGACAATCACTGGGTAACTCAAAAATTTTGTTAATTTATAATATAGTACAAGTAACGACATACTAAGTTTTTAATGTTTGGATTTACTAATGTACAATATTAGTAACGTACGAGTTTTATTAAACTTTGACAGCTAGACATGCCAATATTTTTGTACTCTTTTAAACAAAGCTAAACGATGGCTTAAATAATATTCAGGATGTCGTTTCTTAATCAGAAATTTGTGACGCAGGGCTCAATTTATTTGGGCCGAGAATACCTGACTATTACATTGTCATGGACAACTAAATGTCTCGCTCAAGAACATTCTGGTTGATGCTAAACGTAAATGGTAGAGGAGAAGGTGCAAATATGGAATACCATTTTGTTTGGTATATAAAAATTTTTTTAGCGAATAGAATTATGCCAAATTTAGGTAAAAGTTACTTCAGACAAGTAGACACCATAATCTAAAACAAATGTGTAATTAACTAAAACATTTTAAAAAAAAAGTTTGAAAAAAAAACTACAAAATGCCCGCCTAAGAAAAGGTGGTGCAAATATGGAATACATTAAATATCTAAGAAATAATTAAATAACTTATTGTTCCTAAAAACTTAAACTAACTATAAGGTCCTAGATTAACATATTACTTGCACCAGTCGCAAATATACTCGTCTTTTTCGGTGCCTGCACTGGTACTGGTACATACAATACTGGTATTCCATATTACCGACAACCAATGTCATCAATATTTTAGGTTAGATCTAGCCTATTATAATAAAAAACTAAACAAATACAACGTTATCTTAAACTTTAGTTTATATAAAATGGCATCGTAACAAATATTTGAATAAAAACATGCAAATAAAAAAATTAGGCTTGCATATTCACTTACGTGTTAAAATTATCAATGTACGAAATTCACATGTAGTCACATGTGGTAAACTAAAATCATACTAAAACGGTACGGGTAGATCGCCTCCAATAAAGATGGCAATCGTTCACAAATTTAGCCGATTTTCGACCGAGGACCTTACTTGGTTTAGTCAAAACCGATGTATTCCATATTACAAGCATATTTCATATTTGCACCTTCTCCTCTACAATACAAATTGTTGGACTTGCTCATTAACTACAAGAAACGACTGAATTTGTAAGTTAAATCGAATCATACAGTTTTTCTTAAAATAAACCACCCCATTATAAAATGGCGTTAGTAGGTAATATTGCAATTTAATATTAATTAGTATAACACCAAAGAAAACTCACAAAACTCAGTAGCATACATAAATTAACTCAAAAAATTATACCTAACAAATAACCGAACCTCTGCTCGTCAAATAAGTACCATTATGGCTAAAATACTAAAAACCAACATGTAAGTACAGAAATAAATTATTTAACTATATTAACAATAAAATAACAAACCCGGTCCTGACATAAAATTAAATCAAAGTAACCCAATAAACATACCCATCTAAATGTAACAAAAATGTTCACTATGTTGAAAGCTAAAACAAGCTTATCCTTAAACTAAAGATTTATTAATCAATATAAATTTATCAGGTTTAATTAATTTGTGATTTATAATTTTTATTATATTGTTACTGACATAAAATTTGCACTGTTTAATAACTAAGTAATTATAAATATTTAAGAAACTTTTCCTAATTAATTTAAACTTTGAGTCTTGAGACCCTTAGACATTGAATTTGAAATACAGTGCGTACTAATAAAATATTAAATCTTAATTAACTGTGACTTCATTTAATATTGCGCTAAATTTTAATGTGTTTTCTAATATTACAATTTTATAAATTTTTATAGTGATTGGTGAATTGATGCAATTATTACACTTAATCCAATTATTACTATCCTTCGATTCTCATATTTCTAAGGAACGTATAATAACTGTAAATTGATTGAAAGATCTGAAAAATATATTTTATTAAAATTTAACGAAAAATATTTGTTTATAATAATATGATACTAACACCAAGCATGGTTTGTAAATTTAGAACTCTAACTTTTCCAATAGTTAGAGTTATAGGGCGCTGAGCTCTGGCCAATATAATTATTAGAGATTTCTGAATTCTTAAATCACAATCAGTGAAATCCAATTCATAACATACACTTGCAATTTTTTCACTTTCCGTTATAACATTCTCTCCATAAGTACATATTATAATCAGTACAGAAAAGCCTGTTACTATTATAACAAAATCTTTTATACGTTCTCCCATTTCTATATTTAGCTAAAATACTATTCATGTAAGACCTATATAATTTAGATATCTATTGGAACTTGGTACCTCAGCGTGATATATTACTAAACACAAATCAAAAGTTAGTGCTCCAAAATAACTTAACATTATAAACGAGAATACAGTTTCCAATTGACCTGCGGCATCAAAAACACCAACATGGTAAGGTATAATGTTTTGAAGTCGCACCTTAAATGATTCCCAATCAATAGTTTTGTTTTCAATAAGTTCTGTATCACATTCCTGAAAAAATATATTATGTAATTTCAAAATTTAAATAGTAGTACAAAAACTCTCCATGTTTGTGAGCTTTGTTAAATTTTAATACACATATTGTGTGTATGTGAATATATAATTGTGATTTTTATTTATAAGTAAATCCTTTATAATTTGTTGTAAAAACTAGATTATGGCATCTTTACTATCGCCATAAACTATTTCTACTTTAGGGGCAGGGTTACTGTTCAAAAGAGCCAATGATAAACTTGCATTCCAAAGTAATTTTTAAAGTCGTTTTTTAAAAAATGTGTGAACCGACCGCAAATTTTATTTTCTTATACGCTAATTAGACCTTCATCTTTTATAATCCACTTTAAAAATACTTGACAAGACCACATATTTTATAGCAATTTAAATTTTTTTGGAAATAATACCTATAGCTTTTTTTTGATTCAAACTTTTTATTAAATTTATTGGAAATTTAAAAGGAATAGCTGCGTTCGCCTTAGACTGTGTAACAGAATCACCGGTTAAAATTCAACTTTGTTAGAACTTTCCGTTCGGGAGATTTTTATGGGACGGAAATACAAACTTACGTTTTATACATTAAGATAATATGTATGTGTATCAATAATTACCAGTTTAACATTTTAGTAAAAAAATGAGACCAATAACACTTTTTCTCACTTATATAATACATATCGCTGTGTTCCAATTTAATTACTGTTACTGTTTTAAAGTTAGTCGGAGCGCCACGGATTATTGACTTAGGTGGCAACTTAATTTTTGCTATATTACAAATTGTTCTTGGCTTTCAGCTTCTTATTGGCATGTACTTTAAATTTTAAGTAACGCTTTCGTAAAATTAAGAGACGCGATTGATTTTGGCAAGGGAGTACTCGCGTACATGGAGAGTCTAGTATATTCAAAATATAAATTAATTACCTCAAGTATTTCTTCTTTATCTGTATTTAATGATATTGCAAAGTAGTGCTGTAATAGCTTACAATGGCCACAAATTAATGATAATACGTTTATGTAAATTAATATTAACAAATAGGCAATCATTGAGATTATACCAAATTGCAATATTTGAATTATAAATTGTGTATTATTATTAACCATATGAGGTCCACTTCCAAACGGAAGAATCCATTCTTCTTTATTTAATGATAGTACAACCGACACAGATAGGCTTGTAAACCATAAAACAAGTACCGCTGAATACGCAATGTAATTCTAATAATACAATATTGTTACTATAATTTAAATAGTATTAAATTTTACAATTATTACAAGTTATAATAAAACATAATTAAATTTGACAATTAGTGAATTTCTTACCACACTTACTAATTTAGTTCATTAAAATATATACCGGGTGTTCATTTTAAAACTTCCAGCAATTAATATCTCAAAAACCAAAAGTCAGATGAAAAAATGTTTCGAACAAAAGTTGTATGATAGCGAGAGGGACAGAATATGGCATAATTGTTTTCTTAATTTATTGACCTTTTCAAGGTCATTTGAATTTCAACTTTGGTTTATTGAAATGCACTTTAATTTTTTAGCAGATTCATATTTTGCATGAAAAATAAACAACTTTTGTTGGAAAATTTTTCATCCCACATTAGGATTTTCGAGTAAGATGCGTTGAAACAAAATAAAAACATTTTAATAAACTGCAGCTGATTACATTGAAATTTATTTTTTAAAAGTTAGAAGGCTGTTATTGCTTTTGTTATTATTCAACTTGAATAATTTTAGGACAATGAAAACAAAACACTGTCAAAACAAATAAATTGACATTAGTTTCTTCAACTATTGTTAGTTTTGTGATTTTCAGTGAGTTTTATTTTCCCGTTCGCTTTAGAGCTGATAAAAGTTCGCAATTAGATTATTAAAATGGTTTATACTGTAGAAAAAGAATCGAAATAATTTTCCTGTACGGAGCTCAAAATAAAAATGCTGCAAGAACTGCAGAATCTTATAACGCGAGACAACCTGGTAGAAATGTCTCTCATAGGTATGTTATAGACCTTGTTTCAAAATTTCGGGAAACAGGATCCATCAAAATAAAACACGCAAGAATTCTACTGAATATTGGATGACTTAGCTCAAATTGAAGTTATAGGCCATTATGCTTCAAATCCTAATAGTTCGGTGCGTGAAGTTTCTGTTATTAGGGGATCTATCAGTGGGCACTGTTCATAAGGCGCTGAAATTGCATAAATTTTACCCATATAAAATGCAGATTCATCAAACTTTGACCGAGGATGATCCAGACAGACGAGTGGAGTTTAGTGAAGAAATGCTTTAATTATTAACTACACATCCACATTTATTAAAATCGCCTTGTTTTCCTGATGAGTCAACCTTTTTAAAATGTCAATAAACACAACTGTCGATATTGGTGTGATGAAAATCCTCATGTGTTTACTGATGGACATACACAGTGGCCGCAGAAGGTAAACGTGTGGGCTGGTATACTTGGTGATACAATTATTGGATCATTATTTATTGATGGAAATTTAACAGGTCAAAAATATCTAGAAATGCTTGAAGATACAATCTATCCTTTAATAGTTGATGCGTTAGAAACTCAAAGTGACGAAGAAGGACACCTGGAGCTCGATGAAACTGTTTTGCATTTTCAACAAGATGGCGCACCTCCTCACTATACTATTCCTGTTCGAAACTGGTTAGATGATAAATTTCAGGGCAGTGGATCGGCAGACGAGGACCGATAAAATGGCCAGCTAGGTTTTCCTGACTTAACTCCTCTTGATTTCTTTTATGGGGACATTTAAAATATGTAATTTATGATCCAATACCAGCTAATATTGAAGAGTTAAAATTTTAAATCACAGTGGCTTGCAAAAATATTACGAAAGAAACTTTTGAAAATGTTAGAAACGAGTTTCAACAAAGGCTTTATCATTGTTAGCTGAAATGGGGAACATTTGAGAACTTGTTATGAAAACACTCACTTACAAACATTTTTCAACTGTTTAATACTAATAAATTTCTATTATGCACCAACTACAAATAAATGTGCAAATAACTATTCGATAAATAAAGTTATTCGATGAATAACTTATGTTGGTATTCACCAATCACAAGTCATGATTGAAAGTTTATTCGATGAATAAACCTTATTTTATGTTGGTGAATACAAAATAGTGATTTTATTCGACCAGTAGCGCTATTTGTCGTTGGTGCATACCATAAACATGTAAATATTAAATTTTGATTAACAATGGTTAGTTGATAATAATGTTTTTATTTTGTTTCAACGCATCTTACTCAAAAATTCTAATGTGGGATAAAAAATTTTTCTTACAAAAGTTTTTTATTTTTTATGCAAAATATGAATCTGCTAAAAAATTAAGGTGCCATAAAAAACCAAAGTTGACCTTCAAATGACCTTAAAAGGTCAATAAATTAAGAAAACAATTATGCCATATTCTGTCCTCTTCGCTATCATACAACTTTTGTTCGAAACATTTTTCATCAGACTTTTGGTTTTGAGATCTTAATTGCTGGAAGTTTTAAAAGGAACACCCGGTATGTGTATACATGTATATTTCGTCTTTAAGGTACTCGTCAAATGGAGAATTTAAAATTAAATAGTTAAAATGTAAGTAATTAAGGAAAAGAATTTTAAAAACAAAGTGTTACTAAATTAAATATATTTTTACGTTGATTACAAAACAATTCTTTTTTTATCGACTATTATAATTTTTTGACCCGAAAGCAACTATTCCAAATAAAGAAGTTATGCGCAAGAAAAACAAAATCTTCCAATTCTACTGTCCATGGGTTTTATGCTAAACGTAACGTATTGACATATTTTGTGTTTTCACAAAAATCTTGAATAGTTGTAAATGAAACAATTTCTTTGACTTAAAATAAAATTTGTTCGTAAGCCCGTATTGTTTTGTAATTAGTCAAGGATCAAGTAAGTAATCCGTTATATAAAATAATCGGATTTATAAAAACTAAAATTTTTTCCATGAACCAGTTTCAACCAAAATCTAATCGAAATTCGTATTAGTTTTTGAAATATTAAATAAAACTAATATTAAGGTATGTCAAATTGGTCCTACAACTTCGGAATGTCGCGTCGGGCCAACTTTATGGACCCTAATATTAAATAATAAGTACGTTTCAACGCCTTTCTACATTACCTGTTTCCTAATAATATTTTTACATTGCTTTATATCAATATTTTCACCTTCTGCACTTGAAAAATTTGATAGTTCATCCAAAAGTTTCAGTTTTTCAAACAATTTTATGAATTCAAATCGATTCCAATATGCCAAATACATACTAATTAATACTAAAAATTAAAATGTATTATATGTAGGCATAAATTATTTATTATACAGAAAACGTTATGCATACTTATTTCAAAAATAATTGTACTTATTAAATTTTGAGAACTTTTAAAATATTTTACCTGCACATTGTCCAATCTCGATCATTGCAGAAAAGATAAATTTGTTAAAATTATCATAATATTCTTTTATAATTTGTGGAATGACCGCCAGCGGATAAATTGTTATTATAAATAATAAGCAAATTGAGTAGACTTTATAAAGAACATTTTCATTTGGTAACAATCCAAAAATACGTAATAAAAACTTTTGAATATCAAAACAATCGGAGGTTAAATTGTTAGATTTCTTCATGTTAGTTTTGACTTTAATTTTGTAAGTTCAACTTTCCTAAAAATGTAATATTATATGTGATTTTTTGTTACAAGAATACAATTGTATTGTTTGCTGGCGAACTGAACACTATGTCCTTACTCGCTTTCCAAGTCATTTTATATGAATCAAGTAATTATCGTCCGCATTAATAATGTGCAATGCAATTTCTGTTTGATCTTAGAACGAACCAATAAGGATTATACATAATTAAATTAAATTTTACTTATGCATCGAATACGAGGGAAATGCAATGATGTTCCGAACAACAAATTGTATTATGAAAACTGTGGTTTCAGTATAATCATAAAAAATTTATTTTATTGTTAATTATCTATAAACCAACCTTATTAGTGTTATTATTATGCTGCTACCTGATTGCATCATATGTTCAAATTGTATTTACACATATGCATTTATTTGTATTAATACTTTTTAAACCACCCAGGTAATATTTTCTGCTTTTATGCTACAATTTTACTGTATAATTAGTTGGTAAATTTATTATAACTTGATAATAATAGGATGCATTTCAACATTTCTCCTACTTAAGAATGCATTGTGAAACTTGAACATTTTAAATTATAAATTTTCCATCGATCAAAATTGACTTTGAACTATCAGATTAAAAATGTAAGTTTAATATAATCTAAAATGCAATAAAAAACGGAAGTGACCATGCTCATGACATTGTAATTCTATTACTAAATATTAAAAAAATTTGAATCTAAATTTAAAGGTGACAGTAAATCTTAAATTAGGCCGGACTTGGTGCGCTTGCGCTAATGTAAAGACACACACGTCAATTTCATTTTTAAAATTTTAAAAACGTCATGTTGACCTGCGTTTTTCTCCTCCATTTTTTAAGCGATTAAAAATTTCTTTAAAATTTAAATTGTGATAGTTTGATCAGGATATTATTTGACACAATTAATAAGTTTTCTATATTGCTTTTATTTTATTCAAAATTTTTAAAATTATAACATTTGAATCAAATATTAATTTTAAAGGTTAAGAAGGGCGAATCGTAAGTCCGTTAGAAAATAAGCAGCGGAAAGAGTTATTTCTTATGTGAGGTTCAAAAAAAATTTTGTAGATGGCGCTCAGTGCGTCAAATTCTCGTAAGTTTTGTTTTTGTGATATCGTGGTTTAAAACTTGTTGATGTTGTCGATCTTGTCTAATTCAAAAAAAATTCGAAAAGATGGCGCTGTTGTTATACAAACATTTGCTAATTATAACATATTCTTATATTCTGTGTTCATAGTCAAGAAATTTACCTTATCATTATTGATAAGCATTAATTTGCTTGTGTTATAAAATTTTATTCCAATATAAATGTATAACATACAGATAAGTTTTATATGGTATCTTAATATATATATTTCTTCTGTTCGTGTGTATGTGATTAAACTCCTCCTAAACGGCTAAACCGATTTTAATAAAATTTTGTGTGTCTTTTCAGGTAGATTCGAGAATGGTTTAGATTTACAAATACAGGAAAAATTTCGGGAAATAGGGAATTTAGGGAAATTCGGTGACGCGCATGAATGGATTAACGAGATTCATATTATTTTGGTAAAACAGTTTCATTTATAAACGCTCTAGGAACGGAAAGCAAGATTTTCCGTCGAAAAGAAAACCTCAGGCAAAGCAGGATACTCGGAAAATAAAATACTTCACACAAAGGCAAAGTATTTTAATTTTAAGGAGACCAGGCAAGCCGGTATCCACCTAGTATTGTATATATAATTAACCTATTAATTTAGAAACCGTTTTTATATTGTATTTATAATTTAAAACTGGACTATAGATAAAATTATTTGCAATAATACTTTTGTTCTAAGTAAATCTCATCATTATTATTATCAGCAAATAAAAAAATATAATAAACTGTGAAGTTATTTTTTTTACAATTTTATATAAAATACATTTTTTGACGCCGACCTTCTTGGCGATCGATGCCGTCGACTAGGCGGTGACCGCCGTCGATTAGGCGGTGACCGCTGCCTGTGTGGGGACTTACGGGCTTCTAATTGCAACCGTAAGTCTGTCATTACTTTCCTCTTTTTTTTTCTTTTTTTCTTTTCTTGAGTTGGTTCTGGGGTTGATTGTGGGGTTGGTGGTGGAGTTGGCACCGGGGTTAGAAAACGTACTGGGGATTTTATTTCGGTTTCCCCTTCGGCTGACATTTCTAGAAGAAAATTGTTATAGTTAGTTATTTTGTAATACCGTTGATTAAAAAATACTATTTTTCAATCAACGGTAATACAGTAAATGTAAAAGTCCTGGGGTCCGTTGCAACAATTTCAACGTACACTATCGCTTATGAAAGTATGGGCGATAAATTAAACTATTATATTAATTAATAAATTAATCAACGTATAAAAATTGATTAATATATTTAATAAAGGAAAAGGGCGTAATTTACAAATTTAAAATCCCCTTCCCACCTTTCCTTAAAATTGATATCATAACTAGAAATTTAAAAAAACAACTTTTGAAAAAAAACGATGGTCTTTAGATATCTTCAAAAAATTACCCTTCGAGGGTACTCCTCTTCAAAGCAATTTTTATTGTTGTTATCTATATATATTGTAATGATCAATAGCAATTTTAAAAGATAATTTAATTTTAAAGATATAATTGTTAATTGTAGATAAAAATTGTTACCTCGCATGTACTTACTTGTCGAGCTGTGCAGGAATCTTGATTAAACTTTAAATTTTTTTTATTTTTTGAATTGAAGTGTTTCGAAAATTCAAATAAAGTGCTACAAATCCTGACCTTTCCTAATAAGACTTTATATTGGATAAAGATGCTTACACGAAATTACAGATGGCAGCGACGTACCCAATTACAAAGAAATCTTTCCTTGGTGACGCATCTTACATTAAGCTAAACGTGTGTTGATTGTGTAAAGTGTTTGTGGTTAAAACTAAGTTATCAAGTGATCAAATGAATTAAATTTACTTCAAATTAATTATCTCTAATATGGTGCAAAACTTTATTGTTCAAATTTAATTTTGTTGGTTAACTAACTAAGCTCTTGTTGAGCCTAGTGCTCAACAAGAACAAATCGGAACTAATGACCTTCCGCGCAACAAACAGACAGACTGCATATGTAAAGGTTGATAGCATTCCAACCAGTACGGAAACAAAATTTCTTGGTGTCTATTTGGACGAGACGCTCTCATGGGAGGTCCACACACAGCGCTTGTGCTCCAGGTTGTGCTCTGTTTGTTTCGGCATGCGAGTATTGTCCAGAATTTCTACGGCGCAAACTATGAAGACAGTCTATTATGAAAACTTTTATTCTCTACTCCAATATGGAATTACCCTTTGGGGTAGCTGTTCTACAGTAGACAAGATCTTCGTGGTTCAAAAGCGTGCACTACGATTGATGTGCGGAATACCTGGAATGGGTTCATGCCGTGGAATTTTTAAACAGGAGAACCTTCTTACGATTCACGCGCTTCACATATACAAATGCATTATGTATTTGATATCGAATAATTCCCACCTACAGCATTTAAGCATCGAAAAAAGCTACAACACCAGACCAACATCAAGAATACCTATCCCAGCGCATCGGTTAACCTCCTTCGAAAGGGGAGTTCATTTCAAAAGCATAAGACTCTACAATGCTCTGCCTGGAGATATACAACAAGATGTGATTGATCGAAAGTTGTTCAAGCGAAGATTGTTCCAATATCTCACGGATTTGGAGCCTTATTCTTTGAGCGACTACTTAGTAAAAATTTAAATATTTATTTTGTGTAAGACATTCTCATATATTGAATTACTTTTGTTCACGCAATCAATTTTGCTTATATGATTTACTTTACGTTTACTGTATAATAAGTTTGTTTCTTTGACGATTTCAAACACAGTGCAATTTACATTGGTTCTGTAATGTTTTGAAATAAAGTACTTATTATTATTATTATTATTATTATTAACCCGTGCGGTCATCAGCTGTGCTTATGTAGGTCATCAATTCGACACTTCATAGGTCAATAGGCGTAACCCTCAAAATTTCGAAAATCGAGTTATGCATATATTTGGGTTCCAAATGTCGTAACGCACCTTTTCTATCATTTTTTTTACCGGAATTATGAATTTAATGCGTTAAAATCATTGGAAAACACTCTTTGGTCGTAAGTGTTCGCCTAATTTTAGAGTCAGGTCAAATGGCGTAACCATCGTAAAGTCGTATAAAATGCCAAAAACTGTTTATCAAAATTTACTAAAGCGTTTATAAATTTTTAATAATTACTGCAGTATGAAGAATTTCGAAGAACAAAAGAATTTTTTAGCTGCATGTGTTAAAAGAATGGAAATTTTCTTTTGGCTACCCTTGACATTAGTCAAAAATTAATAAGTTATTTAGATTATAATAAAACCGTCGTGAATTCTCCTAAAGCGGAAAGTCGTGGTAAGAAGCAACCTCCAAATAAGACTCCAATTTTGATTCACACAGCTATGGAGATTTTTATTAAAGATAATTTGTAGAATTGTCTTTCTTGCTTCACTTTTTAATAAATGCGGTTAGAAAACCTTTACTTTATGTTAAAATTATAAAAACAAACTAACATTTAACTGCAAGTCAATGGGCTTAACCTACAAGTTTAAAGCAGCAACATTAAAAATGAGTACAGGTCAATAGGCGTAACCATCAATTTTGTTTAAATATTGCTTAATATCTGTGAAACCCAGTGTAGTATCATTTCAGAATCATTTGAAATTGACGCAAACCAAACTTATTGACTAACATTGAAATTTTCATCCATAATAATGCATCTTTGAATAATTTATACAGTTTTACTGCCTCCTGAAAAAATGTAAAATGAGGGTTACGCCAATTGACCTATGAAGTGTCGAATTCCTCTTTGCGGTCAGCAGTTCCAAACATAACCTCGTTCCAACTTTTCATCAACATTTACGCATTGGTACGTACGAAAAATTCTATTTGTTTACTCTATCTCCAATGCACTTTCTTGAATTCACTTTAAATTACTTTACTTCTTCATAATGTTACTTTGAATTGGACACTGCATGTCGAAAATTATTTTTTATTGAGTTAACTTTTATTTTATATTTTCTCAGGAGCCAAAAATTGTACGTGTTCACTAGACGAGTGAAACGGCTCTACTACATGCATTTTTCGCATCGAGAGGCACATAAAATCGGAAAATTCAACTGTTTTTATCGGTTTTTCTAAAAATGCTCGTACGTGATTGGTTGAGAAAACTCATCAAACGGATGTCTATGAAACTTACACCAAAATTAAAGACTTCAGAGCCGTTTCCCGCAAAATTGTTAGAAAAATTCTAACTGCAGCGGTCGCTCCATAATCGAACGTCAAAGTATGGATTCTTTCGTTGAACCCCATGCTAATTTTCACACACTTTGTCCATCCTAACCACTTGCATAACACTTAGCTTTTAATTCCTCTTCCTTCAACACTAATTTTACTCAAATCCTTAGCCTAATAACATTTTAATCACTAAATTTACAATTTTGACATATTTTTAGGTTAAAATTTCACATTTTACAATGGTGAAGATTCAATTTACAAGCTACCATCCTCACTTGGATTGCAAATCGTTCTACAAATTATTACGCTTCTTTTGGTATGCCTCATGATCCAATTACAATTTTTTTTATTACTGAAATCTTTCTTTTTTAGGTTTCCCGTAGAATGAAATTTTCTTTTGCTCATATTGGCATTATTTTAATCTTTTTGATTTTGGATTTATGTGCAAAGGTGACAAGAAATGTGCACGCTAATATTGAATATGCAAAATTTTTCCAACTTTAATATGTGACACCCGTATCAATGAATTTAACTTCTTGAATGCTAACTGCTTCCGACAGCTTATAAAATGACGTTTTGTACTTTAAATGGCTCTAATGGCATTCCATGAACCTTTTACAACTGCTACATGACAAATATTATCAAACCGTTACATAAAGTTTCCATCCGAAGATACAATTTTATCTACCGAGGTTACTGAATTCCACCCGAAGATGCAATTTTCGGTATTAAGGTTATTTATTCTAGTTTTAAGTTGATAACATGACAATATAAAAATCATATTTAATATTAATTAAATGAGGTTAAATAAAAATAAAGTAAAGCCCGCCCTGAGCGCAATTTTTAATTTCTCAATAAAAATGTAACAGGCCCAGCACTTTCAAAATAAATTCTTTTGCAAGTAAACTAAAAAAGCAAAAATAATAAAGTACTTACTTCTATTCTAAAATAACAAGCACACCTGATGAACACGTGATTTGGTAATGTGGGTCCCGAGGAGTTAACTAAAACTAAAAGGAGTTAAGTAAAATAGGATTCAAGACAAATCAAATTAAAAAATGGCTACACAACAAAAAATAAATTCAAGACAATCAATTACAAGAAGTGTTTTAAGTAAAACATTTTTTAAATCTTCTAAATTCTAAAAAGAAACAGCATCAATCACAGCACCAGTTAATAAACATCAATCCCCATCCATTGCGAATTTTTAATTCAAAAAAGTCTAAATCTATTGTGCATTCTTTATTTTGGGTTGGACCCATTGCTTTTAAATTATTTAAAAAATTAGCTGGGGTGGGGAGACCTGTTAGCTCCCTCTCCCAATTTTGAAAATAATCTTAATATTCGTTGGTGCTTGATTGTACATAATTTATTTTTCTTTATCTTTTTATACCCCCCCCCCCCCTAAGGATTTCTCATAATTTTTTAAAAAAATTAAAACGGTAGCTGAGAGTTTCTACTAAATTTTCAAATTTTTACTATGTTTGCCTGCATTGTAATATTTGGGTACTGAAGGGTGTTTCACACACCCTGGATTGAGTAATTTATTTTTATCAGAAGTAAACTGAAGATTTCCCGTTGCAAAGGCATTGGAGGGTGTTCCACATCTCCCAGACCCCCGAATAAATTAATTTATTTTTTATCAGAAGTAAACTATAGATCTCCCGTTGTAGAGGCACTGGAGGTGTTCAACGCCCCCCCCCCCCCCGGATTAAGTAGTTTATTTTATATCAGAAGTAAACTAATAATCTCCCGTTCCAAAGGCATTAGAGGGCGATCCACACTTCCCAGACCCCCCGGTTTAAATAATTTATTTTTATTAAAAGTGAATTAAATATTTTAGCATATCTCGAGTTTATAAAAATTAGCTATGGCCAAGTAAATGTGTTTAATTTGTAATCTGACAATTAATTATAAACCGCGTAATTATAAATTGCGTACACTCCTGGGGAGTAGTAGGGATCTCTGCAACGGGAGGTTTTTAGTTTATCTCTGATAAAAAATAAACTACCTAATCCGGGGGTCTGGGGATGTGGAACATTTTTCAGTGCCTTGGCAACGGAAATCTTCAGTTTACTTATGATAAAAAATATACTACTAGATCTGGGGGGGGGGGGGGTCTGGGGAACACTCTCTAGCGCACTAATTTTGGAATCTCGGTAAGTCTCTAAAATACTGATGAAGTACGTGAAATACAATGAAGTAGGTGCAGTACCGTGAATTATTAATGGAGTACAGTGAATTGCTGGTGAAGTACGTGAATTCCCGTAAATTATATGAAGTAAGAAGAAGTATGGAGAATTATTATAAAGTACGTGAAGTATAAAGTTAATTGTACACGATTTCCTCTAGCGGTTGACCTCTCGGCGGGTCCAGACGATAAATGCTGGAATGTTCTGTAATTTCAAGGCTAGTACTTTTCTGATTAAATAAAGACATACGTTATTTATGTTTTATTTGCAGAAAAGTTATTATAAATTTATATAATAAAAAATTGTTTAATAATAAACCGTGCAATTATGACGAGAATTTTTTAGATTGAGAATTTTTGTTTGAAATTCATCAAGTGTAATTTTTTCGAAAATTATCACGTACGTCGAGGTTCTATTGTGATGAGCTAAAAATGGGGTAGAAGGGGTCCGGCAAATTCTCACCAATGCAGCGCTCCATTAGCATTTTCTCAAATCCATGTCAAATATATGAAAATTACAAAATATAAAGTTAATGATTTATTATAATTGTAAAACAAATTTGAAAAGATTGACCGTGTACCTTGCGAAATAATCGGATTTGAAATTTGTGAATTGTGATATTTTCAAAAGAAACTTTTTTTTTATTACTAATTTTAATAAAAAAATAAAAATTCGCATTGTACCTCAAAGGTGGTGGAGAAGAACTGCTTTACGCAAAAAACTGATTTACTTTACCTTTGACCTTCAATAACTTTTTTAGCGTTAATTCGTTTGTTAATCCTCGCACATTCGTTTTTAATATTATAATTGGCAATACCATTATCGCAATTTTTAAAGCATTGATAATAATTTGTTTATGGATTAGTCGCTCAAAAACTAGACTGGATCACTGCAACTACTTTAAGGGGAAGGGGGTCAATTAAAATCTCACATTAACTTTGCAATTCAGAGAATTACATTATTATAACAAATTCACTGCAAAAAATTATTGATTCCCCTTAAAACACCTCATGTAATTAATGGAGGTTGCCTTACTCGGGACAGTTCGATATAAACATGACAATATACTACATGTTTTAATAAATATCCAAACACAGATACAACGACTTACTAAAAAGTAAAATTTTGTGATAATATAAAAACAAAAGAATTTTGAAGAACATTACAAACATGGTTATTCACTTGACACGAAAGTCGAACACTGCACTTTTAGTGGGTCAGCAATTATTTTACTAATTACTTGACGATTTTTTGATCGACTTTAAGATTTTCTTAGTTAATTTTGTGTACAAATCGCTCCGTTTGACATCTTCTGGGTTATCGAAATAGCTGTGAAAACACAAAGAATTTAAAAACGTGTAACTTCAAAAACAAAAAGTATTATACTTACTACATATATTTAATTCATTATAAAAATCAACTTTAAAAACAAGAGAAAATTTCACTTCATCTCGGTTTTTGCATTTTGATTGTCAACACACAAACTAATTACATAAATTATTACAATTAATTATTAATTACACAACACATACATTTTTACAAAAATTGATTCTTTGAAAGACAAAGTTATAGGTTACGAAAACGACAGATGACAGGACGTCTTGGACATACGTTATAAAATTACTAGGTATGTACGTACGTCGATGATCTATACGTAAATAGTGTCATCCCACGGTTGTTTAGTACAACTTAAATGACAGCTACCTTTTGGGCACCCAGAAATTTGGTTTACAAATAAACTTATTGTAAATATTTAGTTTAAGAAAAAATTGATTTTAGCCTTTCGGGACGTGCGATTCATCTGAAATTTTCAAATAAAATTTGAAATAGAGTGAAGCTCAAATCTAGTTAGTTTGGTTAATTTCTGTGAATTTTTTTTTAAATTTTGATTATTTACAAGCTCGTAGTTTCGAAAGTATTCAATATTGAAAGCTTTAAAATATATCAAGCGTCAAGTTGATTATCGCTTATTAAAATGGCTATTTCAATTTATAAGAATTCTATCTTAGTAAAGTGAAAACAGTTCTAGAAATTTGTATGTTTTTTTGATTGTGTCGCCACCTGGAAGAACTAAAATAGATTTCCCCCGGCTTAAATAAATAAGATTAGCGTTTTTAATTTTTTTAGAACACAACTTTTACCTTGTGAAAAAATGGAGCTTGTGGTCACACAGAGATGAAAAAACTAAACAGTTCAATAAGTAACAATTTGTGCTCGTGTGAACGCACTTTTAAACGTTAAATTCAATGTCAGGGAAGGAATGTCAAATAACCTAAAATATAACACTCAAATTGAATTAGAAATTTCTTCAATATTTTGAAGAAAGCCTCTCTCTTTACTTAAGGTGAAAAACAACTTTAAAGAAGAATAATTATTGTAACGATCCATCTACGGTGGATGCACTACGAGATGACTATAAATTATGGTAGTAGAGATTATTGTTGGGTTGTACCACAGTAGATCTTGCAAAACACGGTTCGTATACCTAAATAAGTTTATTTTAGATTACAAATTGATATACCTACATTTGTGCAATAATAAATGCTAGCTACTTTTCTCGTGTACGTGTCTCGTAACTGTGGTGGAATGGTTTGTAGCTTAGACCGTGTTCGACTTGGACGCTTACAGCGCTGTTGGTACGAACTGGCGCAATTGCAAACGCTTTAAGCGTTCGACTTGGGAACTGTTGGCGCTTACGACACCGTGTAAACGCAACCGTGACGTCATGGATTCGCCATTTTCTCACGCTCACAACGCAAATTTCATTTCGGTAGGGCAGCGTAAGCGCGGCGCTGTAGTGGTAAAAATTGTAACTATTTTTGAATTTATTTGAAACCTAAATATTTTAGGTTTACTATTTAACTTCAATATTTAAATTTAAACATAAAATTAGTTGTCCTATATTAATTATTACTTCAATAATTTATTTCCTTGTTTTAACCGCTCAATTTTTATAAAAAATTAGTGACAAGATTGTAAATGAAATTAATTGACCCAAAATAAATTGTTGTATGAAATTATAGTTATTAATTTGTGAAAAAATAGCTAAAAATGTAATTGCATTTAAAAACAATTATTATTTCAGATTGTTTGAATATTTTATAGGTTAAGCAACTGTCACTTTTAAATTGCAGCGCTGATGGTGCTGTCATATCGTTCGATTTGGAACGTCAGCGTGAGCGTTGTAAGCGCATATTTTCCAAGTCGAACGGCAAAATTTGCGTGCTATAAGCGTAAGCGTCCGTTGGTACCAACAGCGCGTAAGCTTCCAAGTCGAACACGGTCTTATTAGTTACGACACTTCAGCTACGGCTCTAACAGCTCACTACTGTTGCAGGACCATCCTAGAAGGTCGTGACGAAGCGCCCTACATCATAATTCCATATTATGTTGCTACACTATGGAAATGTGCAGAATAAGTCATTTTGGCTGCCTTTTCATTTATTATACAACCTACGAATGGAATGGATTGCTACCAATAACTTGTTGCAAACGTAATCTTTATGGTAACCCCAAGCCAAGGTGCCATCCGGGTAAAAACCAAAAAGTGTTACCACCCTCGCCTACGCTGACCTCTTCATCGTAAACAGTAATTGCTGCGTTTTCCTTCTGTTTAGTTGTATGTCATTTGTTCTGAATCACATCCTGTACGTGGATGACAAATTGTTTATATGGTGTGAGAAGGAGAGTAAGCTGTCACCAAACGAAACAAAAATCTAAACGAGAGATGTGGAGTGGATGGAACGTCTCATCCCGAAACTCCAAAAGTAATACCGGAGACAAAAGAGATAACTACGCAATGTACTATGTAGGAAAACTGAGATGAGTTATAAGATGATAATGTAAAAACAACGAAAACAAGAGTTGATCATAATAGGCACCTAAAACGTTAGAACAGGCCAGGGAAGCTGACAGAGATGGCGCATGAGCTGATTTAATATGAAATGGATATAACAGCAATACATGGGGGGGGGGGGGGGACAGGGCGAAATAAACGAGAAAAATTATACAATATTCTATTCCGGGAAGAAAGTACAGGTAAGAGGTAGAACGGGTTTTGTGGTTGCAAAGAGGTTAGGTTAAAAGAAAGAAAGGGAATGAAACAGGCAGTTCGAAATACTTTCCAAAAGATGTCTAGCCCCAATTCGGAGCAGACAAAACTTCCCTTTTTCTATTCTTTATCCAGTCCTTTTGTTGGAAAGAGGGAGAAATCTGCATTTGGTAATATTTCTCTACCATCAAAAACAGTTTTCATCTGGATGACATATTGTAATGTGTTGTTGTTCTCACCAGCCACTAACTAAAACCTTCTGTTTGGGTGTTCGGTGGCCTCCCAGGGATCCGACGTTCATAAAGATCGTCCTTGCCGGTTTCCCGGTAGTGGGGTCATAAAATGTGACAAAAGGGAAGGGGGTGTGACAATGTAACGTCCGCATAAAAATTTAATTTTTGGGATTTGTAAAAAAATTAAGTATTTGTTTTTTATAATTTAAAAATATTGTCATAATAAATGGGGAAGGGGGGTTAGTTGATTTGTGACCATTGGATGATCCGAAGGGGGGATAAAAGATTGTGACCAACTGTGACAAAGGAGGAAGGGAGGGTAAAAAATTTGGAAATAATTGCGGACGTATTTATTTTGTAAATGGCCCCTACTGAAAAACAACCTGCGAGAGTGGAGAGTACAGAGTGTTACTTTGCTTTATGCAGAAATTTTGGTATAAGATAGCGAACTGTATTATCCATTTCTTCTGCTGTTGTGACAGTATCCACCTCTTAACTTACAATTGGTTGAAAAATATAATCCTCCCCTAGAAAAATAAATTATACTTCCTTGTTAACGGATTCTTTCGGCCTTTGATAACATTCAAGGTTTTTTCATATGTACATCTCTGCGGCAACATTACACGAGTAATAGCATTGATATAGGTTAAGGTCCTGATTTATCATTTGGATAATAATCATAAACCCCCCTATATATCATACCTCCGTTTTATTTGAAAATCTGGAGTTTTAGATATTTTGGAGAAAACTTTTCAGGATGTAAACATTTTCTAAAAATGACAGTATCACTATTCGATTCTTTATGTAAGCTTTTGTGATCAAAATCTTTTTCCCAACCCTCGATGACAAACTATTTAAAAAAATGCCTGATAGGTTTGGCCAGTGATATTTTGGACGTCTTGAAATAACTTTTAAAAACTATCCAAAATTTTATTTATTAATTTTACAACACCAAAACAAATGCCTAAACTAACAGCGTAACGCCCTTAAACTAATGTGAGTAACTAACTTGCTTATTCTAAAATGGCTACTTTATATAAAGTAAAAGATGACGAATGTGCATTTCTATATTTACAAAGTTCTGAAATGCAGAAATGCAGTTCTCATCGCTTCTTATATAATTTAAATGGAAAAGTACTTATCACTATTTCCGTCAATATTACAATATATAACTCCTCCCCTCTTAGTATGGAAAATTAGGGTCAATTGCGACATTAATTTTCTCAGGAGTATCAATTTTGGCAATTACATTTTCTTTAATAGTAGTTGAATTTTTCCTAGTTTTAACAAAATTATAAATTTTTAATATTATTAATACAATAATGATTATGTAAATTAAAATAGTCCAAATGCTCGTTTTGTCGAAACTTATCACTGAACTTGTATTTAACAGGCCTTTTTGATCACTGAGTTCACTTTGAATGTGTTTAAATTCACTTAGGTCCAAATTTGAAAGTTCTATTGGTTCGATTTTAAAACTATTATCGGAGGATTTTCTTGAAGATGTTGAAACATCAATGTCCGGGATGGAAATAATTTTTAAATTTTCGTTACCGTTTCGAAAATTTCTTAATTTGTGAGTTTGAATTTTGATCTCGCACTTTTTTGGAACTTCGATCACATAGGTACCATTTAATAAAATATTTTCTTTTTCATTGTCACAGTTCTGTTGACTCGCTATTTGATTTGGAGTTACTACTATCCATTTTCCAGGTTGTATTGCTTGGATTTTCTGATTGTTACATTTCACTAATTTTTGCTGGCAATTTGAGGTTCCTTTAGAAAAGTTGAGAAGTTGTATTTCGCATGGTGCATCATTTTCTTTCTCGTATTCCGATGTGGTTTCATCACACAGATATTCATTACTGGTAACTTCTTTACATTTCTCTTGAAATTTTGAATAATAGCGATCGTTTAGGATAAGGAATTTGCAGCTTGGAACGATAATTTTGTAGTGGTTATTGGAAAGAATCGGTAATGGATAAAATTGGAAATAATTATAATTTTCGTTTTCTACGATTGGGATGTTGATTAAAAATATGATTTCATTAAATTGCGTAAAACTTTTAATTTCTAAAATGTTTTCAAAAAGTAACACATTTTCTAGAATTGGTTCAAATGGCAATTTGGCATTCTTTATCTGATTACTAATTACTTTTATTTCTTGCAAAAGGTGTTTTGGTTCTATTATGTAGTTATGCAAGGTATTAATTTTTGCGAAGCTTGTCGCTACTTCTAGATTGTTTAATAAATTGTTTATTATTTGAAAAGTGGTTATCAGCTCTGAAATTATTGTGGTTATCAATTTTAAATGTTCGTATTTTAAAGTTGTGTTCATTAATTCTTGAAAGTTTGTCAATTTGATAGTTAATAATTTTTGATTATCAACCAAAGTGGTTGCTGTTTCATTAAATTTTAAAATAGTGGTTTGCATTAACGTTATTTGGTCATTTACTATCGTTTTAATTTTGTTTTGATCCTGTTTTAAATTTTGAATTGCATTGTCATAACGTATAGCGTCTTTATGATCAAGGTTTCCAGTTACAATTTTTATGAAAGAACCAAGTCCATCGATAAGACCGCGTTTTTGAATTTTTTGTTTTACTGGGTTTAAAGGATTGATTTGTGAAATTTGCTTGTTTATTAAATTGATTAAATGATCTGCTATTAGAAGTAAGTTGTGAAATTCTCTTTTGTATTGGTCGTCATTTGGAATTGGGATATTATTAAATGTGGAATTTATGAGGTTGAATTGTTTTTCTAAGAAGTGGAACTGCTCTATTATTGGGGCTAATTCGAATATTTGAATAAACGTCTAAGAAGAGATTTTATTCAGCGCGTACCTAAGCGTATTGGCAAGAGTCCAGGGTTGTCAGTCATTTTTTTGTATGTCGGTTTGTCCGTGTCTACTCCAATGAGGAGGAAGCATCTGAAATCAGATTGGGTTTCTTTAGTTCTTTGACATGAATAATTTCTTTTTTTTTGTTTTGTTGTTAACTATTTCGGCCTTGTTATAGGGTAGTAGTAAAGTAATAGTAGTAATTGCAAAATTAATGTTCACTAATTCAAAGTCATTTGTGGAAATTATTATTAGGTTTGCAAAATTATTGAAATTTGGAAATATTTTAGGCGTTCGTTTAATGTTAAATGTAATATTTCAATTGCTCCTTTCTAATTTGTGATGGGATGGTGTAAAATTAATTTTTATGAATTCTAATATTTAAATTATTAATGTTAGGTTTATTCAATATAATATACATATATATATTTTTTTTTCTAGTTTATTTTATTGAAACTTATTAGGATAGGAAATTGTGCAGTTTTTAGCTATTGAAAAATTTTATTTTGGTTATGTTCAAAATTTGATAATTTTAAATCTGAATCTATAATTCGGTTGAATCTATTAATTATGGTTATAAAATTTGAAATAAGATTAATTTAATATTTAATTTTGAAAATAAATTTATATTAGAAAAATTTAAGACCTGATATTAAATGATTGTATCAAGTTATGTAATTGTAATAATTTAATTGTAAACTGCATGGAAAGACTCATACTATAAATAGTAAACTTCATGTCAGCTTATGTTTAAACTATTGTTACTAAGAATTTTCCTGAATCGTTAAAATTCTAAAATGTAAATTATTTGTTTAAAAAGGTTCAAAATTGATTTGGTTGTTCAAAGTTATTAAAATACGTTTGTTAAAAATTTTTGACGTATTAATTTATATTTAGGGGGATTTTAAATTTAGAAAATTTTACATTTATTATCATATAAGTTTACGAGTGTCCAAAAATTTGAAATTATTATTTGGGGGTGGTAACAGAATTGAATATATATTAATAAAGCGGTTGGAAATTTGTTTTCGTTTCCGGTTATTGATTTTGAAAATTTGAGATAATTTACCTTTTAAAAAGTGATTATCTAAATAATTCCTCTTGTTATTGGTCGGGTTTCTGGTTTTGTTTCTGGAATAAAAATTGTTTCTTTACGAAACAGTTTGATTTAATCTTGTGAATAGTTTTGCTGATTTTAATATGTCATTTTCTATTGGTTTAATTTCTGAAAATTTGGTTTTTAACGCCATCAATTTATTACTATTTTCTATACAGTAAAAGCTCCTTATTCGCGGTTCCGTTATTCGCGGTTTCAGTATTCGCGAAAGAAAAAATTGAGACCACTTTCTGTATTCGCGGCCAAAAATTTCATTATTCGCGGATTAATAATTTACAATTTTGAATATTATAATTTATATTCAAAACTCAAAATTAAATAATAATATTTAAACGAAAAAAATTTAGACTTCAAGGAGGTTCTTGTTTTGGACAATGCTCCGGGTCACCCTTGTGAGCTTGAAACTATGCATACGAATATTAAGGTGATATTTTGCCTCCGAACACGACGACTTTACTTCAACCAATGAACCAGGGAATAATTCAAGCTTTGAAGTTATTTTACATTAGGCGAACCTTTAAAACCATTCTGGATATCATGGAATGTGATTCTGACGTGAGTTTTATGGAATTCTGGAAAAATTTAACATAGCAATGTGCATTGTTAACATAAAGGAATCGTTACAAGAGCTCAAGCATTGCATACACATTGCAATCATATTGGAAAAACTATAGGTTGATCTAACAGTCTGTGAAAGTGAGGATTTAAACAAATTAAAACATTAACTGACACAATTGTACAAATTGCTAATGGAATAGGACATGATGGTTTTGAACAGATAGATTCGAGTGACGTTCAAGAGCTGCTTCAATCACACGATGAAGATTTAAGTGAAGCCGACTTGCAGGAAATGTTAAAACCCTTCAAGCTTCAACATCTTACAATGATACGATGACAATCACCTTAAAAACCAGACCGCAGGTTTCAAATGGCAAATGAACTGTGAGATCACTTCATTAAAATTGACCCGTTTTGGAAAGAAACCTTCCTTTTAAAAGGAAAATTGAAGTTGCCACAGCTGAATACCATGCGGAATTAAAAGGCATTTTAAAGACGGCAAAGCAAGAAAAATTACTAAATATTTTAAACCAAATAATTCAAACAATAATAATTAATAATAATGATAGGTATGTGATTAAACTGATTTTATTTTTATCTATTTTATTTTATTTTCGTACCTTGGAACCCAACCCTTGCATTTCCATACAAATCACTATTCCATATTCACGGTTTCCTTATTCGCGGCATAATTTTGGAACGTATACCCCGCGAATAAGGAGCTTTACTATACTTAAAATTTCTATCAATTTTATGGAATTATTCATTTTTAATTGTAAATTTCTAGTTTTAGTTTTAATGTCATGTTGAAGCTTATTAACTGGTTTTTGAATATTAAAATTTTGCTTGAAATTTGGAGTTGATTCTAATTTATGATTATTATCATTTGATTTGAATTTTTCTTTGTTTTTGACAATTGCATTTTGTACTAAGATTGATTTTTTTTGACATTTGACTTGATTTAAATTGAGGTTTAATAATTTAGTTGATTCTATAATATTCTGATAGTGCAAATTTACTTTTGGTTTGGTTTCTGAATTTTTTGATTTCAATAAAATTAATTCTTTAATACTGTCAGCTATAATTCCGGTAGGTTGTTTTCTTGGTTTTGATGTATTTAAACAAATTTTTACGTTATCTGAGTATGTTCGGGAGTTATCCGAAAATTTTCGTTTGATGGTTCGTTTAAATTTTCAATATCTTCTATTCCAAAATTATTAATTTCATTAAAGTTTTGAGTTGGTTCAAAATTTTTATTGATAGGATTTTCGTTTTCATAAAAAGTTTCATAAAAGGGATATTGTACGTTTTGCATTTCGCAGTTTTCTTCTTTGACATTATGGTAGTTAGTTTGAAAATTTGGTCTAGTAAATTTGGAAAAATTTGTTCTATTGGAGTCAACGTCCATTGGTGTAGGTTTAAAAGTATTGTTTGTTCTTATTGAATTTTGGTTTCGAAAGTTTGATGTAAAATTTTGGGAATTCGGTCTAAAATTTTGAAAGTTTTGTCTGGGTTGGAAAGTTGCATTTTGAAAGTTTTGTTGTGGTTGAAAATTATTATTAGGCGTGAAATTTTGAAAGTTATAATTTGGTCTTTGAAAGTTTGAATTTGGTTGATTATTTGAGGTTTGGAAGTTTGATCTAAAATTTTGAATATTTCGGTTTATCGAAAGTTGAGATTGCAATGTGTTTCTTTGTTGGGTGTAATATAAGAAATTTTCCTCTTCTATTACAAAGTTCATTGCTTTCTCAAGTGTCTCTGGATTTTTCAGTCTTACATTGTTTTGAACTTAACCTGATAAGCCTCTGATAAACGTTTTTAAAGCTAAATCATCATAATTTTTAATTTGTAATCGATTTTCGTCTGAATTTAAGTTACTTGAATTTATTTTCGTTAAAATTAGACATCTTGCGTCTTGACAACGCGTTCCAAAATTATGAGGACTTTCATTTTTATTCGGTTTTAATAAAATTAAGTCCTGCACCAAGCAATCTATATCGCGTTGGTCGCAAAAATTTAAATTTAATGCACCCTTTAATGTATCCCATGTATTTACTTCTGGTCGGTTCCCAATTAATGCTAATGCACGACCGGTTAATTTTCCTAATATTGCTCTAAATAAAAATTGATTTATTGGATCGTTTGCATTTATTCTGTTAGCAAAAGCGTTAATAAAATTTTCACATGCGTTTATAAAAATGTTTAAAGTGAATTGATTTCCATTGAATTGTGGTATCGTATCAAGATAGAGTTTAATAAATTGATAATTATTAGATGACGTTTGGGGAAGTGGCAATGCCGATGCATTTGACACTTGAGGTGGTAAACTCATTTTTTAATTTAGTGATTAAATTGAAATTGTAAAATAGTAAATTAAATTAAAAATTATTTTAAAATTACGTCGTTAAATTATTTGTTTAAATTATAATTGTTTCCTTAGGATTAAAATTAGGATTTTTGTTTAAATTTAGGATAAATGGTTAAATTTTCACTTACGCTATTATCAACGTTTTCATTTGTTCCTTAATGTTACGGGTTGATCTTGGACCAGCGATTTTCGTCTGTTTCCGTGGTTTTGATCGGTTGTTTCCTTAAAATTATGGTCCTCGTGGGATGTTGCGGTAGCGATTTTTGTCCACCTTCAAATCCTCGATTGACGTTTTCTTAAATTATGATCCTCGTGGAATGTTGGCAGCGATTTTTGTCCACCTTCAAATCCTTGATTCACGTTTTCTTAAAATTATGATCCTCGGGGAATGTTAGCAGCGATTTTTGTCCACCTTCAAATAATCCTCGATTCACGTTTCTTAAACTAAATTTGTTCCTCGATGTTTGAGACGATAGCGGAATATGTACAGCAATTTTTGTCTGCGTGGTACCCTTTTATCGTTGGCTTGTAATTTAATTGTTTAACTGTGTGTATGTTTGATTGATTGTGGCAATTTTGTCCACGTTGCAGGTTGTGACTTCCCAAAAATTGACGATTTTTGTTCAAAATTTCAGGAAATTCGATCCGCACGACTGCGCCAGTGATATTTTGGACGTCTTGAAATAACTTTTTAAAAAACTATCCAAAATTTATTTATTAATTTTACAACACCAAAACAAATGCCTAAACTAACAGCGTAACTCCCTTAAACTAATGTGAGTAACTAACTTGCGTATTCTAAAAATGGCTACTTTATATAAAGTAAAAGATGACGAATGTGCATTTCTATATTTACAAAGTTCTGAAATGCAGAAATGCAGTTCTCATCGCTTCTTATATAATTTAAATGGAAAAGTACTTATCACTATTTCCGTCAATATTATAATATATAACTCTGCCTTCACGGCACTTATATGACGTCCTTTTTCTTTAAGGAAAAAGGACCTCACCTTGTACTGGGTGTTGAATGGGAAAAAACATATTTATTCAAATTCTTGCTTTCCTAAAAGGCCCGTATTAGACTATCAAAGATCTTTGACAAAGTTCTTTTATAAAAGATCTTTATAAAATATTTTATAGTGTAATGGCTATCTTTTTAAAACATTACTTAATCTTTTAAGAAAAGATAGAAGATTTTTTATAAAAGAACTTTGTCAAAGATCTTTGATAGTCTAATACGGGCCTAATTAATTTAGAGAAAAATGAAAGAGATGAAAATTATGAATAAATATTAATTACGATTGATGAGAGTATTAAATTTCATTTAGTTTTTAGTCAATAAGCAAAAAAGGTCTTTAAAAATTGATAATACATAAACAAATGCTTTGCTTTTATTGTGCGAAAGTCGAACTTAAAGTTCAAGACGGTGATTGGCCTGATTGTCAGCACGATCAACTGTTAACGCCAAAGTACACAGATTGAATCCAGGCAGAGGTTCACTTTTAATTTATCATTTACAATAAAAATGAAGTAACAGGTAGATCTGAAGCCAGCCTAGCAAGCTACTTTAAATTTAAATACTAATTTGTAATGAAATTTTGTCATTGGCGTTTTTGAACTGTAACCCCGCCTACCGAAATTAGAATACGTCGCGGAGATTGTAAAAATACCAGAACTCGGTTTTTACAACGAATTATGAAAGATGGGGT